>CM071571.1:8896193-9099142 GCA_036426205.1 Ascaphus truei
CCGAAGAATGGTGCATTCTTTTCTGACATTTACTGGCTTATTATACTTACGTTCCCATGTTAATAGAGAAAAGAATAGAAAGCCTGGCACCTGCGATGCACAGGCCGTCGGGCACAGGCCTCTGCCTAGGGCAGCGTGCTTAACTCCAGTCCTCAACCCCCCCTCAACAGGTCAGGTTTTTAGGATATCCCTGCTTCAGCACAGGTGGCTCAATCAATCCTTGCTTCAGCACAGGTGGCATAATCAATCCTTGCTTCAGCACAGGGGGCTCAATCAGAGGCTCAGTCTTTGCTTGTACACATCTTTGACTGAGCCTTTGGTTGAGCCACCTGTGCTGAAGCTGGGATATCCTGAAAACCTGACCTGTTGAAGGGGCTTGAGGACTGGAGTTGAGCCCCCCCCCCTGACCTAGGGTACCATTTGGAACAAGTGGTTCTGCAAACATACAAACCACCAATATAACGAGTTAAAAAAACAAACGGCATTGTCCTTGCACTGTGTATGTTAATAATAATGTTATTACATATTTACATCCTCTGGTCTCGTAATGTAAGTCACATTTGCTGCCTGTGTTAAGTTATTTTCCCTTCCTGTTTAGTTTCTCCTTGTACTTTATTTTATTTTTTTTAGAAAAGCCTTTCTATGATTTAATGTTTTGGTTTTTTTCTTTCATTCTGATTTACTCCTGCTTTCTGGTGATGGTTCCTGATTGCCTGTCTTGTCTGAAAACTGAAGCTTACGAATCACTTCCAAAATCAAAATATGTTGAGATATGCAAATATATACCGTATATATATATATATCTATAATATATACACAAAACCAAAATCTCAAAAAGAGCGCCTCCTTTGCAGCCTGATCTCATCTAGAACTTGCCAAATGTCTTGTCACCATTCAACCATGTAGTGTTGCCAGAGAGAGAACTGTCCAGTCTCGCTTGTACGATCCCACGATTTTGCTGCCTTGAGTGCTGCATTTTCACTGCAAGGCTGCAAATGTCTGCAATGCTAGCCGAATACCTTCTACCCTTTTTGTCTAATGCATTTTGTTTGTTTGCCTGGACTATTCCTTACCCTTTTATTTTATTTGCTGCATGTGACCATTCCCTACGGTGACCTGCATTTTAATGCAATGCAGCTCCCCTTCTCTTACCCCAAGCGTAACAAAATCATTGTTTTTTATTTATTGATAGATTTTTTTTTTTGTATCCTTCTTAGCTTTGCTTTGAGACTTATTCACATCCTCATCTTCTTCACCTTCCCTTCCTTTGAAATGTCTCCACGTACTTCTAACATACTGTAGTCCATTATGCTATATGTAACTTGTTACTATTTGATGTATATGAAGCAATAAAAACTCACCCCATTTCCTTCTGCTGCACTTTTTCTTGCTTCACTGCATGTTGATCAATTATTAGAATCTATTTTTGCGACAATTGACTGTCCCGCTAAATGTGTTCCATAGACAAGCAGGCAACCAGCACTGCCCAAATTGATCTTATTTTTTTCTTTCTTTTTTTTCCTCTCTGTAATGTTCTTGTTTGTTTATTTGCATGCTGTGTGTCGCCTCTCTGTGTCACTGTATTAAAAGCAATGTCATGTGTGTCCCATACTCCTCCATCACCGGATTCTCCGAGCGCTCTACCCTCTCTCGCTACGTGCCTGCCGCTGGTTCTAGGCTGAAACTCTCCTCTGTTTCCATGTCCCCTTCTTCAGTCTTGGCATATGTCCTGTCTTAGCTGGTCCTGTGCACTGTCTCCCACTGCCTTGTGTGTATTAATAGATTCATGACTTCTTAGTATATAATTCATCCCATTATCCCCTGGCCGCTAATCATTTATTCTCTTGGCTTTCACACAGGATTAACACACTCTAACAGGGATGTAATTCTTTCACAGCTTGCTACTCGGCTTTGGTTCTGCGTTGCCAAGAAGCTGTCTTAGGCAGTTGAAATTTGGGCTTTTGATTAACCAACTGCTCCATGTTTGTCCCTTACTTGTGTTTTAGAGAAGGATGAGGCTGCAATTGAGAGTTCAGAGTACAATGCCACGTCAGTAGCTGATGTGGACAAGCGGGTGAAACGGCGACTCCTTATGGGTAAAACTTTTCTTCCACTTCTCCATGTTGTGCTAGAAACTTATTTTTATTCCCCCCGCTCCCCCCCCACCCCCCTGTCTGTGTGTTTGTTTCAACTTTCTGGTGAGATTGCAAATGAGCTTCCTTCTCGTGAACCCACATTTCATTGCAGGCGGTCCTCGGTTATCCAACGGAATCCGTTCTGGAAGTACAGTACCGTTGGATGGTGAAACCGTTGTAAAGCGAGTCCCATGTTAATCAGTGGCGGTGACCGTTGGATAACGCATTCTGGTGTCGAGAAACAGTCCTTAGGGTTGCATTGTAAAGCGTTGGATATGCCATTCGTTGTAAAGTGAAACGCTGGATAACGAGGACTACCTGTATTTTTACCTTTTTTTAAATTTATTTTTTATAATTCCTTTTAACAAACTTTCCCTCCTACAGCCTCGTCCTTTGTGTTGGATATAGAAAATAAGCTTTTTTTTCAATACAGCTACTAACACTGCTAGAAATAATTATAAAAAGATTTCCTGCCTACAACCAACTTTGCAGAATACGTGGTACATCGTCTGCAGTGCGGAAAACTAACGCGCTTACAGTATGTTCTGTTCTAAGTATGATGCGATGGGAGGCGTGGCTATTTGTGGCTATTTAACGCATCGTAATGTATAATGGAAGAAACAATAGTAATGGTGACAATATTATTGCACATCCACTCCATCCACCAGGTTAAAATGAACACGCTGTAATATTCCTTGAGGGGGGTCTCTGGAAGCAAACATGGTCCAAATCTTGGGAAACGTGATCACACAATTTCAGGCCGTTGCATTCTGTGAATGTAGAAAAGTTTAACCCCTTTCAAGGTACTTACACCGTGAAAGGACATCTATCTATGGAGCAGCTCGGCTACATACAGTAGCTATTACTCAGTGGAAAAACAGTGTGAATTCTTGCAGTTCTACCCACTGGATTTTGATGAATTCCCTTCACAGTGTGTTTATTTGAATGCACGTACCAAGAATCCTTTGCCCTGACTGTGTACTGAGTCAAACCTTCAGGAATCTAAAAGAGGCTAAAGAGAATCTGGCACAGGGAGCATCGCAGAAAGCCGATGCCCGTATCGAGCAGTGTTTTTTCTATGTATATCCATTGACTAGACGAGAACAGACCAAGTCATATATTCCACTCCGGTGTCATCCTGAGTCACAGAAATGTTTCCTAACCACAAGGGTGACTTCCCAAAGAATGCTGGTAGTTGCTGGGGTCACTGGTGACATTTTGATGGATAACACTTTGGTCCAGTGGACTCAATAAGTCAACCTCCGTTTGTTAGCGCAGGGAAATAACGTTCCGATAATTAGGTCACATCACAACCTGCCGTTACTCCACCCAGACCGTGATTATCAGAGCGTTATTTCTGGGATTAGCTTACAAGCCAAAAGAGCAGGTCTGGAGTGGTACCCAAATCATTGTACTGCGTATAGGACTTAATACTTTCATTGCATGTGTCATACAAAGATATGTTATGGATCATATCAATGTCTGAAACGCATCAAGAGGCGCGTCTCATATTGTGTCATGAAGTGCATCTAATAAACTCAACTATGGCTCTTTAGTGATTAAAGTAAAGGTAGGATATGTTTGCCTGACCTAACGTGGTATGTAATCTTGACTGTATTGGGTATGGGTGTACAATAATATGTCTACATGTTATAACAATAATTACCAAGAGACACAAGTAGTGAACAAAACACACAAGTTACTTCACTGTGTGCGAACGATAAAGGGAGAAAAAAATGTACAGGTCAAAAAATAACAATATTTACAGAAATCATCTCTTTTGGGGCAGAACTGTCTGTAATGCATGTGCACTAATTGGGACGGACAGTGTAGTTTTGCCATTGCGCATGTTCAGCGTATTGGTTAACACGCCTGCGCAATGAAAATCCCAGCTCATGTAGCTAGCATAACGATGCTAGTTTGCCGAACAGACGTATCATTAGCTTGGAGGATACTCATTAAACTGGGGGAAACGACCTATTTAGGTGACCTCACGTTGGTAGCTCAGATTTAACAGAGATCTATGGATCTTCCCCTATATTGTAGGCTGCACATGCATTGGTGGCAGAGAATGACAGTAATGTGATACAGTAACAGAATGCAGGAGTTGCATAGTTTAAATACATTTCGGAATTTACATCCTTATCACATGATACAAAAATCACAGTATAGGAACAATATAATCTGCAATACAAAATAGTACAGAAAAGTCCATTTATACCAATGTTTTAGTGTGTAAGTGAGACTGCAATATTAAAGCAGCAATTTCCTTTGTTAGCAGATTTACCTGACCCAGGTATTGCTAGATCCGGGGGAACTCCTGTTACTCTTGGTAATACATTTTTATTTAAAAAAAAGGATAATTCAGATACAAAATTGGGAAGGAATATTTGTATGATATGCCCCCCCCCCCCTCCCCGGGGTGCGTGTGATTTATTTCTAGGGAATGGGGGGGGGGGGCGCGGGGGTTACATAGGCCCCGCGCTCTTCCCCAAGGCATTTAAATAAAATGTCGGGGGAGGTGTTAGGCCTCTGTAACTTCTCTTACCGGATCTCAGCCGGCTCTTCGGCGACGCGTCGCCATGACAATGCGGCATCAAATGGCAACAACGTGATGTCATATGACGCCGCCGAAGCCAGAGTGCAAGTAAGGAGGGGGGAGAGCAGACAGGGGGGCACTAACAGAAAAGTTTGCGCGCCCCTGATCTACCCCATAACTTCCAATTCTCACGCACTGGGAGAGCGGTCCACATCATTTAAAATCCCAGATTCTTTAGTATCCCGTTCCCTAAAATGTCTAGTTTGTTCTGACATCTTTGTATTGGGTAAATCTGTACGGCGAGGGGTTCTGTCATGTTTTTACTCGCCATATTACTCTCAGAACATAGGGTTACCAGAAGTCTTTATTTAAAAAGAGGACAGCAAAAGCCGCATGCGCGGTTAGCACTCATCACGGGCGCATGCGCGGTTAGCACTCATCACTGGCGCATGCGCGGTTAGCACTCATCACTGGCGCATGCGCGGTTGGCACTCATCACTGGCGCATGCGCGGTTAGCACTCATCACTGGCGCATGCACGGTTGGCACTCATCACTGGCACACGCGCGGTCGGCTTTCGTTCGTGCATCAACGTCGCTCGGGTTTATTTTTTTAACATAGGATTGTAAGCAGGGGGTGTCTGGAGCTGAACCCCATTAATTTAATCTCCGGGTACTCCCTGCTTTCAATCTCCGGGTACTCCCTGCTTTCAGAGATACAGACCTCCGTAGAGGGTGCTGGTCGCAGCTTCAGCTGGGGTTTAAAGCTCCCATGTCGTGGGCCAATAGGAAGCCATGTGAGCTTTGAAACTCCGCCTTTACATTAACCCTGCTATCCGGGCAGAACGGCTACCGGCACTCCCTACGGTGGTCTGTATCTCCGGAAGCAGGGGGTCGCCGGAACTGAAACGAATGGGGTTCAGCTGCAGAGACCCCCTTCTTCAATCCTGTACTAAAAAGAATTACCAAAAAAATCGCCTGCTTGGATTGCCTCCATATTGTGCTTTCTATATGCGCACATATTTTGCTGCATACTAACACATCAGCGGTAGTTTCAAGCAGCCGTCCAGCCATTTCAAGGCTTGAGAAAGTGAGGATCCCTCAGGGCGGATCTGCATTATTTTTACATGAAAGGATCCCCAGATCCTGAGATACGTCTCAGTGAAATTACCATTGTTACTTCCTGGTTTCTCCAGGGGATTTAAGTGGCCGTCCAATAGGAACCTGCAACTTATGACATTGCGGTTTCCTATTGGCCCGCAAGAGTTGAAGAGCCATTTTTGTTTTCCCTGAAAGGACTTCACCATTGGTAACCTCACTGGTCAGTATCTCCAGGAACTAGGGGTTCCCAGGTGTTGAAAATGGACCGGTTCTGCATTGGTGGACCCCGTGGTTGCCATGCTGTAAAAAAGTGGGGGGAGATGAAGAAGAAGAGTAGGGGGGGAGAGGTATTGCTGATTTAAATGAGTTACACTGTTATGCCTCAAATCTTCCTAACTAGGGTGTAATTTAATATTCTCTGAAGCGGCCGATTCCTATAAAGCTCCTGCTACCGGAAGTGGGGTTTCGACCGTCTCCGTATATTGAATTACCGCCTTTGATTAAAGGCTTAGAATCTATGCCTCTATATAGACCGCTGTTATCTGCATACCGATATATTTCCTATTTTCCAGATTGCGGTGGTTTGTAGTAACTTATCTATTACCAAATCTTCTTAATTAGGTATTATTTCTCTTTTTGGTGATGTTTTTTTCCCCCAACTTTCATGAAGATTAGGGCTCCCACTATTTTCATTGATTGATTATAGTATTGCGATTTTGTGGTTGTGTAATCCAGGGGTGCTCAAAATTTTCCCCTGCGTCCCCCTGCCTGCTCTCCTCCCCTGCTCGCGCACCCCCCACCCCTGCTTGGCTCCGGCGTCTTGACATCACGTTGCCATGGCAACGCGGTGTCATTTGCCGCCGGGTTACCATGGCGATGTGTCTCCGAAGACCAGGTAGGAAAAGTTACAGAGGCCTCGCGGGATCCCCTGGCATTTAATTTATATGCCTTGGAGAAGACCTCTGCAACCGCTGCCCCCCTCCCCTGGAAAAACTTTCTGGAAAACCCAGTTTGCGCGCCCCTGGTATAATCCATGGCTTGATCCAATAACCAAGAGTAAGTCTCAGTCATTACCACCAATACTAGAACGCCGTCCCGTTCATTCCCTTTATTACCTGGTGCAGTTGACTCTTGGACCTTATCAAAGTATCACTCGTTGAGACCAGAACGACTCAACAAAAATGTTTGTTCTTCAAAGCCCCCAAGTCTCACTAATTCACCTCAAAGCTATTTAGTCACTTTTAGACAAATGTCAACAAAAAAAAATAATCTTGCCCTACTCGAAGTCTTGGCCGGCGGCACTTAATAATCTCCCAACCAAACCTCCTGGTTTTTATTGGTTTTTGTACAAGTTAATTCCTCCGCTCCTCTTTCCAAATCTTTTATGTGATTCTGCGCAACTAAGGAGGTTACTGACGGGACCATGAAAATATAAAAGCCGTATAATATTTCGGTGTTGGTTTAAAGGATCTACATTACACCGGCTGGGACCGGTACAACTAGTGGGGGGTTCTATGTACCAAGGGAAACGTGGTGAGAGTCTGTGGCAAAACGTGCGCACCGTAATGTTTCCAGGGAAGAAAAAAATACCAATAAAATCAGTAGGATTTAATTTTTTTTATATGAGGTGTAATTTTATTTTGCCGCAGAATTGCTCCATATATCAACTCCTAAGGCTTGTAGTATAGTGCGCGTGCGCGTCAATGATAATTGCAGGATGTGAGCCTGACGTTGCTATACCTGAGACGCGCGCACGGCCGTGAGCATTGGCGCGTCACATCTGTGGACATACAAGAACTTAGTATTTTAGCTCTGCTGTCGCAGCACGTGACTCTGCGAGCCAATCACTGCACGGCCTAACGTGATGTCAGAGCCACGCCCCCCTAGCCGCGCGCATCACCACTTGCGCTATAGAAACCAAACTGCCGAGCGCGCGCCCGCACGTGCACCAGCGCGTACTATATTACAAGCCTAAGCCAGGGGTGCTCGGCTCCAGCCCTCAGGTCAGGTTTTAATCAGAGCTCAGTCTTTGAGCCACATGTGTTGAAGCTGGGATCCTTAAAACCTGGCCTGTTGGGGGGGGGGGGGGGGAGTCTTGAGGGGGAGTGGGGTCTTGAGGACTGGATTTGAGCACCCCTGTCAAAAGACTTCAGATTGGAAAAATATATATTTCAGCTCCACCCCACATACTGAGGGGTGAGAATTTTCAGTTAAACACAAGTAAGCGATCCGAGGTGCAGTGTAAATAAAGACTGCACTGGAGTTAAGGTGTACTCGGCCTAAACTCGTGCTCTAGTTTCTTGGTGAGTAGCACGTTAGGGGAAAAAAAATGAAATAAACTAGGGAACCATTTGTACAATGCTGGTAAAATATTTTTATATTTTAACTTTGTTTAATTATTCATGTCTTATCAATTGGAACATAATAACTGCATCTTATTCTGGCTTTCCTTTGCTACACTTAACACGTTTTGATTCGCCCTTTTACAAACTCATGCTGAATGTCAGGCGTTAATGGCCTTTATCATTGTTCCATTTGCTGTCTATTAATATTACTCTGTTGAATGACAGTCACATTTAAAAGCCACCAGCCCCTCGAGAAAAAAATAAAAAATCAGGAAGGCATCTGCTCTTTGTTAGTAAAAGATACAATCTTTTAAAGAGACCAGTGTTGGATTTGCTGCCCAGTTGTAATTTATTCTCTCTGCTGCCCTGAGCAGTCTGGCAAGTTAATTTTCAAGATATATAAAATAACGATGTGGTTTTCAATTCTCATTTCCCTCTGCTTGATGGATGGCAGGTACAGTCATGGTTTTATCCACACATCTACAAACCTGGCCTTGTCACTTTATGTCTCTTTCCAGATTCATTTAAAGCAGGGGCGGCCAACTCCTGCCCTCAAGGGCCACCATCAGGTGAGGTTTTCAGGATATTCCTGCTTCGACTGAGCCACTGATTGAGCCACCTGTGCTGAAGCAGGAATATCCTGAAAACGTGACCTGTTGGTGGCCCTTGAAGACTGAAGTTGACCTATCCTGTAATACATGTTACCCGGAACAAATATAGTGACACATCTCTGGTTGGCCACTCCTGAGTGAAAGCATTAAAAAGTACATTGACCTGAAACACAAACACTACCAGCCTGTTCTTATGACACATGTCATCACCCTTTTGCTCCCTGGAAGTTGCACCGTTTTGCAAGTTAATGCTGGCCCTGCTGTACCTTGAAGTTCTATCACATGCCATAAATACCTAGTTATGGAATTCCCTTTTGTTCCCTTGCCATCTTTAATGTAATCATATTCACTCAGTTATTCAAAGATCAAATGCACGCTCTGTGAGTTCTGATCTCCCCTCAGAAGGCACAAAGATTCTTATGTGATGTTTGCCCAGGCTTCTAGCATTTTCAATGCAGGGCAACATAAAGCCCAGTGTTTGCACACTTCCAAATGATGTGCGTTGCCATCTTTGATGTGCTCCCATTGTTATGTCCACTTTGAAAAGGAAGAAAGAAACATTTGATATCCCTACCGCAGATCCAACCTACAGTAACCACTGTGTAAGTGGCCTGCAATGTGTTCAGATCCGTGCTTTCCTGGGCCCTCTGGCAGTGACGGGATTAAAGCAAGGACGTCCATGCTTGCAGCATTTGTCCTAGTCTGTGCTTTTTGTGTGAAGTCGAAGCAATTAGGATGCGATGTAAAGAAGTTTGCTTAGCCTATACACTGTAGCATGTTCAAATATCCTGCAGGCAAATGAGAACAAAAAAATAAAGAACAGATTACATTTGTAGAATATCCCAGACTATTTACTTTCTTTAGTCACTGAAAAATTGTCATTGATTCAAGGCAACGCTGCATCCAGTTCTGTATTACATTGGTGTATTGTATTTTTGCGATAACAACTTTTATGACATTTAGAGCATTCGATGCAGCCCCCCCCCCCCCCTGGCCCCCGGCCCCACCCGTTGAAATATACCCGCAAATAAAACTGGCACACAAGGAAAGGTCTGGAGGTTCAACGGCCACAGCTTATATCAAAATACCAATAGCAGAACAGTAAGTGCCAAAAACCCTGCCACAGTGCGCCACCAGCCAGCAAGTCCAATAATGCTCAACCGTGACCCGGCAAACCCCACAAGCCAGACCCCACACAGCTCGTAGCCACTAAGATGACTCATCAGCTGTGAGAATAGGCCCAGATACCCGCAGCACAAGGATCCCTGCCCACTCGCCTATACATGTCACCACTAGGCAATTACTGTACCCACGGAGCCCTGTCTGGCAAGGATACCCCACACTTACCCACCAACCAGCTGCCCCGACGGAAGCAACGACCGCTCGACTCGCACTCCCCGAAAAGAAACACATTTCTTATTTTTTTAGAACTTTGACATTTTCTTGCGTCTTTATTCAGTTTTTTTTTATTTATTTTTTTATCATACATCTTATACAAGTACAAAGTTACACAGAAACCAACAAAGGGGAAGGGGGGCGGCGGGAAAATCTTTGCGTTAGAGGCGCGGAAGGCTGGCTCCCGCCCCCACATCCAACATATAACTCCCTTCAGGCCACGTCCCCCCTGGGGTCACATCACCACACGCCCTGCGCCTTAAGGAAATAAGGTGGGGGGGAGGGGTGCCTCGCCCCTGTGGATCATGCCACCCCTCACTTAATGGTTCCGTGCTACTTTTCTGCTGCTCTATACTGTATATTTTTATGGTCAAATTTGAGCTGGGATACATAATAGACCCAATAACAATAATATACATACATCATATATTTCACCCGCACTATATTGTTTTGTTTCGTAGATGGTTGTTTTTGGTATTTTTGCTTTATATGGACTTTTTTGGGGGGGATGGGGGGGTGATTTTTTTTATGTATTCTTTTGGCATTTAGCCCACATCAAATCAAATATATTTTGTATGATTATATTATAGATTTAAAGAGTGCTTCATTACATTGTTTCACAATTATTTATTGTATGACCCATTGGTGGGAAGGGGAGGGGGAGGGAGTCAGGATGTGACCGCAAACGTTTATTTTTTTATTTTTCTGTAATTGATATCTAATTATGAGTGGGGGCTGTAATCCAGGAAGGTACACTATACATATGAGGTATCTTTTCCCACACCAAGTGAGATCATATAGCTACCGGTGTATTCTGGTGCAGTGCATACCTGTTTGGTAGAACAAGCCTGAGATCTCGACGATGGTATAGGGAGGAATCAGGACAGGCTCTCAGTAATGGTTCTTCGGTCAGCGCAGCGCCTCCAGCCCAGGAGGATCCTGGTGCAGCCAGGAGGAACCTCATAGGCAACTCTTCTTAGTGTTCACACTCCAGACGTCACACCAGAGAGGGTATAACTGGAGTTTTATTAGGTTCAGTACATAATACAGGTTCCATTCCCTGAAGGCAGTACCCCGGGCTTGAGCCCCTGAGCACCCCTTTCGCCTAACTTACCCCTAACAGGGCAAGGCCTCAGCCCACCGGTCCAGGAGAGACTTACTGCTGTGTCCTCATAGCAGGGAGGGCAGCATAGAACTAACTCCCAAAACCCTTACTCTAACCCAGGGGAGCGCAATCTTTTTTCCCTGGGCCCCCCTGCCGTCTGTCCCCCTCTCCTTGTGCCCCCCCCCCTGCTTACCTTGCTTCAGACGTACTGGCATCATGATGTCACGTTGCCACGGCAATGTGACGTCACATTACCCCTCTCCGCGTTACAATGGCAACGCATGAACAGGAGCGTCTGGAACAAGGTAAGTAGAAGTTTACAGAGGCCCTGCAGCTCCCCCGGTGTGAATTTAAATGTATTCGGGAAGCGTGCGGGGGCCTCTGTAAACCCTGCGCCCCCGCAGCGAGTCCCGCGCCCCCCACTTTGCGTACCGCTGCTCTAACCTCTAGAGGGAAACTCCCTCCTTCTCAGGGGAGGGACTTGTAAGCCGGTCTCCTTTCAGTTATAGGCCCCCCTTGTAATACCAGGCTACTCCTGAACTTTATTAGGTAATACACATATAACAATACAACTAGGGCCTGCAGGATTTGTTCCCAACACTGGCCCTTACAGTGCTAGAGGGGCCAGAGAATTAGTAGTCCAAGGGGACTTGGTTACACCCTCCCTCTGGTTTTTGAAATTCCTCACGACCTCGCATGAGGGCATGCTGTAGCTCCATTTTGGTGGTGAGCCTGGTCCTTCAGATCCCATAGGGTTCCCCTATGGACACTACACCATGAGCCCTCTGGTGTAACCTACTAGGAGAGTACCTCCTTTGTCCTGCTGCAAAAGCCTATCCTGATGCTATCTCAGCAGCGCCTCCAAATGTAGCACCTTTTCCCCCACCCTAAGTGAGATCATATAGCTACTGGTGTATTCTGGTGCTGGTGCACACCTTTCAGGTAGAACAGAAGACCTGAGATCTCCGTGGTGCTATAGGGAGACATCAGGACAGGCTCTCAGTAATGGTTCTTCGGTTAGCCGGCCTCTTATCAGTCATATCACCCCCCCTTGTAATACCAGGCTACTCCTGAACTTTATTAGGTAATACACAAATAACAATGAAACCAGGCCCTGCAGGATTTGTTCCCAACCCTGCCCACTCTTTACTGGGAGTTACAGTGCTAGAGGGGCCAACAAGTCAGGTTCTCAGTAAATCCCAGCTTCACCACAAGTGGCTCAATCAGCCACCTGTGCTGAAGTAGGGACTGATTGAGCTATCTATGCTGAAGCAGGGATATCCTGAAAACCTAACCTGTTGGTGGGGCTTGCACAGTGGAGTTGAGCTCCCCTGCCATAACTTATGAAATATTGTTACAATATCGTACAAGGAGCGCACTGTGTCTGTTATGCGGAGTGTCTGGATAGGTATATTAATCCGGCCACGGATTTCGGATTGCTCTTTAAAATAAAATGAAAAATCCAAAACGGCGGATTTGCCTTTTTGAGACTGATCCGCGGACCAAAGGAAGCGGCCGATCCGAGGCGGATCCAAATAAACAAAAATTCGCCCGTGTCTACTGCTCAACCAAAATTTCCTGATCGCCGGCGTTTTTCATGACGTTATGTGACCCTGTCGCCATGGTAACGCGATGTCGTGACCCTGCTGCGTAATTTGACGCCGCGTTGCCAGAAGCCGCTGGAGACCAGGTGAGTAAATTACAGCGGCCTCTCTCGCGATTATGTGGCATTTAATTTAAATGCTTTGTGGAAGAGCGCGGGGCCTCTGTACTGTAAGTGCCGCGCACCCCTGATCTAAGCCGGAGCAAATGAAAGCATGGATTAACATTTTAGTAGTAGGGAACAGAGAAAATGTTGTATTTTATCAATGTTGCAGAGAAAGAAGCAGAAAGATTTAGCAATTGCATAAAGGTGAGAACAAAAGTCAAATATGACACCTAAACAACACACTTTGGGAACTGGATGGATGGTGGCATTACTGACTGTGATGGAGAAGAGTAAAATAGGACGTGATTTAGGTGAGATTATGAGCAGCTTGGTCTATACATATTGAGTTTAAGCCTTAAACTTTAAGGTATCCAGCCAGGATGAGATTGCTGTTGGACAATTTGAGAACCAGACGTGAGATTTGGTGTAGATAGGTACAGGTGTGTGGTGTCATCTGTGTACAGGTGATACCTGAAGATAAATTAATAGAATCATAAAGGGAGTGTGTGGAGAGGAGAGGTCCCAGAACACATCTTCAAGGTACACCTACAGATATATCAACAGAGGAAGAAGAAGAGTTAGAAATGGATACATTAAATGAACGACGAGAACAGTAGGAAGAAAGCCAGGAAAGGTCTTTGTCCAAGGGAATGGAGAGTGTGAAGGAGAAGTGGGTGGTCACCCGTATCAAAGACTGCAGATAGGTCTAGCAGAAGGAGAATATAGTACTTGGTATTTCCTAATGTGTAGATCATTTTCTACTTTAGTAAATGCTTTTTCAGTAGAGCGAGTAGTGTGAAAACCTGCCTGGAGGGCATAGGAGCTGTGAAAAGAAAATGTGGGAAGATCCAAGCCATTGCAGACCTTTAAAGGCAAGGTGTTGTTTAGTAGGGTCAAGGGAGTTCTTGAGCGTGTGTTAAGGAGGGGATGAAAAGACATCAGAGGAGAAGAATGAGTTTAAACTATGAATACGCACAGGTATCAAGGGAAGCTATAGATCAGAGGAGATGGAATGGAATGGGATCAAGCTGGCAGGGGAAGGAGAAGAGTAACTGAGATATTTACTCGACTACTCCATGGGAGAAGGCATCTATAGGAGATGAAGGGGGATTCAGGTGAGTATGTGTAGTAGAGGAAAGAACAGAGTGGATTACTTATCTGACAGAGTCCGCCTTGTCTTGGAAGTAGTCAGTGAAAGTTTGAGGAGAGATGGAGGGTGAGCGACTTTGGAGTGAAGAGAGTTAAACAGAGTAAAGGTGTGTCTGTTACACCTGTGAGTGATCCAAGTACGAGATTTCTTCCATAGATGCACAGAGAAGCTAATGCAAAAAGGTAGAAAGCTTGTCTCACTATTGAGCCAGGGTTCAGGGTTAGAGTGCCATGGAAGAAGGGGCGCATGTTGGTCAAGGGTGCTGGGAAAAGATAGTCGTAGATGTGACCCAATTTTCAATGTCGGGGGAGGATAGAGAAGAATGTTTAGAACTGAGGGGGGATTCCAGCGCTTGATGGTCCATGGATCGGAAGGCTCTGGAATAGTGCAGGGACACAGGAGACATAGTGGAAAATGAGTTGGAGACAGCCGTTGAGATTTGTTGATGGTCCAAGATTGGAAAATCGAAGATAGACGAGAGAGAATCGTTTGTAGTGACGACAAGGTCTAAGAAGTGGCCAATAGTATGGGTGCTGCAAGCAGGCAACTGGTAAAGGCCATAGGAAGAAGTAAGGGAGAGAAAACAGGAAGCCCAGAAGACAATATGAGAATTAAGCTCTCCTAGGAGGAGGGTGGATAATTAGAGGAGAGGAAGGAGGACAGCCAGGATTCCAAATGAGAGAGAAGTGGAGGTAGCAGAAGAAGAATGATAGATGACAGCAATAAGTAGGTGCGAGTGGAGAAAAAAACGACTAGCGTGAAACTCAAAAGGAGGAGAAGGGCAGAGAAGCAGGAATGGCCATGCGGTAGGAATATGAGAGAAGGAAAGGCCGCTGTAGGGAGAGTGCAACCTCTGTAGTGAAGTAAGAATCAGAGAGCTAAGATTCAGTCAGAGCATGGAGAGTTGGGGAGCGAGAGAGCTTAGATGGGGTTTGGAGAACGATCTCCAGCAGCACGTAGCGATGTACAGAGAGAGAAAGTAGGTGAGATTGGGACATATAGGAGTGAACTTGCATTGAAGGATTGAGGGGGGTGGATGTAATGAATGTAGAAAGGAGAAAAGTTAATAGAATAGATATGCGGAGAGAAGTGGAAGTGCAATGTATATGGAATGTGAGTTATAGGGCAGACAGAAGGAACATAATAAGCAGAGATGAGGCTGCAAAGAGAGAGTAACAGAGTAGACATAGTAGCCTAATGTATGTACTAATCCAGGGTTGCTCAAACTTTTCCCCGTGCGCACCCCTGCCTGCTCTCCTCTGCAGCTCGCGCCTCGGCCCCGGCGTCAAATGACGCGCAGGGTCACATCACGTTGCCATGGTAACGTGATGTCACGTGACCCCGCTGAGTCATTTGATGCAGGGTTACCATGACGACGCGTCGCTGTAAGGTAAGTGCGTTCTAAATTAGAATTTCGCAATCTGCGCCAACAGCGTAAAAAATACATTCAGGCACAGATATGGTCTGCGTTGGGCCTACCGATGTTAATGGTATATATTTAAAAAAATAATGTTTCTGTATGCCACAGAAAATGGGTGCGCGTCAAAATACTCGTGTTGGTGCAGAATTAAGCTGCTATGATTAACATAAAAATGTAGTTGACGCAGCACGAATGTTTTTTTATGTAGGTTACCAAAATGTATTCTTTTCACAGAATGGCTATTATAACTAGTATTACACTAATAATTTATATTTATTAAAAGTAATTATAAATAAAATTTAAAAAAACACACATTCTGTTTTTTTATTGAAATTGTATCGATCAAGTATTGAACATGAGGAGATGCATCAAAAATAATTTTAAACCACAAATGATGAATCGTGTATGCAGTCTTCCCACACACACATTTTTGGAAGGTTTGTACATTTTAGAACTGAAATGTTGATGCTCCAAAAAATGTTAAATAAAATCTTAGTACATAGAGCCTTAAAGTGAGATAATAAAACGTTCAGTATAATGTGAGGTTATACAGCATGGATACAGCACAGAAAGGGGGGGGGGGGTCCCTGCTCAGCTCAACTCCGAAGAAGTTCTGGTTGTGAATGAAACGCGCGTCGGGTGATGACATCACGAGTACGTCAGCAGCGCGACTAAGACAGAGGTCTTAGTCTTACACTGTGCTCAGTTATCAACAAATTCTGACCTACGAGTAAATAGTGAGTTAAACTAAGATTTGGGCCGAATCAGGCAGCCACTAGCATTAGTCAGGAGTCTGCAGCACTATACTGTATTTCTCCATTAGTACTTTATTTCCGGCAAGATCACAGCTGCAATGTGTGAGTAATAACTATATTAGAGCACCGAATAAGATTTGGAAGGGAGTGGAGATAACCTTACGAGGTACAGGAACTGTCCTGGAACAGGATTGTTTAATTTCTGTTCCCCCTTTGCAGCTCTCTCACAGACAGCTTTCTATATTTCAGTTGCATGCTTCTCTGCTCTGAAAACACACAGTGCCTGTGTAACGGATACATTTTGTTGCATGTCCCCTCTCCACACAGCCTGTAGGTACCAATTCTGCTAGCTGAGATTGGGTCATTCCACCCCCCTATTCTGTCCTTGCTGAACAAGTTAGTTTGGTCCTGAGACTATTCACCGTCTCCAGGAACCCCTCACTTCATCTTTCCATCCCAGCAAGCTGGTGAGTACTATCTATAACTCCCTACTCCCTTGCAAAAGCAATTCGTTTGACCTTCCCTTGATACAAAAGCACCTTCACAGGAGAAGCACTCCTCTCACCCTCAACTCTACAAGTACCCTTTATTTTGCTGTGACTTTCTCAATAAAGTTAAGAATATACTAAAGGACTTGGTGTGCTTTCAAAGAGGTTCAGCTATCTGGCCGTGCTTATATGATGCATATAACCCTGTGGCTGCAGAATAGGAACACTATTTCCGGTTTCCACCAATCCACGACTGAGGTCCACGGGCTCTTTAAATATCGCTCACCGTGTATATGTCTGCTACATAACCATGACTGAGTCAGCTAAACTATGATGTGGGACGATACAGGCAGCAACTAGCATTAGCTAGAACTCTATACCAGCTTGAAACATCTATGCAGCTTGTTAAGAACCATGCTTACTCAGGGGGGGGGGGGGGGGGGATACAACCGTATTAGACTAGGAAACCGTATATTCTGGTTTTCCACAGAGTGCCCATCTGGTCTGAGTACTAGCCATATATATAGCAGACTAGCTGAGAGACCCGGCGTTGCCCGGGATGTAAATGCGTAATAGGTAGTATTATTTATAAATCGTGGAACAATAGATGACTATTTGTTGTAAAGGTTTCATAATAATGTTGAAAAGAAAGATGGAAGAAAATGTAATACGAGGTTTATTGTAAACACACCACAGTACAATGTATATTTTGGTGACATAAGTGATGTGTGTGTGTGTGTGTGTGTGTGTGTGTGTCACTGTGTGTGTGTGTGTGTGTGTGTGTGTGTCACTGTGTGTGACACTGTGTGTGTGTGACACTGTGTGTGTGTGGTGACACTGTGTGTGTGTGGTGACACTGTGTGTGTGTGTGTGTGTGGGTGTGTTTTTTTTGGCCCGTCACTCCGCCTCAGGCCAATGAGAGGTGTGCGGGGGCGGGCGGCCCAAGGGACCAATGAGATTTCCCCTAGGGACACCGGACATCCAGGCAGGCAAACATACAGTGCTTTCACTAATATAGTATAAGATAAACCAGCATATAATAGGTTATAATTAGTCCACACCAATCTAGCAGGGCTACTGTTCATACGAGATCCTTGACTACCTTGCATTTGCCATACCTGGGCATACAGGGACTAGGGAGTCCGGTGCTTCCTTTTAATATTACTGTTCTGTAGGAGACAGGTTTTTCTCATACCTTGAGATTAGGCACATGCATATGACATTGTCACGGAGGAGTGGACTATTATCTTGTTGACTACCAGCGTCGGTACACGTAGATGGTACACCACTAGGGCATTATATTCCTACACTCCTCCTGCATTCTGTCAATAGTTGATATACTGAGCACACTAGCGCTTTTTGAGGTTTTCGCTTAGTTTTCCATCCTTTAACTTTAATAAAATGTATTTATTTTCATTTAGTAGAGGATGAGTGCATCATCAGGGATTCTTTCTCTTCCATGTGTATGATGTACAGCAAGGATGGCCAACTCCCGTCCTCGAGAGCCACCAACAGGTCAGGTTTTAAGGATATCCCTGCTTCAGCACAGGTGGCTCAATCAGTGGCTGTCGTTGTCCTGATTGGTGACCCTTGAGGACTGGAGTTGGCCATTCCTGTTGTACAGTATGTGCGAGAAAAGTGAAGGTGAAGCAGGGTAACAAGGTAGACTAGGCAATAGTTCAGCAAACACAAAGATCATGCACTCCATGCCTGAATTAACTGTGGCTCCCTTGGATGGTTCAAATCTTAAACAGTCAATGGAACAAACACTTGCCAGTCCCTCACCCGTGCTGAATGTCTTGGCGTTCCTGTGACACACTTTTCTTTTTAGCCTCTCTTGTATTATTACTATTGCTTACTTGTAAAGCGGCAACATATTCCACAGCGCGGTTCAGTGTGGGGATGTTGTAGAAGATCGTAGCAAATGGGTGGTGATATTCCTCCGGGCATTGGAAGAGAGCGGACGTCGGGTCACTCGAGTTCCTCTAAAAGTCAATATTCATTAAGCATCCATTAAATTATCGGTACGAATGAGGGGTCGGCCCCCATGCTAATGCCCTCTCTACTGATTTTTGGGGTACTTAAACGTCTATCTATGTAAACCCTGGTTTTTGCTTGTTGCTACTAGGAATTGTAATGGATAACTTAATCAATTTGAACTTTAGTGGAACCGACGCTCTCTTCCAAGACTAGGCAATAGTATCACTGGTTTTGTTTGAGATAAACCTCTGCATGCACAAATGTCTCTGTATCCAAAGGCAAAGCTTGTGCTGGATCCTCGCCATGTATTACTCCATATATGCTACTTAAAACGATGGCCACTTTAAAAGATGGGTTATTGGATATCTCAATGAATATATTCCATTATTAGACATGAACACTTCGCGTTGGTGCATTATGTGGGCAGAAGATAAGCCTCACAATGATTAGAACCATATTAGCTTTTATTTGAAGATGTTTGCTACTGATGTGTATACTCTAGTCTAAATCCTTTTTCTGTATAATTTTGCAAATGCTTTGGAAAGTATTCATTATATCCAAGAACTACTTTTTGGTGAGGCTTGTGCTTCATTGATTTGCTGTTTAAGTACGAACAATATTTACACATGCAGACTTAAGGGTGTCAGGCTTTTTTCTTTTAGCTTGCTAAATCCCTGTGAAAAAACCCCACAAAACATTGGCTCATTCAGACTATTTGTGCTAAGGAACTGACCCTTAACCTATAGATCCAGTCACCCATGACATGGGAAAAAAAGCTTGTTGTGTCTATTCACTTATGTTGGATGCCATCCAGAAGTTACTTAAGAAATGTGCAATTGTTTGTCCATGAACTGCAATAAAATTCCATCCAGTTACAGGTCTCTTGTAGCAGTGGATGGGTTAAACTGTAGAGTTAAGATTTCCATCTTAATGATGCTTGGTGTATGCCAAATGTGAGTCTCCAGCTTTTAAGCTGGGTTCGTAACCCCTTCCTCAAAGTGTTCTGCTCTTTGCTAGGCCAATATCTATTCAAAGGCATTTTGTACTGAAGAATGCTACTGAATAGCCAAAGAG
Organism: Ascaphus truei; assembly: GCA_036426205.1. Classification (NCBI taxonomy): domain Eukaryota; kingdom Metazoa; phylum Chordata; class Amphibia; order Anura; family Ascaphidae; genus Ascaphus; species Ascaphus truei. The sequence continues at coordinate 8,915,998 of CM071571.1, forward strand.
ATCAGTTAAACCCTCTATTTTAGGTCAGTCATGGAGAGTCGGCCAATAAAAGCTCTACTCGTCTTTGGAGAAACGCGAGGCGCCCTCTTAACTTTCCATAAATGAGCTGAACTACACTTGAAAGAAGAAAAGGAGCACTCTGATTGGCCAAGTCCAGGCTCGTAAACCAACACGCAGATAAACCATAAAGCCAAAATTGCTCGATGGCTGCACACAAACTGCATCAGCTGACCAAATAAATGAAGGGGTTTGAGCAATGCCAAACCAAAAGGTTCATAAAAATGATCACGTGCAAACATACCCTTGTCTTTCGGTCATGCCCTCTTCGTATTCTTGTACTGCCAACAAACCGTACACTTCAAAACGTTGAGTCAATCCTGGCACAATATATTTACAATCTGGTTATTTACCTTGTTAGTAATAGGATCTGTTTTACGGAATGATCTGCTAAGTTCCATATGCAAGTACTCAATAGTTTGTACTGTAAGCTCCTATTTCCTGACTGGCAGGCAACTTCTACATTTTCTTTTAGCCAAAATAATACAAATTGATTTAAAATCATTGTAATTGACTTGTTTTTTTTGTTTTTTTTTAAAATCTCTCAGACATCTAACTAATATCATCACTGCAGTATTGTACGTATAGGGGCAGTCCCATATAGCGGGTCAACAATGAAAAATGGAAACCACCTTACATTGAAGTACTCTTAAAAATATACAGCATCCTGTTCTTCTTTTTAATCATCACTAGAAATGGTAAAATACGCATTTATCACTCAAGTTTCATCCCATTGACTTCGATGTGGAAAATGGCAGCTATCAGTCAAAACTCCACGATTTTTTTTTTTAGGCTGTTCTTTCCGAACGGCAACATCCTAAAAGTTAAATGTCACATTCAAAAGCACAGGGAACGCTGCTAAATGGATACATTAACCAAAGAAGAGAAGTAGCCGAGACTGCACCTTTTAATCCTCTGGGTGCAATATGACATGGCACCCTCGGCAGGGGCCCCATGATGTTGTGCAGGAGTGGCCAACGCCAGTCCTCAAGGGCCACCAACAGGTGAGCTTTTCAGGATATCCCTGCTTCAGCACAGGTGGTGTGATTGAAACAACTTGTAAGCAGGGATATCCTGAACAGTCACCTGTTGGTTGGCCCCTGAGGGCTGGGTGTACCTCATTTCTCCTAGGTATCTAGAAGAGGTCGTGCTCGGCGCTCCACACGGGATCCGGGCAGAAGAAGTGCAGCGCTCCTCTTCCATTTGCCGCCACTGTTCCGCTGCGATGTCGGAAGGGCTGGTATGCATTCTGGTGCCGTGGCCCCTCTAGCACTCAAGGGGTTAAAGTTTTATTACCACGTCAAACCGCCAGCTGTGAGTTTGCATCTGAAATATACAGTTCTGTTCAATTAGCTTCGATCTTCAAATATGCCGTCTAATTACCGCTGCAAGCAGCGCCGCGGCAACGTTGGGCAAACCATCACATTTCTACCTTGTGTGTATCACTACTTCATAACATAAGGATATCACCTTTCCTATGTAACAACGCCAGCACTATATACTCATTCTATTAACCTCCACTAAAGGTTACTTAAAAAAACTACAGGGATACACATGGCAGAACAGCTCACCTTCACCGTGACCTCTAACCTTCACCGTGACCTCAACCCATCCCCGCTTATTAAGTACAGTACTGCTCAGGATATGTAACATTCATAAGAGATCTATAAATTACAGTATCATTTACTTCGTCACTTCCCAGTTCTATGAGCTCTTAAAGGAGCAGTTCTCCCTACAAAACGTGTTTTTTGACTCGCACCCCCCACCCCATATGTTATGACATGGTTTGGAAATAGGGGGTCTCTGAAGCTGAAACTTGCTATTTTCAGCTCTGGGCACCCCCTTGGTTCCCAAGATTTACAGCTAGAGAGGTAGTCCCAGGCAAAGCGAAACGGGGCTTAAATCTCCTGCTAGCCGTTAGGAAGTTTCAGCATCATCCATCGCGGCTTCCTGTTGGCCAGTGTCTACACAGGGGATTTAAATAGCCAGGAAGCACAGACACTCATGATATGGATCCTTTGGAATGCACCTTTAATTCTCTCCCAATGAGGTAATCGTATTCAACCTGAGAGCCAACAAATATTATCTGATTCGATTACTAAAACACCCAATTACATTAACATTTTGTAAAGGTTCCATTTGTCCTGTCTCGTGGTACCATTTATTGATAAAGAACTTTACCATTAACTAAATGAAATATGTAGGTATTTTATCGCCCATAACCGTAACCTGGGTTACTTATTGGTTAAGGAAATGCAAACTTGTAGGCTTCTATAATCCGATTTAACTAGGGTCTAACAGCCGGCTGGATCATTTAGAATGGGAATGGAAATAGAAAATAATGGGAGTCAAACCAAACCCAGTTTGGAAGGAAATTGAAATGATGGAGAGAGTGAGAAGTTCAAAGCATGTGCAAGTCGTTACCAAGGCAGTTGGATAGTTTCTCTGTAGCTGAAAGCATTACATATTGGGATTTGCTGAGATGAGAAGGTGACGGGAAGAATAAATAAGTAATTAAAACTATCCAGAAGAATCAGTATTTCAAAGGAACCATTAAAGGTGTGATGCACCTTACAAAGAAAAGGCTGTTTAGCAAACCGTCTCGATGTATAACCCATTCCGTAGTGCTTTTTTATTAGCGGCTTTGCAGCACAGTACACAATGTTGGAAACGGGGACATTTAAACAGTCCGGTTAAACCAGCCATTTATAGCTACCACGTCATAGGATGCGGCGCTCTCCGCAACACCCCGTGATGTAGTGGCGACGTCGCATGCCATTTGCTCGCTGTGTACGGGAAATCGCATTCTGCGCTGCTTTGGACCGCTGAAAGTGATGTGGCCGACTGAGGAATGAACGGGAGATGACCCTTCTCCTTCCGACCTGTCCATCGGGTGACGTCGCCAACCACGTGATCGCTCCTCCAGCGATCACGTGATCGCTCCTCCAGTGATCGCTCCTCCAGCGATCACGTGATCGCTCCTCCAGTGATCGCTCCTCCAGCGATCACGTGATTGTGAAATGCCAAAGGAGTTAATGCAGAGGTGGCCAATTCCAGTCCTTATGTTCCACCAACAGGTCAGGTTTTCAGGATATCCCTGCTTCAGCACAGGTGGCTGTCAAAGACGGAACCACTGATTGAGCCACATGTGCTGAAGCAAGGATATCCTGACAACCTGACCTGTTGGTGGCCCTTGAGGAGCGCAGTTGGCCAGCCCTGGGTTAATGCATATTGTGCATGGAAAGTATTGGGTTCCATTGGGCATCAGAAAGAGTTGAATGTCCATAACCACTGCTGTGATATATTCTCTCCTTCAGGCGTATTTTGTATTGTTACCATGATCCTGTTGCTCCTTGAAAAATAATAATAATAATGTATATATATATATATATATATATATATATATATAGTATATATAATATACAGTATATCATCCCAAAACGTGTAAAGATGTCCAACGTAGCTGTTCTAAACTTGTGTTTATGCCTTCACATTTTAGCCTGACCAATTATTTTATTCTAAAATCACAATTCTATACCATTCTTAGATGGCACATAACATACTTTGCCGGTCTATAAATGTCCTGAATTATTACGAAGGATGGAGTTCAACGTTCATTTAGATATTGGAGTCAACTTCAGAACGATTTTTCAGGCACCCGCTAAATTTGCACCAAAGGAAGCTCAGCCGCGGATTAAATAGAATTTTGAAATATTGTTAATTCATATTTGTTTTGAGGGTTTTTATTTATTTGTATTTTTTTGTTCCATAATGTTTTAAAAATTCCAACCCAATCGAGTTCCAGAAAAATCAAAGCATTCACTTTTTTTTTAGAACTGAAACCACAACACCATCACATTTTTTTGCCTCATATGTGTTTATTCATGAAAATGTAATGGCCATTGTCCGTTGTTGACTTAAATGTCTATTAATGATTGATAATAGCCCTCCTCTAGTTAATAAACGTGGTAGACTTGAATGGAGGCTCATTCTTTGAAGTCAGAGTTCTCCCATCAAAATGCCAGCGTTTCCAATGCAGAACCTTGATAACTACATGATTTGGGTGCTTGGGCATTGAAAGCCTTGGTTTTTGAGTGACTGTGCTACTAAACAACTTCATGTTTGCTTTCTAACAAACCAAAAGCATCTCTACATATGTGTCCGTGTTGCTTGGTGAAATCCCTTGCCGTGATGTGAAGTCTCACTTCTGTGTTTTCCATTCCCAGAAACATGCGCGGTCAATAACGGAGGCTGTGACCGGACTTGCAAAGATACGGCAACGGGGGTTCGTTGCAGCTGCCCAGTGGGATTTACCCTACAGCCTGATGGGAAAACATGCAAAGGTCAGCTCCTGTTTGCCTTGCAATGCATCATTTGCCTGTGGCACTTTCACTTCTTGATGTAAATACCTGGATATGTAACCGCTGCAGAACAGGCCGTTGACATAGTAACTGGAATAGAAAATATTGTGTTTTTCTTTCATTTATACCTTCTAGAAAAACGAGTAGAACAGAAAAAGTAAAGTTTCTCTTGTTCTCAGAGTGCTTTTTCATAATGCATTCTATTTCCTTCCCTACTTCTCCCTTTACATATAAATGGAGCTTCATTGTAAAAGGAACTTATCTTCCTGGGTCCAGCTGACCACAGATATATCGTAAGTGGTGGAGTAGAGGCTCACTGAGGTCAGTGAAAGTGAGTTTGTATTGTCTATACCTGTGTTTTTCAACAGGGGTACCTATGAACGCTTGGGTTCCCCGTGTACCCCTAAAGGGTTCCCTGCAATTTTCAGGTCATTTGAAAATTGTACCAAATACAGAAGAATTTACAATGCATCTGATCTCAGACGCGCTATTAGCGAGGGTTGGGGTTCCTTACAATGCATCTGATCTCAGACGTGCTATTAGAGAGGGTTGAGGCTCCTCACAATGCATCTGATCTCAGGCGCGCAATTAGAGAGGGCTGGGGTTCCTTACACTGCATCTGGTCTCAGATGTGCTATTAGAGAGGGTCAGGGTTCCGCAGAATTTCACAATATAATTATAGGGTTCCTTTTTCCTTTGGCCCCTCAGCAAGGAGTTCCATTGTTTAACTCCTGGTCCCAAGGGGACCCAGCACCTTTGGTTAATGATAGAAGCTGTACAGTAGGACTTTCAATGTATAATAATTAAACAGAAAAAGTATAACACAGGCATACATATTCCTGGTATGCTGCAAAAATGTGTGTGTGTTTATTTTATAAGGAAAGATTTCTGGTTTTATTACACGAAAAAATATAATTGTCCCTTTTTGGAAGTTATCTTGTTAATTAAAAATGTAATAAACAGAAAGTCCCTAATGATCCCTTAAACAGCGAAGAGTCAGAAAGTAAATCCGCAGGAAATGGGTGGCTTTCCCCTGATCCTCTTAGGGCTCCAGCTAGACTTCTACTGACATTTACTGAAATGGGAATTGAGTCTTGTTTGTTTGTCACTCCTTGTGCTAGGACTGAATACAGTATTCACACATCTGTAATTAAACTTCAAGCCACAAACAAATATTTTGCAGCTGCAGTTTAGGCAAAGGGACTCCGAAAATATAGAAAAGCAACTAAGCTCTAAAAGTATGCACCCAAGAAAGCCGCGTTCTGGCGTGACTCGTGTCCTTGTGGGGGAGATCTGTATTACTTTGTTTTGGGTTTCTTTGGCTAGAAAGGAGCGTATTATTTGGCTTTCTGACCGCCTATACATAATAACACTGAGCCCATCTATTTTTTTTACTCCGTACGCGGAAAGTTACGGGTTTTCTTCAGGAGCTTTGTGGATGCAGAACTGCAGAGGAGAGACCCGGAGACCGGCAAACACAAACCTAAAGCTGAGCATTTCTAAACAAAAAAAAGGTTGTAACAAATCGTTTGACACAGGTTCAAAGAGCGCAGGGAATTCAGCTGTTTGATCCAGTTGTTAGCTTTTTTTTTTTAATGACGTGATGGGGACAGCTTTGTGTGGTGCATTTTTAAATATTTCTAACGTTCTGCAAGTGTTTTGGCTTCTTTTGGATATGCCAGCCTGGGTGCTCCAGTGTGTATCAAACGTCCCCCAGCTGGAAAACGGGCAGTAGTGGTGTAAAACCAGACATTTGAAAGAAAAACTATCCAAGGTATGCAGTATTGAGGATTATATTGAACGATCGCAATAAACTCAAACATACACATCGCTCCATCGAGGTGCAACATTACATATGTCCATTACTGATGTATTAAAACTGCTTGGTCATGCGTATATTTAGCGTGTTGCGTTTGTGACAGTATATTTGCCGATTTTCACCTATAAATTACCAGGTTTTTTTTTATTGAAGGAATTCTGTATTTAATGATTTACACCCGTTTAGCAATATATTTAATATTTTTTTTGGTGGGGAGGAGTTATTTCATTTTGTTAAACACCCTGTTGTTGTGTGTCCTGCAGTTCTGAGGTTGACGTGGGTTTTGCATTAGGCAGAACAGACACACTGTGAACCTGGGCAAGTCTTAGAACAGAGAATGATGCTATGATTAGCTCACTTCACAACGCTTGTAGTTGTAGTACAAATAAGCATAGAATCAATGACTTAATTTAGAAGCCGTGAAGAATGGTAGGTTCATAAAAATGCCATCATGCATTGTAGTAAAATGTGTACGTGTGAGAAGGGAAAAAAAATAACAGTTTTCACTATTTTCTTATTTTACTGATTTGGAAAATACACGGTTCTGGATTTAAAAAACTTTTTTTATTTTTTTTTACGCAAAGGATAAAAACAGTGATGTCATCTGTCGTGGCTTTTCCATGAGTTGCCCTTACCATTAAGCTGTGGGCCTATTTTTGTTCCTGGTGTACTGGGCTTAACTTCGGCATGATTCAGACTTGTGCACGGCTTGGCTTCTGTTACTGAATGCCGAGTGCTGAAATTTCAATCTGCAGAATTCATTGTGCGCTAGTTGCGTGGTCACCGGCAGCCACGGAGCAGAGGGGATGAAAGACCCAGTGACTGCACACGGAGTCTTTACAGGACGAAGGCTGCCTGTGCATGTCGCTGTCAATCTGCAGTCTTCTCAGTCCAGTTTAAAATAAATCTGGTAGCCATTGCAGGACATGGGAAGTAATCTTTCTTTCCTGCTAACAGAGGTCAAACTACTTTTTACAAATATATTTATTAGAAGACACAGCAAGATAAGGATCAGCATGAGTGTGTGACATGGAGATATGTCACCAAAGCTTTTGACAGCAACACTTGAATTGTTCAAGACATTAAATTGGGACACAATGGGAATCAAACTATGCGATGAATACTTGTCGCCTACGATTTCCAGACGACACTTATTTTTGTCACAAAACCAGATGGTCTTCAGCAATAAATCGGAGAACTCGTCGAAGCAAGTAAGAAGGTGAGCCTCCAAAGAAGTCTCGGCAAGACCAAAGTGATGTTCAACAATTGTGTCAACTCTACAAAGATAAAAATAAATAGAATATATGAAGTTAGAGACTATATCTACCTTGGCCAGCATGTGATAATGGATGGGAGCCTTTTGAATGAAATCAATAGAAGAATGAAGATGTGACAGAGCGCATTTGGAAGAAACGAGACCATATTTCAAGGGAACCTGCCACTGGGCAACATGAGGAGAGTGTAGAACAAGTGTATCCTGCCCGTGCTCACGTATGGCTGTGAAACTTGGACTCTAAATGCGAAGATAATTCAGACGCTTCAGACCACGCAAAAAAGTATGCTGGGTATTATACGGAGAGACTGGGGAAAAGAATGAATGGGTTCAGAAGCAAACCAGTTTCTCCGTGACCTCATCAAAAGGGTCAAGAAATGAACAGGGCAGTGGGCCGGACGTATCTCAAAAAGAAATTACTGTTGTTGGACAAATAGTACTTGACTCTTTTCCAAAGTATATTAAAAAAACAAGCTGACTGAAAGAGAAAATTGGGAGGTTGAAATAAGATAATGTGTTGAAGCAACATGGAGAAGAGAGGCTTGCAAATGCAGTACCTGGAAGATCATTGGGGAGGCCTTCATCCAGCAGTGGATCGACGAGGGCTGAAGATGCAGCCATGGGTGCTTGGTCATGTCCTATCTCAGACAAAGAAATGTCAGGTTGCCTCTATCAATGCACGTGTATGCGTGTGCAAAAGAGACCGAAAACCTCAGCTGACCACATCTGCAATACTGCAATATATGGTGGTGCCTCACCGGTACACAGAGGGTTAAGATTAAAATTGAACTAATATGTATGCTAATGAGTACTGTCAAACATTAGGTCATTTGGCTTAGTGCAGAGTTCAGCAAACGAGGTTATTTTAATGGATAATGACGAGCATAGGTCAGTTTCTAATCAGGATCATGTGTTCTAATCACAACTTCCTGTTTTGTTTTCTTTTACCGATTTTCAAGATACCTCGAGGAACAAGAAGAGTTTAAATAAATCAGGCACAGCTCTGCACTGGCAGCACAAAAAAATATAATTTCTCTTATTACTTGGCATTTTCCTTACTAAGTGAAATCCTTGCTAATCTTCTGGCACATTGTTTGACTAGAGGGGTGATATCCAGGGCTTATGTTGGGCAAACATGTCTTGAGCTGGCCGTCTCACTGTCATGGTTACAGAGCAGGGACCCCGCAGCCTGCTTGGAGCAAAACTCTTCATACCAGCTTCAGATTGAGGAGAGAAATGTAGCATGTATGTGTTGGAATACATTTTCTTTGAGAGTGTGGGAGCAATATGTTACTTGCCAAGTATACTAGAAGGTATGCTACTTGAATCCACCGTTGACAACTTTTACAAATTCGCTTTGGGTCGACTCATGCACATTGAAATATGTGTCTGAGAGGCAGGAAAAGTGGTTTGAAGAGAGACGCTACAGTGCAAAGCAAAAATAGCACGGCATAACATCACGTGTTTTATTACCCTCAAACTACATTAATACCAAAGGCTTGAGGCTTGTATGGGACCCAAGTTAAAATGTACAACCCAGACACTGGAGTTAGGGTAACCAGTGTGAGAACCCCAACAAAGAAATAATAATGTACATTTAAACTACAGGGAATCGGCTTTAAATAAAGAAATGTGGTAGAAAAGGCATCTTATCAGCTCTGAGTTAGTATTCCAGTCCAATTCCTAATGATGGCATAATTGCTATATGGAGTTCCTTGTTGGTTTCCTATGAAAAAGGTTCGAAAATAGCCATGAGGATAATCTTATGATACATTCAAGGATAATCTTTCTGATCAATTAGATCATTCAAAGTACTTATTCCCTATCAATGTAGCCCAACCTGTATGTGTGATAACCCTTCAGGGATTAAGGAGCACCCGTCGCTTGGGCAGAATAATCTTTGGACATTGTCACCCCGGGCGGGGGTCGGTAAAATATAGTAGGTCAGTTTGTAAAATGTTTTAAACAATGATTGCTACATATAGATCATTATGGGTGGCGGTCTTCCCCTTTCAAAATACCTACCCTTTTAACCCTTTCACTGCCAAAGTAACATTGCCCTCTCCTTTGGCAGCAACTGGTTTAAGAATCATATGTCAGTCTTGATCGCGGCAACTTTGAAAACATTGCACCATTTTTGCTAGGGCAGGGGTTTGCCCCCAAGGAAAGCAGTGTATTGTATTTTCTGTGGTATTATTTGCGCTGTTTTTTTCCCAGAGTTCGGATTCCAAATCTTAATTAGAAAAGCAATTGTAAGCATATTTTAAATTCTGAAGCGCATATTTATAATGGTAGGGACAATGTTGAATGGTTCAGTGCATCCACTTTATTGCAACTCCAATTTATGTTGCTATGCGGGACGGCACTTTTGGATCAACGTTTTAATTGCCAAAAGCCAATAAAGAAAGAGAATACATTGTTTTAGAAGATGATTGATACCATGATGACTTGTCTGCATGTTTGTTAACCAGCAGAGAGATCATGTTGTATCAGATATATCCTCAAGAGGAGAGGGCTGACGCTTTAATCCACCAGTGACTGATAACTGCTCTTATCTAGGGAGTGTTTTCTTCAGGAAATTGCCAAGATAACAAGGGAAAGTGACAGGAGAGAAAATTGTCCAAGTCTCTCTCTGCTGGAATAACCAGACCTTTTGTGGACAGATGTGTACTCTGCACACACCTGTTTTTGGAATAAAAGAGATTCGAATTTCACTCTGCCAATTATTGTCCAACCAATTCAGTGTGTGTGTGTGTGTGGGGGTGTGTGTGTGTGTGTGTGTGTGTGTGTGTGTGTGTGTGTGTGTGTGCGTGTGTGTGTGATGAACGGCCACCCCTCTTTTCTAAGGAAGAGCGTGCCACAGTCATTCTGTCCAAAACTTTGCTTGTTTATGATGCTGCATTGTATAACACACATTATGTAGCATGTTTGTAAAGAGATCATGTGTAATCCCCTCATACCATTTAATTGCTGGAAAGGTATGCAGTTGTCAAACAGTATAAGGCCTCGGCCATATTTACCGCTTGCTGGCGGAAGCGTGCTGAGGCGCGCTCCCGCTCAGCACTGAGCCCCTACAGCCGCAATTAGAGCGGCTTTAGTAGGGGCTCACCTGCGCTTCCGTGCGCTTGCGGAAGCGCAGGTCTTAGGGGAATTTAAAATGCCGGCACGACAGGCCGGTCACGTGAGCGGTTCGCCCAATGAGGGCGAACCAGCTCCGTGACGTCACTGGCCCGCCCCCGGCCAGTGACGCGCCCACCCCCGGCCCGCCCCCTGACAGCCCACGGACAGCGCGTGCGGTAAGCAACCGCAAGGCCAGGGAAAGCACCCGCTTTCCCTGCGCCTCAGCACGCCAGCAGGGAGCATGGCCGAGGCCTTAGATGTTCTGCCTTAACCTACTGGGTGAACCCAAGGGATGACAATTAATCATGTCATTGGTGTGCTCAAAGCAGAAGCCGCTGACCTGTGACTGGTCATTTCCTGACTTGATCATGTGATATCACCTTCTCAGGAGTATTGGCAGCCCTGGCAGGGAAAGGGTTAGTGTCCTGCATCTCCCCTAATCTGCAAGAGTGTTAACTTACCATCTAAATAAACTGGACTACACAGTCCTATTACCAAAGAAAGAACACTTAAACCTCTCAAGCAAACCCTTTGTACTGACTGTTATACTATTATTTTGCACTATTATTAGTTTAGACGACTCCTATATACTAAAATAAGAACCGTGAGTGGCATGAACACGCAAATCAGTTGCCCAGTAAAGTCCTCCGTTAAAGGTTTTATTTTTTATCATTGCTAAAAGGACGCCACTACCAAGAGGCCTGAAAAACATTGCGTGGCAGCACCGTGGTTAAAAATGATTGACTGTCTTGTACAAGTCACAGATGAGATTCATTTATGCGCTAGCTCTATTGTGTTAATGTGCATGTTTATATATATTTTTTTCATTTCCCATGAAAGAATGCACTATTTCCTCACCGTTCATATGGCAGAACCATTTGGATTATAGACTCCACCTGCCGAGGTAGGATAGGAGGAAACTTGCACCGGGAGTATAAAGTTCCACTGCATTCTCTTTTCCTGTCCTATCTGGCGGTAGGAGGATGGTAGGACATTGTACAGTTTATTTGAAGGGTCTCTAGTCGGCAGGTAACCATTTAAGGTGAGGTAGCTGGCGATAGGGGATTCAAGACCATCCCTGACCCATGCAAAGTGGCACATAGGGGCCAGCTCAAATCAAGAGGTTGGGTCCCCTGTGTAGAAGTGGCAGCGTCTCTTACGCGGTGGGGGCTGGTAAAGGCTTAGCTAGTGTCCCTAGAGTTCCCCCACAGCAGCGTGAAGGACACGTCCGCGGATGGCGAATTCGGGCAGAAAGGGTGGGGACTCAAGATCGCGTAACAGGCAGGCTAGTGCCTGGCGGTGTCTGCCAGCAGTTCCAGCAGAATGAGTGATGGTGTCTGACATCACGGGGCGTTGGATTCCACGTGGACACCGGGTTCTTTAAAAATCCGTTATAAAATGGCAGACAGGCGATGAGAAAGAAAACAGACGGTGAACATACAGTAGAAGTGCAGAGAAACATTGCAGATTGGGGATATAACACCTGACCTGCTGTCTTGGTGGCAAGTAATGGAACGGGTGATGTGCTGGACAGAGGTTTGAATGGGGGCAGAGTTATGATTATTGTATGTATTCCACGGATGTCTGATCTCCAGAGTGCAGAACCCTGAGGCTTCCAAGGAACCCGTACATGTGATGTCAGACCTACGAAGGCAACAACCTCAAATACCCAAATACCGAACATGCTCAGGATGTGAACAAACTTCTGCCTGGCAAGTACAAAAAAAAAAAGCTATGCAATGCATGCATTAAACCGCGGGCGATGCAGGAGAATCTTATCCAGATTCAAAGCTTTCCTGGATGGTTTCAGTCAGCAATGCAGCAGGCCTGTGACCGCTTCAAATCAGCTAATTATACAGACTTCCCCGATTGCATGAATGCAAAGGGAAGACCCAGCTGCAGCTTACAAACCTAGAGAACAGCGGTGTCTCCGCATCCTCACAAGAGTCGGACTGAGAAGTCTCATCGTCCAATGCGGAAGGTGATGCGAGGGAAGAATACAGTATACAAGTTTTGCACCAGAGGACATGGACAAGCTGGTCAAAGCGGTACAAACAGCTATAAAAAAAATATGAAGATGTTAAGGAACCCATGTGGAAGCAAGACTGTATGTTTATGGGAACCCATAAAAAGTCAAAGGTCTTTCAAGTTCTTACCACAGCCAATAAATTAAGTAATACAGAGTGGCAACATCCATGCAAGAAACCATCCAGTTGTTTCAGTCAAATGTACCCCTTTATCTTAAAAAGATTTGTGGACACGTCTTCTCCAGCAGAGGAGAGTACTAAAAGAGGCAGTACAAAATTTCTGTATGGCAAGTGGTGGTTCCCGTACCAAAGCATCAAGAAAGAGGAGCATACAGTATTCAATCATGTTCATGGTTCCAAAAGGACAGGAAAGCTCAGACCAGTCCTGGATCTGACATGTGTAACTCAATATGTCCACAGGGAACATTTCAAGATGGAATCAACCAAGTCAGTTGGCAACATCTTAAACCCAGGATAATTTGTGTCTCCAATAGATCTGCAGGACGTATACCTTCACATTCCCATATGCTACACATCAGAAGTGGAATGGGATATTTGACCGTGGCCATGTCACTGTGTCCAAGTGTCTGCCAGCGTTCGGCCGCAGATGGGCCCTCTTCCACAGCCACTCCTCCGCTGGACACTGAGCTACGCTTCTACAATTAAGTAAGGGGTTTTAGTAGTTAGGGTAGGGGGTTAACTTTAGGGGTTTTGGTGGTTAAGGTAGGGGCTTAGGGTAACGGGTTAAGGTTTTTATGATGGGTTAAAGTTGGGTTGGGATTAGGGGTAAAGATTAGGGCTTTTTAGGGTAAGGGTTAAGGTTAGAGACTTGCCTTGGCAGGGAAGCGGTCTGCAGCCGAGTGTCCCAGTGCCGAGGTAACTTAAGGCGGAGATTTAGTAACGGTGAAACGGCCACGACCAAAAGTCCTAGACCGTATCAGAAGCTCCTGAGATTTGCCATGTGGGAAAATGGCAAAGTAAAACATTTTCCGTTCAGGGCTCTTCCCTTTTTAGCATTTCCTCCGCCCCCAAGAGTTTCTCTAAAGGTGATGGTGGTCTTGGCAGCAGCCATCCAATTGCAAAGCATCTCCGTTGTTTCTTGCATAGACGACAGGTCAATGAAAGCATCATCGGAGTAGATTATGAACAGTCGCATAAAGTAAGTTACTACAAGACCTCGGTTGGATCATCAACTGGGAAAAATGCGAATTGATCGCAGCTCAGAACATGCAGTTTCTAAGGCTGCCATTCATAATGAAAAAATACACACAAGTGAGTCTAGCTGCTGCTAGAGAAAGGGTTAAGCTTGATAAGAAAGATCCTGAGAGCAGGCCCATGGATATCACGACGACGAGCCATGAGAGTGCAAGGCTTGATGTCAGCCTCGATAGAAGCAATGCCTTGGACTCGACTACACATGATGCCACGCCAGTCAGAAGCCTTAAGGTGGTGGGACAGAAACACACGTTCATCCAGAAGTGTCCCATCAGGTAACACTCAAGGGAGGAAGGCCAGTGATCTCCCTGATGGCAAGATGGTCAAATACAAAACCCAGCAGGTTTTGTTCCCTCTATCAGAGCGATTATCCGGAACACTTAGAAGCAATGACCCTAAAGTGGGAGCTCGGGCTGTTATATATTTCCTCCAGTTCTGATGATTCCGAGAATCCTCAAGAAGATCAAGCAGGACCAGGCAACAGTGGTGGTGATTATTCCCTACTGACCCACAAGGGTCTTGTTTGCAGAGCTGTTAAACTTGTCAGCAGAGCCTTGCTGGGTACTGCTCAAAAGGGAGGACCTTCCGTCTCCGGAACTGATGGTCCACCCCAACATAGAGAGACTGAAGTTGACAGCCTGGAAGCTGAAAGGTGTATAATAAGACATCAGGGTTTGTCTTCAGCAGTAATAGACACGCTACTACAGTCTCGTAAGAAAGTTACTTCCAGGATATATATGAAGGTTTGGAGGAAATTTCATAACTGGTGTACCAGAAGAGGCAATAATCCAGAGACCGACCCCATTAGCTTGATCCTGAATTTCTTGCAGGAAGGCTTCCAAGAAGGGCTGAAACCAAACACAATCAAAATCCAGATTGCAGCAATTGGGGCAATCGGGTTATAACCAATTGCGGATAGACCTCGTATAAAAAGATTTATGAGGACTATCCATCTACAGGATTTTAATGTAGTGTTGAAGAAGCTATGTACCACGCTGTTTAAATCCTTGCAAGATTCGGACATCAAAACGCTCTCCTTAAAGACTGCGTTCTTAATAGCAGTGGCATCAGCCAGATGAGTCGGCGAGTTACAGGCCCTCAGTCAGATAACCCTTTATGACATTCCATGAAGACAGTGATGCTGAGGATGATTCCACAGTTGACCTCTTTCTTCCATGCAAATCACGAGATTATAATACCGTCACTGTGTCGGCATATATTATACCCGTGTGTGTGTGTATATAGATATACATCTATACAGACTCACACATCATATACATACATCAATATATACACACACATCATATATACACACATCAGATATACATATACATCTGTATACACACACACATCCTATATACATATACATCAATACACACACACCCACATCATATGTACACATCTATACACACACGCACACACAACATATATACACATACAAGTATACACACACAATTTATACACACATGAGAATACACACACACATAATTTATGCACATACATGTATACACGCACACCATACAAAAATACACTTACCTTCCCATTGGCAGCACACTGTGCAGGATCCAGCTCGGGACAGGATGAGCTGTGAAGAGAGCTCTACAGTGCCACCTAATGGCCAGAGTCGGTGAGCTGCTGCACAGAGATTTTTCTCCTTTCCGTCTCCTCTCCCCCATCGGCCCGAAATGTTCAATTCTGACCGACCCTGGGTGCATTTTCCCCCTGCCCGCCCCTGCGTACAGGCCCCACCAGTGACACATGGGACCCCCTGGCCACCTGCAGGAACGAGGCAACCCATTGTAATGAAGTATCACCGATACCAGCTGGGTCCCTCAGGCGGGGCAGCAGAACCCCATGATCAATCATGTTGAAGGCCACTGAGAGGTCCAACATGACAAGGGCAGAAATACAGCCTTTGTCCATGGCCATCAATAAATCATCCACCACACAGACCAGGCCAACTCCGTTCCATGACCGGCTCCAAAGCCAGACTGCATGGGTCGAAGAAGCCGGCCCTTTCCAGACAATCTTCCAACTGGGTGAAAACTATGTTCTGCAACACCTTCCCTACCATGGGAAGGTTGGAGATTGGACGATTGTTGGTGAGAACATCAACATCTAAACCCAGTTTCTTCAACAGGGGATGGACCAGCGCCTTTTTCAAGGACACCGGCACCTCCCTCAACAGCGAGGGATCTTCGCCAACCACAGAGCCACTGCATCAATGTTTTTTTTCACTAATTCAGTCTCGTCAGGATTGAGCTTCAGCCAATTCATCTCCGCACATGCCACCACCTCATCAGTCTGTCAACAGCCGTCCTTGGGCAGCCCTGGAAAGAAACATAGATCTGGGTGTCATCAACATACTGGTGGCACCTCAGACCATGCTTCCAGATGATATTGCCCAGTGGTCTTGCATACATGTTGAACAGGAGTGGTGACATCACTGATCATTGAGGGTCCCCAAAGGGGACAGGTCCACTGGTGACACATGGGACCGCATATCCTCCTGCTGGGTCCAGCTCTGCAGGAATGAGGCAACCCATTATAATGCGGTCCCACCGATACCAGCCAGGTCCGTCAGGTGGTGCAGCCACCATGATCAATTGTGTTGAAGGCTGCTGAGAGATCCAACATGACCAGGGCAGGAATACAGCACTTGTCCATGGCTATCAATAAATCATCCACCACACAGACCAGGGCTGACTCAGTTCCATGACAGGCTCTAAAGCCAGACTGTGTGGGGTCGAAGAAGCCTGACCTATCCAGACAAGCTTCCAGCTGGGTGAAAACTACGCTCTCCTATACACCTACCATGGCGTGTTGAATATTGGACGATAGTTGGCGAGACCATCAGCATCTCCCTTGCTGAGGGATCTGTTGATGATCTCCACCCTCCACAGAGCCACTGCAGCCACGGTCTCTTTCAGGAGCCATTCTCTGAGCTGTAGAGTAATCGGCGAACTGTAATTTTTGTGACTACACAACAATTGCCAGCCAAAAAAAAGTAACACGGCTTATTCTAAATAGTAGAAGGTGAATGGTTCTAAAATGCCTGTGTTACAGAATATTTTAATGGTATTATCTTGACAATTATCTGCAGGGATTAGAAGCACGGGAAGAAAAATAATAGGCAAGTTACAGATTTGGTGACATTTAGCCGTTTGTGGTGGGGCAGTTGGAGGTGACGGACTTTCAAGTGAAATGAAGTCTTGCCGTCTGCAGAGTTTACAAGCACGGTCAGTCTTTCCACAACTATGGAAAGAAATACATGGTAAACAGGGCACAGTTCAGATAATTTCATAACATGCGCACACCCAGGATTTCAATCCTCTTTGCTACAGTAAAGCTGGATAGCTTTGTTTCAATAAAGAATGTTCTGTATCACAGGCGTGCGCAAACTTTTCCCGTGCGCACCCCTGCCTGATCCCCTCGTGCCCCCCTTCCCCTCCTTGCTCTGCTTCTGCGTCAAAAGACGCGCGGTGATGTTACGTGACCCTGCGGTGTCATTTGCCGCCAGGTTACCATGACGACGCATCGCGGGAAGGTAAGTGTGTCAGAGAGGCCTTGTGCGGTCCCCCGGCATTTCATTTAAATGCCTTGGGGGAGAGCGCGGGACCTCTATAACTGCCGCACCCCCCAGAAAATCTAGCGGCCCCCCCAGTTTGCGCACCCCTGCTGTATCACATATTTGTGTGCGTGTGTGTGTGTTCCAAAAAGAGAGTTTTCTTGCAATTGGCAAGCCACAGAGTTTAGCATGAGAAATCCGTTACCTGGCAAGAGGATGAATTATCTGACGGAAAGTACTTCGTAGTTTTAAAATGATACCAAATGGAGGTCATTTCAAACATGCATTGCATTATTTCTCTTAACGGCAGTACAAGGTCAAAGGTGCAGACTGACGGGAACTTCCGTTTGTTTATTTGTTTTTTTAACTGTCGTCATATCTCTTTATTTATCTAAATGATCGCTATTATTAAAAGAAATCCAGAACATAGTGGAAACTCGTGCAAATACCCCAAACCACCGCAGGTCTATTTTTACCACGCGGAGACAGGTATTTAGTATACTTGTTAGGAATTGTTTATACAATAAACAAGCGAGAGACTGTACCTTTCAATTTGACGAATCTTGTTTTTCAAAGAAGAAGAAATGATGCAGCCTCTCTGATGCCTCTGACTTATTTGAATGCATTCCTCAGAAACTGTAAGTGATGACCATATTTTTAAAAGCAGACAGAAAACGTTGATAAATGGTGGGCTGCTGTTCAACTTCGTTCCCCAGCCTCTGAAATCCCCATCAAACGACCTGGCTCATGTAAATGCTACAATCTCAAACCTAAGTGCAATCCAAGCCTGCCTAGGTGGAAATGTAACACTAAATCTTTCAATGAGATTGCTGTGGGTTCCCGGCGGGAATACTTGCACATTACTAAGCAACATGTAGGAAATACTTCTGCTTTATTTATATAGAAGGGGATATAATTTGCTGATTTATGCTATGCTGAAATGTTTCATCCCAGATTGAGATGATGAAATGTCTTTTTTTTTTTTTTCTTGCTGGCATCATAACTTTGAATATGTTCTTAAATGATATAAAAACCTGTATACTGTGCTATTTTTCCATTGAACAATTAATCATCCTTGTTATGTTTTCATATATATATTGTGTGTGTGTGTGTGTGTGTGTGTGTGTGTGTGTGTGTGTGTGTGTGTGTGTGTGTGTGTGTGTGTGTGTGTGTGTGTATAGAGAGCGATAATAACCTTCTAAATAAGGTTAGGCTGAGGCCAGGGTGAAGCGAAGCGGGCTCGTGCTTGGCGTAATCAGAGCGGTAACTGTGAATGCGCTTGTTTTCGGGTGCGCGCACATGCCCGTGAGCTCACTTCTTGCCGAGAGAGTCAAATTTGATTTTGCTGCTCGCTGATGCGTCACGTGAGCAGTTCGCCCAATGAGGGCGAACCAGCTTTGTGACGTCATGGCCACGCCCCCACCCCCCCCCCCCCCCCACACACGCACGCACGCAACTAGCTGGCCAGGTATCGCACGACCAAGCAGAGCGCATGACGTCACGGCGCTCGAGCTCCCAGCCTGGCTGCAGCCTTATAAATACATTGCTTCTGAATCTCCTGTAACTTTTCCAGGGCCAGGGCCAACTGGTTCTAGGGAAGACCACCCCACACCTTCAGTCTGCTTTTAGACCCCTGCCCCTATCACACAGTTGCCCTACCTCCATATGTAAAGCTGGAGAGATTGGGCCTTGTGTGCTGTGTTACGGTTGGGGCAGTTTTGCTTATTGGTAGCCCAATGGATGCACTGAACATGTACGCTCCTCTCTCTTCGTTCCTCTCAGATATTGATGAGTGTTTGGTGAACAACGGCGGCTGTGACCACTTCTGCAGGAATACCGTGGGGAGCTTTGAGTGTAGCTGCCAGAAAGGATACAAGTTGCTGACTGATGAACGCACCTGTCAAGGTAAGCTGTATATAAGGCGGCCTACTGAACTGGAGAAAGACTTACTGAAATGTGCAATGCAAACTCGCACACGTTTTGCACCAGTGGTCTTAGAAACGTAACTTGACTTTCATTCTTCACAAATTAGACATATTCCAGTAGGATCAATTTTTTTGGACCAGCCCAACCTCTTACTCCATTGTTCTGCGACTTGTGACATTTCTGTTGCCCGTGTTGTTTTCTTGTTTTTAAACACACACAGCGAGTCTTTAAAATATTCAGCATTTTACACAAACAATATTTGAGTTTAATGGGTGATTAGGCACATATTACATTGATATCAGTAAATATACAGCTCAACCCGTTTATAACGCTGTGCTTGGGGCCCACAGAATCACATTACGTTATAAGCGAATCGCGCTACAAATAATGTACAATTGTATGCATTGTACATTAAAGTATTTAAGATACCAATAATCGTGTTGTAAAGTATTCATAGATGTTAAAAATGGGAGCCACGCTGGCATCGCGTTATAAGCGGATCCGCGTTGTAACGGATCGCGCTATAACGGGGTTGAGCTGTATTTGTTTTCTTTCACTCTCTGCATTCACTGATTCTGTCCGCTTTAGCTTCCGAGCACAAAAGAACTTCCATTTCCACAGATTCCATCTCCATGCAAATTGCAAGGTTTTGGAATCGGGTCCTTTTACACCCAGACTCGAGCACAGTAGCCATACGGGTCCTGGGAAAGTGATTTATAGCAGGTTGAGAGGATTTAGATTAAATTACAGTGTGCAGAGGTTTCAAAACCTCAGCGGCCTCTTCCACAAGTGTACAAGAGTAGAAGTAACTGTGTGTCGGCGGCCTAGCATGTGATCCAGTGGCTGCGGTTGGGAGCCAGAGCGTATACTGCATGACCTTGCGAGGTCACGGTAACTCCCTTCTTTGCGTTCAGTGCCAAACGTTATGCTGTAATTTGTTTCCCTAAATTAAACGATGTCCTCTTTTCTGAAAGTTTGGGATTAAGCAGTAGAAATGCTGCATAACACACAGCGAGTGGCACGTCAACCCGTGCTGCAGAAGTAACGGAATATATTCTTTTGCTATGTCTCTTGTTGTGATACTAGGTAACTTCAAATTAAACCATTTGGCTTCTACTGGCACCTGCAATGCAATCTGTTGACTTTGGAAACAAATATTACTGTAAAATATTTTTAAGGCCTCTTAAAAAATGTCTACCGCTGTGATGAACAACTGTATAACTCAGCCCTGGGGATTTCAACTTTATCACTGCTGCATTCTTTCCAAAGTTAGGGTTGAGCCTCCACAGAAATCAGTACGTCCTATATATTGTGTAGTATTTGGCAATGCACAGTTATGAGTTCGACTTTCCAGCCTAAATTTGAAAGGCTGTTTTTCTATGTTTTCTGAGCGTCGTGTCAGGAACGGGCACTCATTCTCTAAAGTAGGGGTACTCGACTCCTGTCCTCAAGCCCCCCCCCCCCCACAACAGGTCAGGTTTTCAGGATATTCCTGCTTAGCACAGGTGGCTCAGTCAAAGACTCCGTCTTTGACTGAGCCTCTGATTGAGTCACCTGTGCTGGAGCTGAGATGCTAAACCTGACCTGTTGAGGGGGAGGAGGGGGGGGGGGTGCGGGGACTGCAGTTGAGCACCCCTGCACTGAAGAATTATTGCCATTGACATGAATGGGAATTACCAGTTGCTAATGGCTCTCATACTTTGAGTATCCCCTTGTTATTAGTAACACAGCTGGCTGCAATTTTCCAAGGGGCTTTCACTTAGAACCAGCTTGGTTGAATTCTGCCCTTAGGGGAGATTAACCTTTTCACCTTGCGTTAGAAAGAGCCTGCTGCACCTCGCCCCTTCAACCATTTCAGATGCTGAAGGAGAATTGCTGGCCTCTTATCCTCTGGTGTTGTGCCTGGCAGGACTTCTCGTGCCCAATGGTACACTAGGAGTGTGCCTGTGTGGGTGTTTCTCTCTGTGCTCCTCTGTGAATGAGTGTTTGGACGTTTCTCTGTGCATGGATTCCTTTATCTGTATACCTGTCTCTGTCAGGGTGTCTGCTTGAGTGTTACAATGATGCATTGGCAAACTCAGCAATGGGCCCTAATTATTCTCGGGAAGATAGCAAGGTGATCCAGTGATGCATGGTTGACAAGCAGACACAATGATACATGGGGTTGGATGCCACAGTGATACACAGGAGCTGATTTACAAAGTGAGGAGCTGCGGTCACACATGCAGGCTAGCAGTTGGAGTGTACCTTTAATAATAGTTTATTATGTATAAAGGGATCGGGCTCAGAGACGTATAAACAAGTAACTTTATCTTGATAAGTTATTACATATTTTCCCTAAATACCTTGCCAGTGCCATGTTCCTTCCTGTAAGCATTATCTTTAGATATCATAAAGTGTACCTTATTTTTACACCCACGGTGTAAACATTTTTTAGCACGCATTACAATGTTCATTTTCTGTTTTTCAAACCACGTCTGTATATAACGTAATGGCTACAAACAAAAGAGGGGCGGTGAAGGCCAGCAGCATGTTAGAAACTCTTCCATTACAGACACGTTGGGTATTAATAACTCCATGCCTATAATAGGAATTGGATTTGAACTGGCTACTCTTCCAAAAACTCCCTTGCATGTCCGTAGGCCAATTACTGCCATGACCCAGTGGATTTTAAATGGGATGAAATTGAGTCTTATGTTAAGAGCTGTTGTGGTTTAGACGGGGGACAGGACTTTTCAGTAAATATCAAATCTCTAAAGTGACTCGACTCATCATTGGTTCAGTAGTCGGTAGAAGCCAAAGAGCAAATACAACTTAAGCCCGTAATGTAGTGGGTGCGCGTGCCTGTGCGAACGCTCGTGCCCGTGACGCACACTTTTTGTGTGCACGGTCCGTGCTGCTGTGAGCGACAGGCTTGGAAGGGTAGTGTGTGTGTGTGTGTGTTATATATATATATATATATATATATCTATAATAATATATCACTATATCTATATATATATATATATATATCTATATATATATTCTTATTTCTCTCTATTATATATAATATATATTAAAAAATTTAAAAAAAAACATGCTGAACAAAGCAAAGTTGGATATGTACCCCCCCCATCCCCCCCTCTCCTACTTTTCTTTTGTACCCTCTCCCTCCCCCCCAAAATAACTTGTGTAAAAAGAACAATAAACTACAATTTAAAAAAAATAAAAAAGACATGCTGTGATAATAAATTATTTATTAATATTGTGCAACTTTGATAAATATATAAACACCCACACAGGCACACACACAGACATACACACAGGCACACACACAGGCACACATAGACATGCACACACGGCAGACAGAGCGGTAGTGGCGCAAATACCTACTTTTTGGAGTCCTCCCCCCGATCGTCCAGCTCCACGCTTACTGCCTTAAGGCAGTGTTTGCGTCTATGCGGCATGCGGGTGCGTGCGAGGGGGCGCGTGTTGCGCAAGAAATCAGTTGAAACTTATTTCCTGGCGCGACAGGCCTGTCACGTGAGCGGCTCGCCCAACGAGGGTGAACCAGCTCCGTGATGTCACTGGCACACCCCTAGACACGCCCACGGACGGCGCGTGTACCATGGCCAGGGAAAGCACCCGCTTTCCCTCGGCCTCCCCACGGCTGAAGATACCATCTCCACAGCCTTATAAGTGCCGCGCGCACGGTGCTGCAAGCGCGCCCACTATATTACGGACTTTATTAGGTGCTTGGTCTTTGCAGAGGCAAGCAAATTTGATTACGCCGCTCGCTGTCGCGTCACGTGAGTGGTTCGCCCAATGAGGGCAAAACAGCTCTGTGATGTCATGGCCGCGCGACCACGCCCCCCGCACACGCAACTAGCTGGCCATAAATCGCGCAGCAGAGCGCGTGACGTCACCGCGCACGAGCCCCAGCGCTCTCGCTCCTTGCCTGGCCGCAGCCTTACTCTGGTCTCTTGGGTTGCATGGGACCATGCCATGCTTGCCTCCCCTTTCCCTACCTTGCCACGAAGACCTGACATTTCTTGCCAATGCCCCTCTCGCAGCACAGAGTTTGAAATATGCCGAATTATAAGGCAACCAACACAACCAAAGTAGGACAAGATTGAACATGAGCCAACCAGTGTGACACAGGCATTTCCATGTGTGTTCCATTGTTGGATGTATTTTAAAGTGAAGAAAAAAGCTCCAAGCTATAATAAGCGGCTGGTATCTTAGGAAAGAAGGAATCTGAGCAAGGGCTTCAAAACCTCGATGCAGCAATCAATGTTATAACTGGCGTGCGTGATATTCTACCAGTGGATTATATTGCGATGGCGGCTGTCACCTACCCGTTGTATGCTTTGTTTACCTCGCTTTATCATGACTCTGTTATACTCCGGCTCCCAACAGTACAATGTATGAGATCCAGATGGAGATATTGGGTCATTCGTCCTCCTGCCCGGACACATTCTCTTCTTTTTAAACCCAAGTGCATTTAAAGTCCAGCAAGCATTTTGAAAACAAAAGGCTTAAGTTGAAGTAGCGGTCGTTCTTGACTCTGTTTTATATTTGCTGTAATGTTTGTGTGCTGCTTGGAACCGCTGGCCCCACTTTCTTCAATCCTGTGTTCGGTATAGTTATCCCATTTTCCATTCTTAAATAAAGAGATCCACGGATGCATTAAATTAAATACCCCCAATATTACTTAGGGTGCTTTCTGTAAAAAGAGAGAAGGGGCTTTATTCGGGGGAACCTGGCAGCATTCTAATCTGTTGCTTTAAATGCATTTTGATTATAGATTGAAGTACCAATTCAAGCTATTGGGCCAAAAAATATGTATTTTTCTAAAGTATGTGTATACGTTTCCATTTTCATCCTGATTGCATCCTTTGTGGAATTGTCCTGTAACTATTTATTCTACAGGAAAATTGATCTGAACTTATTAATTGTGATCTTATGAAAGAGTGCAAGCATTCTGAATCATCTTACAGCTCCTCTTATCATTCTGACCTTGTTTACTGTATTATGGGGAGAATTTCGGCAATCCTTAGATACAGTAAAAGGTAAATGATAAAAAAATTTGTATTGTAAATGTATAAGTCCCAGCAATAATGAGATGGCTACAGACATCTTAACCTCAGTCCGATCTGATCATGGAAGCTGTATAGATTTAATATTGGGTGGTGTGTGTAATTGTGCTATTCAGACGTTAATACATTTAGTAATTTTGCCCTGATGATTTAACACGTTATATAAGGAAACAGACATTAATGCTGGTAGATGAGGTGTTACATGGCTAAGTGCTTTCAGTTTTATTGCCTTGTAATGTACATTACCCGGTAAGAAAGCTTCCTTAATGAGACCCAAAGTGCTCTAATCAGAAAAACATTGTCACGGTTTTATGGGCAGAAGTATATCTCTTCCAAAGACGATAAATTCTAATTTAAGCAAATGAGGTCCAGAGATATGCTTATCATCTTATACTGCAGAGAGAGAACCCGCACGGACCATTTAATGAAGTCTTTGAGTAGAAACAGCCCTTGGTCATTAAAAATGAAAGAAACTGAGGTTTGTCTGTTGCCCAACAAACATACAGCAGAGAGTACTCTGTTCAAGCCTCTATTTATACAAGGGGTCGATAACAATATCATAACAACGCCCGCTCCCAGCATCTGACATTGTCTGTACGCTGTGCTCTTAGCTTGAAATATTTATAATCCAAAGAATTTACAAGCTTTAGCGGCTAAACTCTAAATAAATAAAACTTCTGCTCAGCCATTGTGTTTAATAAAAGTGCAGTCCCAATTAGCAGCGTGTATTGGAGTGAAAGCGCTCAGATTTTGTTTGCTGAATAATTTGATATCCTATTTTAGAAGGGACTGGAAGACATGCAAGTGTAGGTCGGAAAGTTTAACTCCAAAAATACAGAATAGCATGTGATGCATATATACAGGAGGGAGAAGGAGTAGGGGCTCGGTGAGGAAAGGCAGCGGGGTGAGCTTCTTGTGACCTTGGGCAAGCTACTTTATCTCCCTCTGCTTCAGGCACCAACACCATAGATTGTAAGCTCATCTGTGCAGGGACTCGTGCCCGCAACAGTAATATGTACAGAGCTGTGTACACTGTCAGCGATATACAAGAAAGAAAACAATTGTTTTTACTACAGTACTGCAATTATTATTATAACAGCGGTGATTCAAACATTGCAATGATCAAAGGTAACTCTAATTTGGGTAATTGGCGAAGAGATCTAATACTTTAAGGTCATTGTTGATTAAACAAATTAATAATAATGAGCATTTCATATAGCACGTTTTTCCCCCAATCGGACTCAAAGCGCTTTACAATATACTACAATATACACTGTGTGCAACATGTACATAGAATTATATATACAGTCCCTGCCCCCGTGAGCTTACAATCTATGTTTAGAGATATAGGAGATAGAGACTTGCCCACGGTCACAGGGAGATACAGAGACTTGCCCAAGGTCACAGGGAGATACACGGGCGGGAAGTCACATGGACTAGCCTACCGTCTACATCGTGATTATGTGTGAAGTCAGTCCAGGTTGGGGGTCACTGCCCACAGGAATATAGGGACCACACGTGTGAAACCAAATCGACTGGAGTCTCTCGCCACAAAAACACTAACTGCATGGAAGTCTTCTGAGAACATGGAGCCGGGACTGGCGATACGGAGGCGGAAACGTGAGCACGGACTTCTATCGCAGCAAATGAAGCCCATGCATTTGTCGGCGCATGCTTTACCCGACTTTCGCCACTATAAAACAGGGGGGGGGTTTTGGTTACCTGTTGTGCATTTGGAGTTGGCATTTTGGGCATCTAAGCTATAAACTTATAAATAGGTCTTCACAATCTTTTACACTGGTCAAACTTACACTTTACTGAACCAGGTATATAATAGCGCTCCTTTTTGGACACAGATAGTAAGGCGTGGTGGGTTGGGATTCGAGATTGCCGGGGGGCTGTGCTTACATTTCTATGGGGAAACAGTTTGCGAGGTTGTGTGCCCCTCTCCCTGGTGTTAAACTCCTCACCCCACCGTTTGAACGGAGCAGTGCTGGTTGTGCCACCTGTGAATGAGCGGGCTATGGAGACAGCTCCCCCACCATTACAGAGGGTTAGGAGGCTTCTGAGAGTGCAGAATGGTAGGACTTGCAGAATGGGGATACGTTGGCAGGGGTTTGTAGAAGAAGGCGATAACGGTTTGAGAAGGGATACGTGGGGTCGGGGTTTGTAGAAGAGGGGGATACCGTGGCGGGGGTTTGTAGAGAGGGGGATAATGGTCGGAACGAACCCGTGGCGGGGTGTGCAGGGAGGGGGATACCCGTGGCGGGGTTTGCAGGAGAGGGAGTACGCGGGTGCGAAGAGGGTAGGGCCCGGGGTTTCGTGGAAGGGGGATGAACGTGGCGGTTTGGTTTGCAGGAGAGAGGGCGAGAGCTTGCGGGGTAGGAGTTTGCAGAGATGGGGCCCGATACGGTGGCCGGGGTTGTCAGAGAGAGGGCGACCGTGGCGGGGTTGGTGCGAGGGGAGTACCGTGGCATGGGTTTGCAGGAGAGGGGATACTGTGGCGGGGTGCTTGAGGAGACCAGGGATACCGTGGCGGGGTTTGCAAGAAGAGGGGATACGTGCGCGGGGTTTTGAGAGAGGAGAGGATACGACGTCGGGTCTGGAAAGGGAAGGGATTCAGGGAGCGGGATCCGTGGCGGGTTTGCAGAAGAAGGGGATGATAGTGGCGGGGTTGAGGGGGAGACGGGATTACGTGGCGGTTAGGGCGTACGTACTGGGTTTGCAAGAGGGTTAAGGCGCGTGCGGAGCGAGATACCGTGGGCGGGTTTGCAGGAAGACCGGGATACGTGGCGGGCAAGCGGGATTATGGCGGGTTTGACAGGGAGACGGGGATACGTGCGGGGGGTTTGCAGAGAGGGATTACCGTGGAGGGGTTTGCAGGAGAGGGATACCGGTGGCGGGCGGTTTGTGCAGGAGACGGGATTCCGTGGCGGGGTTTGCAGGAGACGGGATACGTGGAGGGTTTACAGAAAGAAGGGCGATACGTGCGGGGCGGTTTGCAGGAGACGGATGTACGTGGCGGGGGTTTGCAGAGAGGGGATTACCGGGCGGGGTTGAGGAGACGGGGATACGTGGCGGGGTTTGCAGGAGAGACGGGAGTACCGTGTGGCTGGGGTTTGCAGGAGAGGGGATACCGTGGCGGGGTTTGCAGGAGACGGGATTACCGTGGCGGGGTTTGCAGAGATCGGGATAACGTGGAGGGTTTGCAGAAGACGGGAGTACCGTGGCGGGGTTTCAGGAGACGGATACCGTGTGCGGGGTTTGCAGAATTGGGATACCGTGGCGGGGTTTGCAGGAGACGGATACCGGGGCTGGGGTTTGCAGGAGACGGGATACCGTGGCGGGGTTTGCAGAATAACGGGATACACGTGGCGGGGTTTTTGCAGGGGACTGGATAACCTGGCGGGGTTGCAGGACGGAGACGGGGATACCGTGGCAGGGTTTGCAGAATAGGGGAATACCGTGGGGGGGTTGTGAGAGAACGGGATACCGGGCGGGGTTTGCAGGAGAGATGGGAACCGTGGCGGGGTTGGAGAATACGGGGATACGTGGCGGGGTTTGCAGGCGATGGGATACGTGGCGGGGTTTTGCAGGAGACGGAAGGGGGTACCGTGGCGGGGTTTGCAGGAGAGGATGGGGGACCGTGGCAGGGTTGCAGGAGATATGGGATACCGTGGCGGGGTTTGCAGGAGACGGGCTACCGTGGCGGGGTTGTTTCGCAAGGAGACGGGATTAGCGCGTCTGGCGGGGTTTGCAGGAGAAGACCGGGGATACCGTGGCGGGGTTTGCAGAGACGGGATACCGTGGCGGGGTTTTGGAAGGAGACGGGATACCGTGGCGGGGTTTGCAGGAGACGGGATACCGTGGCAGGGTTTGCAGGAGGGGATACCGTGCGGGGTTTGCAGGAGACGGGATACCGTGGCGGGGTTTGCAAGAGAGGGATACCGTGGCGGGGTGGCAGGAGAGGGGGATACCGTTGGCGGGTGTTGCAGGAGAGGGACTTACGTGGCGGGGTTTTGCAGGAGACGGATACCGTGGCGGGGTTTGCAGAGACGGGGATACCGTGGCGGGGTTGCAGAAGAGGGGATACCGTGGCGGGGTTTGCAGGAGACGGGGATACAGTACGGGCCGTGGGGTTTTGCAGGAGACGGGATACCGTGGGGGTTTGCAGGAGGGGGATACGTGGCGGGGTTTGCAGGAGACGGGATTACAGTGGCGGTGGTTGTCAGGAGAGGGGTGATACCGTGGCGGGTTTGCAGAAGACGGGGATACCGTGGCGGGGTTTGCAGGAGCGGGATACCGGGGGGTTTGCAAGAGACGGGATACCGTGGGGGGGTTTGCAGGAAGAGGGGGATCGTGGCGGGTTTGCTATGAGGGATACCGTGGCGGGGTTTGAGGGGAGACGGGATACGTGGCGGGGTTTGCAGGAGAGGGATACGGGTCGGGGTTGCAGGGAGAGGCGGAGATCACGTGGGCGGGTTTGCAGGAGACGGGAGGAATACGTGCGGGGTTGCAGGAGACGGGATACCGTGGCAGGGTTTGCAGGAGACGGGATACCGTGGCGGGTGTTTACGAAGACGGGGATACGTGGAGGGTTTGCAGGAGACGCGATGAGGTAGGGCTAGGGTTTGCCAGGAGACGGGATACCGTGGCGGGGGTTGCAGGAGACGGGGATTACCGTGGCGGGAGGGGGTTTACGAGAGGGAGGGGATACCGTGGCGAAGGGTGAGGCAGTTTTGCAGGAGACGGGCGTGGACCGTTGGCGGGGTTTGCAGGAGACGGGATACCGTGGCGGGTTGCTGGAGAGGGTACTGGCGGCAGGAGAGAGGGTACCGTGGCGGGGGTTGCAGAAGGGGGAGTGACGTGGCGGGGTTTGCAGATAGAGGTGGATAGCGTGGTGGGGTTTGCAGGAGAACGGGATTACCGTGGCGGGGTTTGCAGGAGACGGGATTACCGTGGCGGGTGTTGAGGAGACTGGATACCGTGGCGGGGTTTCAGAAAGGGATACCGTGGCGGGGTTTGCAGGAGACGGGGATACGTGGCGGGGTTTGCAGGAGAGGGATACCGTGGCGGGGTTTGCAGGAGACGGGATACCGGTGGGGGGTTTGCAGGAGACGGGATACCCGTGGCGGGGTGTTTGCGCAGGAGACGGGATACCGTGGCAGGGTTTGGAAAGAGGATACGTGGCGGGTTTGCAGAGACGGGGATACGTGGCGGGGTTTGGCAGGGAGACGGGATTTAAGCGGAGACGGGATTACGGGGCGGGGTTTTGACAGGAGACGGGAGATACCGTGGCGGGGGTTTGCAGCGAGGGATACCGTGGCGGTGTTTGCAGGAGCGGGGATAACCGGGGGGTTTGCAGGAGAGGGGGATACAGTGGCGGGGTTGCAGGAGAGGGAGATACCGGGCGGGGGTTTGCAGGAGACGGGATACGTGGCGGGGTTTGCAGGAAGACGGGTACCGTGGAGGGGTTTGCAGGAGACGGGATACAGTGGCGGGGTTTGCAGAAGACGGGATACCGTGGCGGGGGTTTGCGGAGGAGACGGGGTACCGTGGGCGGGGGTTGCAGGAGCGGGATCAGTGGCGGGTTTGAGAGAATACGGTACCGTGGAGGGGTTTGCAGGGAGACGGGTACCGTGGCCGGGGTTTGCAGGAGAGCGGGATACCGTGGCGGGGTTTGACAGGAGAGGGGATACCGTGGCGGGTTGGAGGAAAGGGAGACGTGGGGTTTGCAGGAGAGGGATACCGTTGGGCGGGGTTTGCAGGAGACGGGATACCGTGGCGGGGTTTGCAGAGAGACGGGGATACGTGGGACGGGTGATTTGCAGGAGACGGTGATTACCGTGGGGGTGTTGGCCGGAGAGGGGGATTAACCGTGGCGGGGGTTGCAGGAGACGGGATACCGTGGCGGGGTTTGCAGGAGACGGGGGGATACGTGCGCGGGGTTGCAGAAAGACGGGATACCGTGGCGGGGTTTGCAGGACGAAGGGATACCGTGGCGGGGTTGCAGAGAGGGGGATACCGTGGCAGGGTTTGCAGGGAGACGGGAGGATACAGTGGGCGGGGTTTGCAGAATACGGGGATACCGTGGGCGGGGTTTGCAGGAGACGGGATACCGTGGGAGTTTTGCAGGAGCCTGGATACCGTGGCGGGGTTGGCAGGAGACGGGATACGTGGTGGGGTTTGAGAAGACGGGATACCGTGGGGGGGTTTGCGGAGAGGGGATACCGTGGCAGGGTTTGAGAAGAGGGTACCGTGGCGGGGTTTGCAGCGAGAAGACGGGATACCGTGGCAGGGTTTGCAGGAGGACGGGATACCGTGGCGGGGTTTGCAGAAGCCGGAGCTAACGTGACGGGGTTTGCAGGAGGACGGGATACCGTGGCGGGGGGTTTTTTGCAGGAGAGGGGATTAACGTGGCGGGGTTTGCAGGAGACGGGAGATTACCGTGGCGGGGTTTAGTGAGGAGAGGGATACCGTGGCGGGGTTTGCAGCGAGAGGGGATTACCGTGGCGGGTGGGTTGCAGGAGACGGGGATACCGTGGCGGGGTTTGCAGGAGACGGGATACCGTGGCGGGGTTTGCAGGAGGGAGGGATACCGTGGCGGGGGTTTGCAGGAGACGGGATACCGTGGCGGGGTTTGCAGAAGAGGGGATACCGTGGCGGGGTTGGGGTTTGCAGGAGAGGGATTACCGTGGCGGGGTTTGCAGAACGACGGGATACCGTGGCGGGGGTTTGCGAAGGAGAGCGGATACCGGGGCGGGGTTTGCAGGAGGACGGGATACCGTGGCGGGGTTGCAGGAGACGGGATACCGTTGGCGGGGTTTGCAGGAGAGGGATACCGTGGCGGGTGCGAGGGGTCCTGGGTGCAGGAGACGGGATACCGTGGCGGGGTTTGCAGAAGACGGGATACCGTGGCTGGGTTTGCAGAAGAGGGGATACCGTGGTGGGTTTGCAGCAGAGGGGATACCGTGGCGGGGGTTTGCAGAAAGACGGGATACCGTGGGGGGTTCGCAGAAGAGGGGATACCGTGGCTGGGTGTTTGACAGCTTAAAATGACCTAAATGACATCACTTATGAAAGAAAAAAAAAGTATTTAACTATATCATTTGTCACATTGGATGTGGCACTGCGGCTTCCTGTCTTTTGTTGTATTACTGGAGGCCACAATCTCAGTAGACATCCTTTCTGACACAGATGTATGTGGTGGGTTTGGGTTTGGAGCTTTCAGGGGCTGTGTGTGTTTGAACCCCCGTATACAATGCAAAGTCGGACTATGCCAACTATCCTCTAAAAGCAGGAATGGCTGGGCGTAGTTACAATACCTCTGATTAAACATGAATACAGAACATACGTGTTTATCCCATTTATACTTTAAAATGGACTTGGGCCAGCTTTGTACATCTGGCGACTGCTTTAGACAAGTCCTCATTATTAAAAAGGTTTTATATGCTGTACTTGGCTGCTGACCAGCGAAGACCAAAGCTAAAAGCCCCAATCAGAGAATAAAGGAATCAGGCAGTGATTGGGGTGTGGGGGAATGTGTATTTTATTACAGAGATTAGCTGGCTTTATGAGAGCAGACACACCAAAGAGAGCTGAAAGGAAATGGGCAGCACACACACACACGCGATATAGTAAGGTTAAAGTTTTACTGATGTACAAATGCTGAGGGAGTGGCCCCAGTGGAGTAAAAAACACGGACAATTTGAAGCAGGGGAAGCTGGTTCAAATCAGTGTCAGCTCCTTGTGCACTTGGGAGGCTCTGTATCTCCTGTGAACTTGGGCAAGGCTCTGTATCTCCCTGTGACCTTGGGCAAGTCTCTGTGATCTCCCGTGACCTTGGGAAGTCTCTGTATCTCCGTGACCTTGGGCAAGTCTCTGTATCTCTCTGTGACTTGGGCAAGTCCTGTATCTCCCGGTGACCTTGGGCAGGCTCTGTATCTCCCTGTGACCTTGGCAAGGCTCTGTATCACCTGTGACATTGGGCAAGTCTCTGTATCTCCCTGTGACCTGGGCAGGCTCTTGCATCTCCAGTGTACCTTGGGCAAGACTCTGTATCTCCCTGTGACCTTGGCGCTCTTATTACGCTGCAGCTCTGTATCATCCGGTGACCTTGGGTAAGCTCTGGTTCTTCCCTGTGGACCTGTGGGCAAGTCTCTGTATCTCCCGGTGACCTTGGGCAAGTTTGATCTTCCTGGACCTTGGCGCAAGTCTCTTGCCTCACACAAGCCCTCACTCCTTCCCACCTCCCCTCACTCCTTCCCACCTCACCTCACACAAAGCCCCCACTCCTTCCCACCTCCCCTCACACAAGCCCTCACTCCTTCCCACCTCCCCCCACACAAAGCCCTCACTCCTTCCCACCTCACCTCACACAAGCCCTCACTCCTTCCCACCTCACCTCACACAAAGCCTCACTCCTTCCCACCTCCCCTCACACAAAGCCCTCACTCCTTCCTACCTACACACACCACAAACATGTCAGCTGCTCTGCATGGAGATGAAGAGGCTCCTCTCTCGCTCCTTTTTGTGCCGGGCTGAGAGAGGAGGATCCCAGCCTTTGCGTCTCCAAACAGCGCGGGACGTACACGCGGCTAAGTTTTTCACTGGGGCCGCAGCACCCTTGGCATGGAGCTGCGGCACAGTAGGGTTCCATGGCACCCTGGTTGAGAAATACTGGTCTAGATTGTGTCTTCTGGTGTCAGTGGGTGCCACCCTGTGGCTTGTTTATGTACTGCATGGGTTTCTCCCTTTGGCTGTAAGATTGCTGTCAAATAGTCCGACTGTAAAGGAGCAATTTCAAACAAAGTGAAACTTCTTGGGGGATACACGGGCAAATCTCCTTCATGGAGACGGAAGTATGTAACGGAAGTGACGTCTGTCGCCGCGTGCATGCGCAGAAATGGGAAACAACCCATGCGCAGAAGCAGCTAGAGCCGCCTGCGTATGCGCAGAAGCAGCTAGAGCCGCATGCGCACAAGCGGGCATAACCACCTGTGCACGAGGGCGGAGACGCGCACACACACCTCTCTCTAATGGGCACACAAATCTAATTAATTTGTCATGCATGAGGCTTACGTGCAGAATATTCAGAACGAATCATGTTTTAAAACCTATTTGGATGCACTAAACAGAAAAATACGGGATGTGTGCTGAGCACGCGCTCTCTAAGTGAAACTTCCTTGTGTTTTATCACTGAAACTTTAATTATACTCTCAAAAGTCTTTCAGGCAATCCAAAACATCTAAATACACACACACACACACACACACACACACACACACACACACACACACCCCACACACACACACACACACACACACACACACACACACACACACACACACAACACACCACCACACACACACACCACACACACACACACACACAACACACACCCACCACTTTTTTACATGCAGGTTTTGAAGCAGATACATGTTTGAAGCAGGAAGCAATAGCATGTTTTAACATAGAAGCAATAGCATGTTTTGAACGGCAGGTACGAGGTTTTTTTGAAGCAGGTAGCAGGTTTGAAGCAGGTAGCAGGTTTGAAGCAGGTAGCAGGTTTGAAGCAGGTAGCAGGTTTGAAGCAGGTAGCAGGTTTGAAGCAGGTAGCAGGTTTGAAGCAGGTAGCAGGTTTGAAGCAGGTAGCAGGTTTGAAGCAGGTAGCAGGTTTGAAGCAGGTAGCAGGTTTGAAGCAGGTAGCAGGTTTGAAGCAGGTAGCAGGTTTGAAGCAGGTAGCCACTCCGGCTGAGCTGGCTTAGTTTTAAAGTTTCTGCGTCACGTGGGCCAATAGGAAGCCGAACCTGATGATGTCACGGCTTCCTATTGGTCCACAGGGCATGGGAGCTTTGAAACGCTACCATCACATGATCCCTGCTAGCCAAGCGGCTACCGGCGCCCCATACGGAGGTAGGTACCTCCGGGAGCAGAGAGAATACATAAGCAAATGTTTACTGATCAGAAATGAATCCATTCAAGGGAAATACTGTGCTGCTTGCCACATACGGGAATAAGAGGAGGCTTCAACCAGGGCGTCCTCCGGAGCTAAGGCATAAAAAAGCTCTGAATTCCCCCCCCCCCAATTTCCAAGATTGTCATGGCTTTTTATCGGCTACCAGGATGAGGCTGATGCGACGGCCATTTTGTTTCTCCCGGACAAGAATTCTTGTAAGTGAATTTCTAAATTAAATATTTCAAGAACCCCTTAACTTGGAGTGCAATGGTTTAGTTCTGGGGTACCCCCTTATAAGGATCCTTTTAGATTGCTGCTTTAAAAGGATTGCCAGACCCTAATGTTTTCCTGCTTGGTGTCCAAATTTAAATTAAATACGAAGTGTTATTAACGGTGCTGTGATGCTCAAAAAAATGCAGATTTTTAGTTTATGCTGCATTTTAACAAAGTACACTTTTTATGCTCTTTGTCTAACTTTCCCCATTCTTCCTTTATGCTGTGTTAGTAGTATTTGTAAGTGTCCAAATCTCACTTTTTGCCATAGGAATAATAATGGTTTTGTTGACTTGATTAAATGCGTTCCTAAGATGAATAAATAAAAAGTAACAACTGAGGTATTAGATCCTTCAAGAGCGCTTTCATTTTCCGAGCAAAGTATTTGTGGGCTTTTTAACATTGGAAGGATTGAATGCGGGCGATGCCGGGCTGTTTAAGTAACTGAATCCACGTTTGTTGTTACTGCAGATGTTGATGAATGCTCCTTCGAACGGACCTGTGACCACATCTGCATCAACTACCCTGGGAGTTTCGAATGCCTCTGCCACACGGGCTACACATTGTACGGAATGACGCACTGCGGAGGTTCGGAACCTTTTGTTGTCTCTCCTTTTTACTGGGTATAAATCGGTTTATGTGT
This sequence comes from Ascaphus truei, assembly GCA_036426205.1. NCBI lineage: Eukaryota > Metazoa > Chordata > Amphibia > Anura > Ascaphidae > Ascaphus > Ascaphus truei. The sequence goes on from CM071571.1 coordinate 8,951,316, forward strand.
GTATTTGTGCAATCGGTTTATATGTAACACGCCTGTTATGTGCGTGGACGATGGATCTCTAAACACAGTCACGTGACATAACAGAGTGGCCTCTTGCAGCAGGAGTTACTTGTGCTTGCCAGTTTTGTGCATGGCAACTGAACCAAGAGTCCATTCGGGCAGGACAGTGCCCACCTTACCACCAGGAGACCCCCTTCAAGGAGTTGCACACCTCGCCACTTGCCAGAAAAGGCAGTTAAGACTACTGAGCCAGGGGTGGGCAACTCTAGTCCTCAAGGGCCACCAACAAACAGGTCAGATTTTGAGGATATCCCTGCTTCAGCACAGGTTGCTCAATCAGTGGCCCAGTCTTTGACTGAGCCACTAATTAAACCACCTGTGCTGAAGCAGAGGAATCCTGCAGACCAGTTGGTGGCCCTTGAGGACTGGTATATACCCACCCCTGGTATAAGAGGAAAGATGCTATGATGCACTATATTATCCTTATTACTTGCCTACAGTGGCTGGAACGCACACTTAACCCCAAAACAATCACCAATGAGGCACTGGGGGACTGGTTCAGCTGAAAAATTGCTGCATGAGCGTATCCCCATGTATCTCCCTCTGGAATAATGTGGGTTCCTTGTAGGTGCACAAAGTAAATGCTGGAGGAAACCAGAATTATTTACAAGATGTTATACCTTGATTGATTGGACTAGGACATACATTATTCCTATATGTCCCATATACATCTGCATAAATGGAAGGATCCCGCGCTCCACGGATTGTAAAAGTTCAATTTTATTGCGCCATACACAACGACCATTTCGACCTGAGTAGATCTTTCTCAAGTGAAAAAGGCATAGTGCCAAAGACAAAAACACACACACACACACATATATATATATATATATATATATAATGCTATGTGATTGAATTGGATCAGGTGTTTTGATGTTTATCACTTTATGTGAGTGTAGGGGGAATATATACTCCTGTTTTGTCTTTGGCACTATGCCTTTTTCACTTGAGAAAGACCTACTAAGGTCGAAACGGTCGTTGTGTACGGCGCAATAAAATTGAACTTTTAAAATCCGTGGAGTGCTGGATCCTTCCATTTATTCAAGACTGGATGATTGTTACAGGTATCCCTTGAACCAGCAGCACCGGTAAATACTGTTATGTTATATGACTTACGGTGTGCAGCATATAATTGTTTTTTGTCCCATATACACCCGCAGGCATGTCCGTTCCCGCTGAATTGGAGAGAGTCTACCTCATTGTAGGGCTGTGTTACTGATTCATACTGTGCCATTAATACCTGCAGAGATTACCTAAATATTCTACAGAGGTGTATCCCAGCTAGTAAAATAGTTGAAATAAAAATGTAATTTGTAGTTTAAATCTCTTCTATCTGGGCCCTATAAACTTACCCCCTGCTTATATGAACTTGGAGAGCACATTTCACAGACATGTCAATGTGGTCAGAAAAGACGGCGTGCATCGGAATGGTTTCTATGGGAATATGTTCATAGGCGTTCTTTGTTATTACTGTATGCTGATGGATAATGGGGTACGGCAGGTTTAGGGGTCCTGCCTGAGGTGGGGATGTGCTTACTGTTGTTCTTTATAATAGCTTTATTTATGTTGGTCAGCAAAGGCATCTCGGACGTTCAGATACCCAAATAATGGCACTGCTGTCACACGTGCCCCAGTTCTTCATTGCTTTGGACCTTCTCATTATCACTAGCACCAACAAACTCTACTATTTCATCATTCACCAGCACTGCCTAAAGCTGGGGGGGCTCAACTCCAGTCCTGAGGCCCCCACAACAGGTCAGGTTTTCAGGATATCCCAACTTCAGCATAGATGGCCACCTGTGCTGAAGCAGGGACTGATTGAGCCACCTGGGCCAAAGCAGAGATATCCTAAAAACCTGACCTGTTGGGGGAGGACTTGAGGACTGGAGTTGAGCCCCCCAGGCCCTAAAGAATGGAGGCTTCCGAGATTTCAAAGTCTTTAAGCAGCGCTGCTGTTGGGTGTCATGTCTGGCTTCAGCACTTATACGGGACATTGCATTGTGAAGCGTAAGGGGGGAACACCAGGGCTACAATACTGCCTCCTTTCTAATAGTTATCACTTCCTGCAGGAAGAGCTAGATTTCTCCAGAACTGTGCAGCACGCATCCAATTATGAGCTCATAATGCAGAATACGCAGAGCACACTAACATAATGATGTAACAGCCCAGAAGGGCTGATCACTGCAAAAAAGACAGGCCGATTACCTTATGATTGATTATAATGCATCTAAAGTGGATCAATGTTCCAGCTGTGGAACTAAAATGACCTTTCTGCCGTTTAAGAGCCATGCATTATAATTGACATTTAAAAGCTGCGCCTCGGTTCCAAGGGCAGTGCGCCTCCCGGCAGCGCGCCTCCAGGCAGTGCGCCTCCAGGCAGTGCTAGCGATGGTAAGGAAATTTATAGCAAGTGAAATCTTAAATGAAAGATGATTGAACAGACTAAACAATTGACAAATAAGTCTTCTTACAAACTGAGATGCTTGCTTTAGAAAATCACAATTGCGGGTTTTTATAGACTTTATATGCATGATGAGTCTGTGTATTGGCAGTGCATACGAAGCAGACTAAACAAGTTATTCTGTAAATCTAATAGAGCTAGGGTAGCCAACTCCAGTTTTCAAGGGCCACCAACAGGTCAAGTTCTCAGGATATCCCTGCTTCAGCACTGACTGAGCCACCTGTGCTGAAACGGATATCATGAAAACCTGTGTGTATGTGTGTGTTTGTGTGTGTGTATATATATATATATATATATATATATATATATATATATATACAGTGGTCGACAAATCACCAAAAAATCTACTCGCCACACAAAAAAATCTACTCGCCACCTAGTACCAAACGTGTGCTGCTTGGGCCAATAGGAGCTCGCCACGATGTTAAATCCACTCGCCCGGGGTGAGCAAATGTATAGGTTTGTCGAACACTGTATATATGTATATATATATATATGCACATGCACACACGCACACATGCACACACACACACTGTATATCCCCAGAAGCGTCTGTTCGGGCAGAGAATTCCCATGGACATCAATGGGGTCGAATATCTTTTTTAGGGGGGAAATAGAACGTTCCCCTTTGTCTCATTGTCACTGTGTTCATGTCTAGGCCACATAGGTTCATTACTAATCTATGTGAAAAGCAAACTGTCTTCATATTTTGGACACTTTACTTGACGAGGTTAAGTTGGAGAACCAAGAACCCTATTCCTGTTGCATCCTATGAAAAAATCGATGAACTTTTGCGACATGTTTCTGGACGTTAGAATATAACCAGAGGCAAATTGAATGATCTCTTCCTCTGTTTTATAGCCACTTTCCTAAATGAGTCACAGAGTAGAGTCCATCATTGGGCTCCCAGTAAGCCTGGGGTTTCCATGCTGAATAAATGAAATGTGTCAGTAACTAGAATGTAACTAGCACAGGCCTCTTGAAGTTATCATTGTGCCAGGTTACGACAGATCCAATGCAGATCATTCTTCCTGTAATTATACAGGTAAATAAGAACTTTAACTCAGGTAGTGTTAGGACCTGCTAACGGTCATGCCTTGAAAGTGGCAGCAGGCTTAAGACGCTTTGGCCAAAGTGTTAAACTAAATGACCCTTTTTCAAGAGAATATATAGGTATTGCACTGTGTATTTTTGTCACATTGGAAGTAGCTTTGGGCATCTTTGTTTGTTTGTTTTTTCTAATGTTCAATTTGTACCTTTTAACATTATTCCCTGCCAAATGTAGACTTTAAAAGCTATAACTGTCAGCCACATGCATTAACTCTGGATTGTCCTGGATTTGCTTTACCTTTACAACTGATTATAATGTATATCACAGCAATCGTAGGCGTTGTACATGGTGTGGGTATTTTAGTTTGAAAGCATTAATGTTTCTTATTACTTATTTTAGACATTGATGAATGCAGCATTAATAACGGTAGCTGTGACTCTGGCTGTATCAATACAATGGGGAGTTATGAATGTGTCTGTCCACCTGGAAAGAGGCTTCACTGGAATAAGAAAGACTGTGTTGGTAAGTAGGTTACTGGCTACTAATTGCTACTTTTCTGATTACAAGGGGAGTCTACATCACCATACTTGGTGTCCCAGTGAATGCCCCACCCTCCGTAATTTTAACATAGTGAGGTATAGAATAGTCTTTCAGGCATAAAAGCTTAGGAGTTTAGTACCTGTCTTGACCGCCAACTATCTAATTATGTTCCCCAAATAACCCCGCTGTAATGGGACCATACATTGTACCATTATTCAGACCTGCTCTTTCATCATTGGATGACACTATGGAGAAAATGGCATCAGGAAACTTATTTCATTTGACTTCTGCAGTGGTAGCAGGATCATATGCTTTAAGAAGTGACCTGCCACCCAATATTTCCATGGGATCTGCTTGTTTTAAATACATATTGACTGATCTACCAGGAAAGGATATGCCTGGCGGTGAAGTGTAGCCCTTGTGTAACACCTGTGGCTAGCTCTGTGTAACGTGGAAACTATATGGATGAAAATTGTCAGCTCTCTCGTGTAATCATTTTGAGTGAGTATTAGGTTCTGGGGATGGTGTTTTTTTTCTCTGACATCCTTTCTGGTGGCTTTTCTTTCTTCCTTCTCAGAGACGGTGAAATGCGTTCCAAGTTCCAAACCGGCTCCCAGAGCTCAGCTGGTCTGCAGTAAACTGGGGGGGTTGGATAGCTGCTTCCTATCGTGTCAGTCCAACACACTTTTTGTGCCAGGTTCGTATGAAAGAGCAAATTTGCGACATAAGCTGGAACAGCTGGTGCACACTCATGTACTTTTATACATGCTGCAACTCCTGTGCTGGTAGCAGTAAGTAGATAAAGCGATTACAGTGACCGATGAAACATCTCTAAGCCTTCTTTAAACCAGCATTGATATTTCCTACGATTCAGAGATGCCAGAACATATTGCTAATAGAATGATATCTTTTAGATAACCATTTTTCATACATTTTTCTGTACTGCAACATTTCACATACATATAGTGTGTGTGTGTGTGTGTGTGTGTGTTTGTTTGTGTGTGTGTGTGTGTGTGTGTTCGCTGGCATAGATAGACAGACGGATAATTCATCTCTCAAGTCCTTACAAACGACTCTTCTTGCTCTGTAACGTTTTTAGTAGCGGGAGTAAATTCATTATCTTACTGTAGTTACTGTACATTGTTTTGACGGATGTCCTTAAACAAGATCCCCTTGGCGGATCCTCTGGTTGTGCTGCATGCTCATCTTTTCTCTGTGCTTAGATTCGGAGAACAGCTACACGCTGAGCTGTGGGGTTCCAGTGCAGCCGCAAAGCAAATCCACGCAGAAGCGGAACGCAACCGCGCCGACATGTGCAGGTAACGTGTCTGCAACGCGCTTACAAATAGAAGCGTATCGCGGGTGCCACCTGTCTGGGGACATTTCTCCCCGAGGATATGTCTGCTCTGGGGCTACTTGTCACATTCTGCAAATGGGTTTCTTTTAAAGGACTTGGCCCCACTTTAGCGTGTGGTTATAGGGGGGATATGGGGGTGGGATACATTGCATAATATAATGACACAAAGTAACTCATTGAGCTTCTCACTTTTAACATCAGAAACTTTTGTTGCCGGAGAAGTCTGTGATGTATTGTGTTTGCTTTGCTGTGTTGCAGCCCCCCCCCCCCCCCGGCAGGGGCTAGATTGTAAGCTCTGTTGGCCAGGGACCTCCTTCCTATGGTCCCAGTTTGACTTCACAAACTCTCTTGCCATCCAATGATCTGCGTTGTCGGCGCCATGCGAATAAAAGATCATACCTTACCTGGGAGCATTCCTGGGTTTGCAACAAATCAGAGCCCCCCCCCCCCCCCCCAGTCCCACCCGTTAGTGGGAAAAACATGGGAGCACTCGGGAGCTGACCAGAAACCAATAATAATTCCTAAACAAAGACGTTCAGCTAGACACACGAGAATGGGATTTAGTAGAAATCCTCCTGGGAGGTGGGACTCGTCCCTTCCCTTTGCTCACACTGTTTTATTTCTATTTGGACCTTGACCTATCGTCTATTTTATTTTTATTTGGCTACATTTCCATGCGAACTCATAAAGTGACGATAGGAAGGCCGATAATGTTCAGATTTTGTCCGCCTATTGGCATTTTGGGAAATAATTGGTGGTCTACAATAGGGGGGCTCAACTCCAGTCCTCAAGACCCCTCACCCCCCAACAGGTCAGGTTTACAGGACATCCCAGCTTCAGCACAGGACTGGAGTTGAGCATCCCGTGGTCTACAACACGTCAAGCACACAACTTCCCGAAATCAACAAATACCAGCTCCTTTTCTCCCACACCCCTCTTACTAGAAGGGATTTAAATACAAAGGAAGGGTGTTTTGACACATGAAGTATACAAGGAACGGGTTCTCCAGGCTTTGGACAGCACCTTGAACGGAGCGAAATTAGGGTGCGTGTAGTGTAGAAGAGGCTGAAGGAGCGGCTCAGTGAGCCACGGCAGGGGTCCACTCCCGTTCTCAGCCCTTCCCGACCCGCCCTCAACCCCCCCACCCAAAAAAAAAAACAGCTCAGGTTTTCAGGATATCCCTGCTGCAGCACAGGAGGCTCGATCAGCCCCTGCTTCAGCACAGGTGGCACAACCAGTCCCTGCTTCAGCACAGGGGGCTCAGTCTCAAAGGACATCTTGAAAACCTGGCCTGTTGGGGGGGCATGAGGACCAGAGTTGAGCACCCCGGAGCGAAGGCACGGAGTGAGAGCAATGACACGGACTTTGCAGCACGGGGGGAGCCGGGTTTAAATCCCAGTCTCGACTCTCTGTGACCTTTTGACAAGTGACTTTCTGATGTGTGCTTCAGGCACCAGCATTAGATTTTGGGGGAAGGAGTGTGCCTGTAACATCTAGACATTTGTTTTGAAAACCACAGCAAAGAAATGTTTTAATAATACTAAAAATGAAAACGTTTTGTAGTTAAATTGAACTGAGGTTTGTATATTGTATTTTATGAGAATCCCACTTTGCAGGAACGCTGAGCCCCCTCTAGCGGGCAGGGTTACCAGGTGTCCGGTATTGAAACAGACTTTCCTGTATTTGGACACACTGTCCAGTAAAAAAATAGAGGTAATAATACTGGACATGTATGTGTCCGGTGTTACCTCTCTGGACATGTATGTGTCCAGTGTTACCTCTCTGGACATAGTGACCTGACTGGCTTGGGGGGCCGCGGAATTTTCCCAAGCAGGGAGAGAGCAGGGCTGTTGCTAGGGGGCTGGGCAGCTTCCTCCATCCTAATTGGATGCTGCTGGGTAATGCAGCCAATCAGGTGGGGTGTCAGGCGCCTGGGGGTGGGGCCAAGGAGAGGAGGAAACAGCATGGAGCAGTGAGAGGGTGTGTATGTGTGTGCGCGTACATCACACCTTCCTCCATTGTGTCCGATAATTTTGGAGAAGTCACCTGGCAACCCTACTAGCGAGACACGAGTATTTCATGGGGGAGAATGTTGCAGATTTTGGAGATTTCTGTTTATAGTACTGTATCATGAGTTGGGTTATTGTCAAGTATTCCAATGTTCAGAGGTTTAAATGATCATTATAGGTTAGTGGTTAAGGTTATGTGATCATTTTTTCCCCCCCCATGCATGTTTGGAACATGTTTGCAGGCGTGTCCCAGATCTGATCTCATTCTCTTGTTGTAGATTCCCTAGGTCCTCCCGTAACTCAGAAGGCTCGTTTTAAAATAAAGGACGCCAAGTGCCACCTCCGACCACGAAACAAAGAGAGGGTGAAAGATTCTGGGAAGCAGTCAATGATGGGTATGCGATTTTACGTAGGGTGGGAAATCATGGTATTTTAAAGTGGTCAGCAGGGGTGGGTTGTACTTACCTGCCAGCCCGGGCGACTTCTTGAAGAGCAGCCCTCCTCCTGCAGCGTCGCAGCGTCATGGCAACGGGTCCCCATGTGTCATGTCATGTCAACGCATCGTCACAGTGTAATTTGCTGTCGGGTAGCTATGACAATGCAGCGCTGCTGGAGGAAGGCTGCTCTGGAGACGGTACGATGCCCCTCTCACCCCCCAATCTGGGGACTCCCCAGCTCACGCCTCCGATTTGATCGGAAGTTGGATGCCGGCACCGACAGGAGGAAGGAGAGTATTGCAGGCAGTCAGGGAGCTGAGGAGTCACAGCACCGAGCCACCGGGGCAGCCCCGATCGCCAAGTAGGGCAATCCATGGTGCTCCGCTTAACCGGACGGATTCTCAGAGGACTGTCCGTGATGGGTGAAGCTTCTGTATCACTCCTAGTTGCGTCTTTATCAAAGGAGAAGTGCCCATTATTTAGGCAAGAATCAGCGTATATTGGTATGACCACAAGCATTATTATTCAGGGTTCCCTGAGATAAAGGGTTAACTGCAGAGACGTGCAAGTAATTCATTCATTCTTTTGAGAATTGACAAATTCACTAATGAATTTGATAATAACATTTGCCTTGACAATATCTGACGATTTCCTGGAGAGCAAAGTGATTTTTAGGTCATTTTCTCAGATTATCGTTGGTGCTGCATGTTCTCTTACTGTAGCTGCTTTTCAGTGGTTTAGTTCGAGAAATGTAGAATCTTTTCGATTTAAATGCTTGCTGTTGTAAGCCACTTTTGGAGTGAATTTTGTCCAACATTTGCCATTAATCTGGGTTCTCTGGATTCGTATTTGGCAATGAATTATTTTCCGATCTGTTTGCGTGAAATCCCGATGTATTTTTTTGCAAAGTTTATTATTAATACTTTCCTGGATTAGAAAAGTTGTATGCACGAGTTTTCTTTTCTGTACAAAAAGGAAAAAGCATCTCACGCAGGGATCAGGTCAGTGGGGAAATGATGGGGAAAGCGTTAGTAAGTTGTGCTTCACCAATGCAAACATTCTTTCATGCCAGCGGTGTATATCATGCCAGCGGTGTATACCCGCGCCTTTGGTCCTAAGAGATCTAGTTGCAGAACTTGTGTCTTGGGGCTGCGATATGTCTCTCCCAATACTCTCTCTATTTCTGTTTTGTGGTGTCTCTTCTGTTTTACTCAAGGGGGTCCCTCCCATTGTACAGACAATTGCCACGTCACCTTTGTGAACCTCAAGTGCGACTCCTCAAAGAAGAAGAGGCGCGGGCGCAAGTCACCGTCCAAAGAAGTGTCGCACATCACTGCCGAATTTGAGCTGGAAATGAAGAGGGAGGAGGTCTCGGGTCAGCTGGATTTTATCTTGCCTATTTTTAACGTATTAAACATATCACTGCCATTATCTCACTAGGACCAAGCAACTAATAGGAGTCTCCTAATTGTAGTTAAGCAGATGATGGGTGTCTGCAGCAGGCACCCTGCTTGCACTTGGGACCTAGCATGCTTCTTGTGTTGAGTTGTCTTCTGTGACAGTTGAGAGCCATGGGGAATAAAACGCAGGTCACGTTTTCTAACGCGATTTGAGTATTTAAGTAAGGAAGGATCGGTCAAACTTGTGTGATCTCCTCCACTCAGACTCCTGCAACACGGACTGTGTGCGGAAAAAGATGGAACAGAAGCTGCAGGCGGCAATCAAGACGCTGAGGAAGTCCATCAACAAGCAGCAGTTTTACATCCAGTTTTCCGGGACCGATTACGACGTCGCTCAGAAGCCGCTGAAAGGGTCAGAGAGGCTCGAGACCTGCAGCGCGGGACAAGTGCTGCACGATGGAAAATGCGGTATAAAACCTTACTGTTGACACTTATGCGCTGCTTGGTAGAAACTTACAGCATTTAGGGCGGTGTAGGGACATTTGGTCACGGACGTTCCGCCGCGACTAAGTTGCTGCCGACTTTTAGCCGCCACTCACCGCAGGAATATCTTTCTGCCGGCTGTTTCACCGCCAAGGTAAGCCCCTAACCTTACTCTAAAAAACCCTAATACCACCGCTACCCACTACCCTAAAAGCCCTGACCCTAATATCCTACCCTGAAAACCTAACTCCTTACCCTAAAACCCTTATCCTTAACCCCCTACCATAACCGCTAAAATCCAGTAACTTACCTTATTTGCGAAACGGCCGGTGGCGGAGTGTCCAGGAGCAGCCGCGGCGAAAGCTGCCTTGGCGGCCAAGTCAGCGCCAGCGCCATGACCAAATGTCCAATTCCGCATTTCGGGTGTCATGCGCAATTCCATTGTGTTGATTTACCTTCCGGCAGCTAAGGAGGTTAACGCCATTCAGCAGAGAAATTGGGATTGGTGCTGCTTCTCTCCCCTCCCGCCCCCCTCGCACTCCCCTCCACCTCGCACTCCCCTCCCCTTATAAGCACAAACTTGGGATGGCCCAAAAAAGGATCTAGAAACTAATGAATGGAAAATATGGGGCAAAGACAACAAAATTCGGTCAGGGTAAAGGGATCATCAAAAAGCAGTAGTCAAGCACCGCCAAAAAGGATCAAGTAAAAGTGGGTTTTTGGGGTACTTGACCACTGCTTTTTGATTTCCCCCGTCCTCAAACACGAGCACAAAGTGTAATATGAAATACTTGTACTTTATCATGTTGCGGTTAGGCTTTAGAATCCAACCCTACAAAGCTATTAAACAGGACTTAAAACAGGCTATCACGTTGCGTAGTTGAGTGCTTTCCTTTTATTGGTTGTTTTAACCAAGACGCCATCAAATTAGATGATCGCGCAAAGAATCCCTCGCAAAGCAGACTTCCTATCCTGCCGCAAATTGAATTAGTGGAGGGAAAGGATTTCGCTGCAGTAACGACCTTTGTCTCTGATTTCAACCCCCCCCCCCCCATTCCCTGCCAGAACCAAGACCAGCAATGCTACAGCGCGCTGCCCGCGCCTCTCCCAGCGCCTCTCCCCGCGCCTCTCCCCGCGCCTCTCCCAGCCTACGGTTTCCTTATTTATTCCTTGACTTGCTCCAGTTTATTTTTTTTATTATTTGCCCCCCTTCCATCCCTCCCCGTCCTCTCTCGAGACCCCATTGCTAAATACTTTCCATGGAAGATACAGGGCTTCATTTTCAAAGGTGTTTTTTTTTTTTTTACACTGTTTACGTGATGTATGCTAATCATATGTTGTATTATTAAATACAATTTTCGTTAGAATACAAAGAAGCGTCAGCGGATTAGATGTGTGTGGTGTACAGAGAATCTCTTTGTACTGCAGCCTGCTCAGTCCCAAACCCTTCGCTCAGGATTTCTCAACTCCAGTCCTCAAGACTCCCCAACAGGTCAGGTTTTAAGGATATCCCTGCTTGAGCACATGTAGCTCAATCAGAGGCTCAGTCGAAGACTAAGCCATCTGTGCTGAAGCTGGGTCTGATTTAGCCACCTGTGCTGAAGGAGGGACTGATTGAGACACCTATGCTGAAGCTGGGATATCCTGAAAACCTGACCTGTTAGAAGGTCTTCATGACTGGAGTGGAGAACCCCTGCTTTAGCTACTGTTTTTATCATATAAGATACTTGTGTTGGATTGAGCGTGAACTCCTCTTACTTACTGCACTGAAACTCCATGAATCTGCTGCAACAAATGCTGTCCGGGGTCTTTAACTGTGGTAGATCCCAATTGTTTAAACATCCAAGATAGAAAGAGGCAGCGGGCACTCAAGCAAATGTTTGAAAAAAGGTTACTTCATTGGATTGCGTATCCAACGCGTTTCGATCCGAGCTGGGAACGAAACGTGTTGGGTATGTAATCCAATGAAGTAGCCTTTAATTCAAACATATGTTTGAGTTCCCGCTGCCTCTCTCTCTTGGAGATATATATATATATAGATATATATATATATATATATATATATCTATCATATATGGGTCATGCACATCCTGATAAAGAGTATTTTTTTCAGTTACCTGTGGCGTCGGCACCTATTACAGCGGAGATCATAATCAGTGTGTTCCTTGCTCACCGGGTACATACCAAGATATTGAGGGGCAGCTGTCGTGTGAGCCGTGCCCAAGCAATGATGGGCAAGGGATTGCAGGAGCACGAAATGTGTCTGAGTGTGGAGGTAAGTGATTTCAGCTGGGTGGGCACTTCCATCTCTGCAGATACTACGGCATATATCTGATGAATTGAGCAGTAGCTCTTAACATGTTGCTTTATTCTTAAGACACGATCAGCAAATAAATGCCATCAGGTGGATTCCGCACCCAATCATCAGTAGGTGTGCGATATGTCATCAATATATTGTGCCTTTTAGAATTACACACACAGTAAAGATTCCCAATAATATCCACTTAGAGAGTTTGGAGGACAGGTCCTTTGTTTTTATGCTGTCCCCGTGAAGGTGAGGACATCCGTTTCTAGAGGAGATCCTCTTCGCCGCTTTTGAAGTGTGCGGTTGTTATCACCTCTGGCAACAAAAACCACTGACCTTTTTAATTAACAAATGAACACAAAACATCACACGGTGAAAAACGAGGTTTCGCTTGTGAGTAATTTGGCAAAGGCATAAAGGAAGCAGAAATAACAGTCATGAGAATGACAGCTTTGTTTGAACATGACAATTGGTGATCTCTCCCTAGACTTTTCACCAAAAATGTGGGTTTTCTCACAAATGGTACATGCATATTTAAGTACTCATGAGTTGAGCTAAAATTCCGGTATCATTCCGGTCACATTAACAAGCGACTGACTTGACATAACGACACTTGTGAAAGGGCTGATACTTAATATAACACAATGTGATAGGCAGACTTTTGAAAAGGCTGATACTTAATATAACACAATGTGATAGGCAGGCTTGTAAAAGGGCTGTTACACAATATGTAACACAATGTGATGGGCAGGCTTGCACTCTTTTTCAATTCTGTTGTTGAATTCTGGAGATAGGACTCCTTCGCACTCATTCAGACACCAGAGACGGTCTTGGTGCGAGCTGATACCAGGGAATTAATAAACAAGTGAAAAAAAACTTAATTCGTATTTGTTTTGTGGGGATTGCTGCTCTGAATCTCACATCCTTTGTTGCCCTTTCAGGACAGTGCTCACCTGGCCACTTCTCCTCCGATGGCTTCAAACCTTGCAAGTCTTGTCCGCTGGGCACGTATCAGCCGGAGACTGGACGCACGCTGTGCTTTCTATGCGGGGGTGGACTCGTGACAAAGTATGAAAGTGCTGTCTCCTTTCAGGACTGTGAAACAAAAGGTAAGCAAGTTAATCACGCAGAGAAGAGACTGTTTCCCCCGCTTTAGATGACAGTTTCTGACAGACTGGGAGTAAGGTATCTCAATGTCTTCTCTCAATGTCCAAGCTGACGTATTTTTCCCTCTTCTCTTTAATATGTGCATCAATACAGTCCATACAATGATATGTAATTAGCGAAGTTGCCGATCGATCGGCGAAGATTCAGCTCGGGATCACTAAATGGCTGACAGTGCAGCAGAAAAGGACCAAAGATGCAAAGTTCTGTGGGGAAGGTCATGTGACCATGCAGTCACTAGATACAATTGGTGCACTGCTAGAGAGAGGGCAGGGCTCAAAACAAAGGGTGTGCCAGTGCCTGTTTCAGAAGAGGAAGGGGATGTGACTTTGTAAATGGTTGCTATAGAAACAAAAAATGCTTGTACATTATAATACATTAAACATGTCATTCAGAGTTGTTTTAAAAAAAAATGCTACAAGTATTTTCTCATAGTCAGAACTGATTTATTAAAAAAAAGACATGTAAGATATTGCTTGGTCTGCAACTTTAATGTCCAACTATCAAAAAAAAAGTAAGCCAGCTATTAGGGATATCTCTGCTTCAGCATAGGTGTGCTGAAGCTGAGAGAGCCTTAAAACCTGACCTGTTGGTGGCCCTTGAGGACTGGAGTTGGCCACTCCTGTCGTAGAGCATGGGGCAGCCGAAGTATATGAACCAGAAACATATCCAACTGAGGTACAACCTCGCAGACGGGATTTATTGCGTCTCAAGGGTCCCACTTTCAAAACAACATTATTCTAAAACAAGACAAATGCCCCCGGGCCTGCTGTGTGAAACATGATGAAAAAGAAGAGTTTGTGCTGTTTCTCAGCCCAGTTGGTACTTTAAAGAATCTCGGTCAACAAACTGCATCCTTTTTGATCTGTTCAATGTCACAAGTGACACTAATTAGGCGAGATGGATAGCAGGAAGTAAGGCAAACTGAATAATGCAATTACATATTTCATTCCGTGTGGCTCCTCGGGCGTAATGTAAACCACATTGTCCACTTTGCTATTATGTTACCTTGAGGATACATATGTAACAGGGGAAAAAAAGGGCTACATCCTGCCTGTAGGCACTGTAATCTGCACATCGTGGTCAGCATGTCTTCTCCACGATGGTAGGCATGCAGAAATCCCCACATATTGATATTTATTTTTACCGTTGGGTGTTTTTGTGTTACAAGCTGTCCCTTTTCCTGCAGTTCACTGCTCCCCTGGACATTACTACAACTCTACGACACACCGATGCATCCGATGTTCTGGCGGAACGTACCAGCCCGAATTTGGACAGAATTACTGTGTCACCTGCCCGGGGAACACAAGTACAGATTTTGATGGCTCCACCAACGTCACACATTGCAAGAGTAAGTGACAGCTGTCCCTCGTGCTCCGTCGCGCGTCTGTGACTGGCTCGTTATCCTGCTAGTGCTGAGAAAAGCAAAGTGCTATTGTGCAAGATTGCAGGAGAAGAGAATCCTTAACAAAGTCCTGCAAAACTTTTTAAAAAGACGTCTGCATGTTACAAAGGGCTTTTGTCAATTTCCCGGTCTCGTGTACATCTTCTTCATTTCGGCGCATGTTACCCAGCAGGTCTGTTGTGGGGTAAACCCATCTACAAACACACGCAGCCCCTGTAAGATCAGAGCGTGTTTGTACATTTCAGTTCGGTAAAACAATTTGGAGGTCAGTGACACCCTCCTCTCTGTTTTCAAACTCGCCCATCCCACCTTTTTAATGGCAGTTCTTGCTAGGCACCTGTGAATGACCAGTCTACTGAGACCGCTCTCCCGCCATTAGAAAGGCTATGAGCTTTTTGCAGGTGCAGCAGTGTTAGGACCTGCACATGGGCCGTGGCGTGGTTGTAGGCGTAAAGTACTTTGGCCAAAGAATTGAACTAAATGACCCTTGCTTATGAGAAGATAAACAGATGAGTATTTAACCACACAATATGTCAAGTTAGATGTAGTGCCAGGGTAAACCTACCTCCCTAAAAGATTTGCAGCACAAACGTATATGAATTCAATGATGCAACAGGGCAGGGTTGGCCAACTCCAGTCCTCAGGGCCACCAATAGGCCAGGTTTTCAGGATATCCCTGCTTCAGCATAGGTGGCTTAATCAGTGGCTCAGTCGAAGATTGAGCCACTAATGTCCCTTAAGGACTGGAATCGGCCACGCCTGCCCTATGGTAAATACAGCCAGCTTGATACATAGATTACATGGAGTCAGAGACTTCTTACGGTGTCCCCTTCATTGAATGCTGTGGAATTTCTGACTTGGACATTAGGCCTCGGCCATGTTTGCTGCTTGCTTGCGGAAGCGTGCTGACGCGCGTTCCCGCTCAGCACTGAGCCCCTACAGCCGCAATTAGAGCGGCTTTAGTAGGGGCTCACCTGCGCTTCCGCACGCTTGCGGAAGCGCAGGTCTTAGGGGAATTTAAAATTCCCCCGCTTGCCGGCGAGACAGGCCGGTCACGTGAGCGGTTCGCCCAATGAGGGCGAACCAGCTCCGTGACGTCACTGGCCCGGCCGCCTGATGGCCTGCTGAGAGCGCGTGCGGTAAGCAACCGCAAGGCCAGGGAAAGCACCCGCTTTCCCTGAGCCTCAGCGCGCCTCAGCGAGCAAGCAGGGAGCATGGACTCGGCCTTAGGGTTGTAGGTTCAAACCCAATGCGAGGATTTGCTCAACCTTTTATAGATCTCATAATGGCGATAAACTGACAGTTTGTAATAATGGCATATTTATTTGGCAATGTAGAAATTGTACCTACTGTATGCAGTGCTGTTAAATCTAGACAAACTAATTGACGATTACAAATGAAAGGGGCAAGTGCATCCTTAATGTGGCTAGTTCAAAAATGTAAACTTGTCACCAGGGCCCCTTACTCTGGCAGACTGTAAAACAGAAGCCCTCTGAATGCTTTGTTTAGATTATCGCTACAGGAGAGAAGATTTGGTCAGATAAGTGTCTGATTGTTGCGAGCTATACAGTATCTGCATAACTCAACCATTCATCCACAGAAGCTGGGTCTATGGTGGAAAATCATTTGCTGTAAAGAGGGATCGCACTTTCTAAACATGGTCGGAAACGGAAGGATAACATTTGAGAGCGAGAGACGGGAGGGGGTGTTACGGTTTCCTATTGCAACAGATAATCCGAAACATGGTTATAAAAAGCCGCTCAAAGCAGATTTCTCCGTGATTCATATAATGGCGTTGGTATAAATCTTGGGTACCCATTCCCAGTTACTATTGCTCGTTTGTTCACAGACCAACACTGTGGAGGGGAACTGGGAGATTACACGGGGTACATCGAATCTCCGAACTACCCCGGAGATTACCCGGCCCACATAGAGTGCATCTGGAACATTAATCCACCCCCCAAACGGAGAATACTTATAGTCGTCCCGGAGATTTTCCTCCCAATTGAAGATGAGTGTGGGGATGTTCTAGTGATGAGGAAAAGTGGTAAGTTGAAAGCAAGTGGTGCGTAGACAGTATATTTTGTTATTATTATTATTTTGACAGCACATTAAAATAAAATACCGACAATGTAACCCCTTTGTTGGCAGTGAAGGGGTTAATATACATGGCTATGGTGGTGTATAAGGATTAGACAGCCCGGAAAAATTCATATTGGATAAGGAAAATACATATTGGGAAAGTGGGTAAAATATAAGATATGAAAAATAAGGCTGTATTCTATAAATCATTTTAGTACTGTAGTCTTCGATTATAGACATGACGTGTTATTATAATAATTAGTATTACAAATAAATATATGAGGACAATTGATTTAATGGGACGTGTGTTTAAGATAATCTTTTGGGGGCATGCTACAGGAATGATAGGAGTGACCGACAAACCAGTTTGAAATCTGTTCTGCGAATGCAGACGGTGATAAAAAAAAATAGCCCAATTTCCCAATGCTAACATGGGAAGGTCTGAGAAAAATCTCATCAATGTGAATTAATTCCCCTGCACAATCTTTCCGTGTGCGCATCGCAGCCTCGCCGACCTCCATAACAACCTATGAAACGTGTCAGACGTACGAGAGGCCGATAGCCTTCACTTCTAGGTCACGGAAGCTGTGGATCCAGTTTAAGTCAAATGAGGGCAACAGTGGTAAAGGATTTCAAGTGCCCTATGTCACGTATGATGGTAAGAGTAAATACTGTATACTGTGTTTGTTAATAGTTACATAGTAAATGAGGTTGAAAAAAGACCTATGTCCATCAAGTTCAACCGATGCTAAATTTAGACGACATTTAGATTTACTGTATTTTGATCCAGAGGAAGGCAAACAAAAAAAAAAAACCCCAGTGAAACATTACCCAATGTTATCTCATATGGGGGAAATTAAATTGCTTCCTGATTTCAAATATTGGCAATCAGATTTTTCCCTCGATCAACATCCTTCCCATGTTTACTCATTTGTTATATTCCTGAATACCTTTCCTTCCTAAAAAGATATCCAACCTTGTTTTTAAGTCATCTATTGTATCTGCCATCACAGTCTCCATGGGTAATGAATGCCACACTGTAACTGCCCTTACTGTAAGAACCCTTTCCTTTGTTGCTGGTAAAATCTCCTTTCCTCCAACCTTAGGGGATGCCCCCGAGTCCTTAGTACTGCCCTTGGGATGAATAATTCTTTGAAAGCACCTTGTATTGTGCCCAAATATATTTGTATATAGTTATCATATCCCCTCTTACGCGCCTCTTTTCTAATGTAAACAAAACTAAATTTAGTAAGCCTCTCCTCATAAATCAGATTTTCTATCCCCTTTATTAATTTGGTGGCTCTTCTCTGCACTTTTTCTAGTTCCATAATGACGTTTTTGTTTATGGAGTGGTGCCCAAAACTGTACTCCATATTCAAGGTGTGGTCTTACTAATGCTTTATAGAGGGACATTAATGTTGTGTTTAGGTAATAATCCCCTAAAAACAGGGATTACCTGGTGATTAAAACCCAGGTAGGTGGAACTGACCTTTACGCCGTTGGGGCATTACGCAATAAATTGCCCTCTCTGGCCCTGGGCGCTTATAACATTCAAAACCAGAAAGCTAGTTTTCCGAATTTAGTCAACAATAAAATCATTTCATTTGAAAACAAACCCCATTTATAAGATCAAACAACCAAGATGCCCTATAATTGTATCGTTCATTTTTATTAAACTTCTCTAAATGTGTGTAGAAATTGAAATGAATGATGTCATTACTATTGTATAATTACCACTACATTTGGTGACAGGATAGGTGTTGGTTCCGTTTTCTGTGATGGAGAAAGGGGACCATAGTTGGCACCACTAAAAGATCACAACCCATATTGGTATTTGTGATTATAGAAATAATCCGGACTGTGATACTTAGACTCTCAGGACAGTAATCCACCAAATGTGAGCAATCTTAATCTTCTAATTTCACAGAGGATTACCAGCAGTTAATAGAGGACATTGTTCGTGATGGGAGATTATATGCCTCAGAGAACCACCAAGAAATACTAAAAGTATGTACATTTCCATACGTTTTACATTAAATACAACTACCACGTGTGAGCACATTTACATGTCTCAGGTAGACCTGCAAACCTGTATTTCCCCATTATCTCTTGGCATACAATGATTACATTGCAGCCAGGGATTCTGGGAAATGACATGCACGTGAGCACACATAGTTCGTCCACTGCAGCCAGGGATTCTGGGAAATGACATACACGTGAGCACACATAGTTCGTCCACTGCAGCCAGGGATTCTGGGAAATGACATACACGTGAGCACACACAGTGCTTTCACTGCAACCACGGATTCTGGGAAATGACATGCACGTGAGCACACACAGTGATTTCACTGCAACCACGGATTCTGGGAAATGCCATGCACGTGAGCACACATAGTTCATCCACTGCAGCCAGAGATTCTGGGAAATGCCATGCACGTGAGCACACACAGTGCTTCCACTGCAGCAAGGGATTCTGGGAAATGACATGTATGTGAGCACACACGGTGCTTCAACTGCAGCCAGGGATTCTGGGAAATGATATGCAAGTGCCGTGCTTCCACTGCACATTTTACAAACTAGATTCAGATCAACCAGCAGAAAGTGCCTAAACTCAGCCCTATATTTCCATTTCTTTATTTCACAGGACAAGAAGCTGATCAAAGCTCTCTTCGACGTGTTGGCACATCCTCAAAATTATTTCAAGTACACAGCGCAGGAGTCAAAAGAGATGTTTCCAAGATCATTCATTAAGCTTCTCCGGTCGAAAGTTTCCAGATTTTTACGGCCTTACAAATAGCTTTATTTTTTCTTTGCCGCATTCATTTGTTTTGTCTTTTTTTTTTTTTTTTTTTTCTCCGTGTTCCTCCCAATCATTTTCTCTCTCCTCGCAGCCTACGCATATTAAAGGCTCACTTTGCAGTCTTTTATTTTCCTGTGCATTAACAAGAACAGCAAAGAAGGGCTTAATTTCTCAGGCACAAAGGAGACCTTGGCTGCAGAATGGGCTGAGGGGGGGGCCGCAGACGTTTAGACCCACTTAGCCACACACGGCATCCTGCACAGGGATCTTTAAAGCTGCGTTTTATGTTCAGGAGAAAATAATATTCCTTTCCTCATGAAAGTGAGAATACTGCACCCGTACAGTGATCCTGAGCTTCATGCATTACTAGCCCTGTAAAATAACGTCTCGCTAACCTTTAGTGTCGGAAGACCTGCACACCCCAAGTGCTTTGGGTTTTTCAGCATCGCCATCACCTTTGTAGCGATCACACGTGCTATACAATGATGGGACATACAGTACAGTATGATACTTGGAAGGTTGAAGTGCAGCGAGATTCTTCGCTAATCCCCCTGGTGGCTGGCAGACACTTGTCTGTATAGTAGCACTCTAGTTCCCTTATTGTTCTATTGTCCTAGAATGCAGCAGTGAGGATACAAGATAGGTGAGTGCTAGTCCGCAGGATACAGGAGCCAAAGAGTGGACATGTAACCAGTCTCAATCCCATTTAGCCCTGAGGATTTAGCAGTCACAGATGACTAATTCATGAGATGAAAAATACTGATATCTCAATGGTTTCATTCTAGATGTAATTATGCTCCTCTAATGTATACGTGCATTTTGAATATGTTAAAGGCTTACCGTGCCCTTAGCATGTATACTACGCCGCACATAGCTGCAACATGTCTACCATTCCGAGTTTGCATGGCAGCTGTTTCTACCGGCCTCAAGCGACCAAAAAAACCCAAACAACTGGAGAATCCTTCCCAAAATCACGTTCTGTGTTTCAAGTCCGCATTACTGTATATTGCAGCGTGCCCATTGCAGTGTGGAAGTGGAGGGTTCCCCCCCAAGCAGAACGGTTCCTTTTAACTGTACCCAATATGTTTTGTAATTGCCCACTATTCTGAATTGGATATCTGCTTCAAGAAGACAAAAAAAAAAAAAGGGGAGATCTTGGAGTGAGTGTTTTCGGATCCTAATTGCAGCGACACACCAGTAACGGATATTTCGCTGAAAGTGGATATGTTGCCGAAATATTTTGTAATAAGTCGGGTTTCTACAACTTTTTGATTGTCCAAGAATTTTTTGTTTTTGTTTTTTTGTTACATTTGATTAATGAAACTACCTGCAAACAAGTATTAGGGCAAGAGAACAAAGTGTGTAGTATAATTAATATTTTGATTTTGAATTGCACTTGAAGTCTGTATGTAATGTTTCGGGGAGGGGAAATATACATTTTGTGGGGTTTTTTTTTCGAGGGCTTGTATTCTATTCTGAACCAAAAAATGTAATGGGTTTTATAGGTTATTTCTCATTTCCAGAACTCTTCCATTGTCCTTTAGAAGACTGATGTTTGAGAATCATTGATAATAAACAATAATAAAACAATGTAGAGCTTTCTGGAAAAAAAAATGGCGTAACGGGATAGAAATGGTCCGGAAAGGTAGTGTTGTTAAAGAAACATCCAGTTTAACGTAGCCGCTTTTATAGAAGTAAATGAACATGGAACACTGGTTTTGGACACCTTCAATACAAGAATTCAATTGGTTACACACATGCTTGGAAATACGACTGGTCATTTGCTAATCCTCAGTAACTCATACAGTTGTTGTATAGTCTCAGGATTAGTCGCCAAATGGCAGTAGCACTTACATCTCAAAATCTAAGGCTTGAGGCCTCCGGTTGGCCAGCTGTAGATGCTTTGCTTCCCTGATCAGTGGACCCATTGGTTTCTGGCAGACCTCCTTTTTAGAAAAATGGGCACATTTATTAGCACACTTCTGCTCGCTTATAGCCAAACTGGTACATTCATTGCTTCTGTAAATCGTTTGAGTCGCTTAGAAAGGGAAATGATCTTCTCTGCACCCTCTGTCCAGTTATATATCGATCTGTGTAAATGCAGAGCCTGTTTCCGCCAAACCCTTGTTAGCACAAAGGGTCAAATTGCCACAGCTGTGATGCCCCCAAAATCAGAAATACGTACTGTCCATGTCCCAGAGTGGCTAATTAGGTGGAACTGCGGCTTTAATACACAGCTGAAACACTTCTCTTTGTGGTTCAATTGTAGTCATTGTGAATACTGCTCTCACTTAATCCCCCTTCTTCCACTGTTCGATTTTAGTTTACTCAAGTGAGTCAGCCATCTGGACAAGTGCCTATAACCTCCATATCCCATGTGTACTTGCTCCTATACTCCTATATCTGTAATCCCTTTATTACAATTGTCATGAATGACTCATTAGCAGCAAAGGTATTCATTTAGTCCCCCATGTCCCCCTTAACCCCCTACTTGTACCGGTCCTGTTATACTGAATTCAGGTATTGAGTAACTGGGAATGCTGTTCTACTCCTAGTATTCCAAGACTTGGGACAAAATGATTAGGGGTTTGCACCATGGGTCATCCTCTGGCCAATTTAATCCTAAATGTAATCGCCTGCGTTTTTCTCTCTGTATAGCAGGACACTCGTGATGGTGGCAGTAGCGCTTGATAAATGCTCTGTTGGTAGCAGAAACGTAGTGAATACATTTCACGCCATATACATGGGAGCCCCTGTTACATTTTTGTTCAAACTCCTAGTAACCAAACTTTTCTTTCCATTGCTAATGTTGGGGTAGGACAGATGCAGCCATCTTAACCGCTTCCTCTTTTTCAGGTACACCGTATGCTCCGGCATATTGCCCTATTCTGCAGGCGGAATGGGACGATTGGCCGTGACCAAAGTGCCGCCGGTGGTCCGCCGCCACTACAACTCCCTGCGTGTCGGCTCGCCACAGTACAATTCACCGCACTTCAGCCACCCAGCACTCCTATTCTCGTGGCCCCCAGCTCTCCTAGTCCCGTGCCCGCCCGGGGGCCCTTAGTCCCGCGACCGCCCGGCTCTCCTAGTCATGTGGTCTCCACGTCCCGCGACCGCCTGGGCGTTCCTAGTCCCGAGACCGCCTGGGCGTTCCTAGTGCCGCGACCGCCCGGGCGTTCTTAGTGCCGCGACCGCCCGGGCGTTCCTAGTGCCGCGACCGCCCGGGCGTTCCTAGTCCCGCGACCGCCTGGGCGTTCCTAGTCACCTATTCCCTTGACTGGAACTAAGTGTTATATTGTTACCCGTTGTCACTGATCACTGTTCTACGGTGGAGGGTGAGCCGAATCCGCTATGCATGATGACCAAAGACTGATCGGCGCCTCCAGTCCGCCTGGGGCACCCTTGCTTCCCCCTGGTTTCACTGGGAGTTCCTTATCACTTCGTATTCCTCAAAATGCAAACAAGACTATCTGCGATAACTATGAGATTATTTCTTCTTCCTCTTATCTCACTTTTGCTCCTTCCTTAACTCGACGCGAACTTTTGGGGCACATCGTCCGATGTTCCGCCTCAGGGTAACCTTTGCTACAACGATACCTCAGTCTCTCCAGACCATCTAAACGAACGACTCTGCACCGACACACGTCGTTTTTCTCTGCACCTCTCCACCCTGCCTCATCCCTCGTATGTATCACCTAGATTACTCACCTCTGCTCTTTCAGGGCTATGACTTTTTTCTCCCACCTTCCCAGTTACGTACCCATCCCTCTCTTTTCCTATGTTTTCCTAGTCCTTTTTAAGCGCTCCTTGGAAAGGTGACAGTCTACAGGTGGCTGCACAGTATGCCTGTACTTGTATGGGTAACGCAAGACCGTCCAAGTGTTCTGCAGCCCTTCGACAGATAGAGGAGAAACAGTCTGGGATAACCCCACACGTATGTCACATTTGTTCATCCCCACGCTCTCAATTCGAGGATTTGGAAAAGATTCCTTCCTCATGTTTTACGTCCATTTCTGAAGACCGCCGACTCGTGGCCCTTAAGGTGGATGGTAAGGGTAGCTAGCCCGTAGGGGAAACTGGCGTTCTTTCCGCTTGACCTGGGAGACTACTAAGAACGCGGGAGGGACAATGAGGGAAACCGCGGCGGTAGAACGGAACTTCGGCGTACGATTTTGACGTAGGCGTTCGATACCCACTGACTATTTTCGGTGACGGGTAGGGGCAAAAGCGCAAGCAAGGTACGATAGTGAAATGGCAGACTAAGGAAAGAGGGGATGCGGAAGACGAAGAGCGGGTGAAAGAGTGACCGAGTGCGTTTAAGCCACAGGCGCCCGGGTTACATAGTGTGCAGGTGATGTGGGAGCTGCGCAATATGGGGGGTCGTTCCTCTTGGTAGGAAGGGTGTATGGTGATAGAGGGTAAAGTGGGTGCGGGATTGTGGTTGGAGGAAGAGATTGGAGGGGGCGATTGGGTATTGTTTGGAGGGGTGTTTCGGCGCCGTACGGTGTGCTCAAGGGTTTTGTTACCTAGTCCAGTGGTATCTAGGGGGGGGGGGTCCCTGCGATGCCGCCAGGCTCTCCTAGTCCACGTGGGTCTCCTAGGTTTCCCGAGATCGCCCGGCTCTCTAGTCCCGTGGGGAAGAGCGAACTTTTTCAGACTTGAACTCTATAAGAACAGGAACACGAGAGTCGTCACGGAAATGAAGATATAGACCCACTCGCATCCGCAAAGATCTCATCTGACACGTGGTAGGTGTGCGTAATCGCCAGGCAAACCTAGCCAAAGATGTTTCCCCCCTCACCCAACGGTTAGAGAGGAGGCGACAGAGGCAAACCCATCGAGTGAGAAGGACCAATACTAAGACGGATAGGTAAGGAGGACAACTCCCCTTCGAGAATTACTCCATGTCCATAACCCAGGAGATCACGCGTTCTCTAAAGCGATGGGAGCCACCCCCAGACAAATCAGCCAAGCAGAAGGCAGCTAAGGGAAGGGAATAGTATAAGAGGGACTCCTCCCATCCCGGACAGGATCCTCATAATAGTAAACGTGATCGAAAGGTATCCTAGTCACGCAGAACCGCCCCGCGCGTTCATAGTCCACGAGACCGCAAGGCTCTCCTAGTCCCGTGGGTCTACTAGTCCCGAGACTAAAGACACAGGCTATACTAGTAACGTGGTATATGTAAAGATGATGTATTCCGACGTCCGTACTGTTTTGTCTCTCCCCCTTTCTCTTCCTCCGCTAACTCTCCTTCTTTAACTTTCTCCTCTCTGTCTCCTCTGTCCCGAACTCTACCGCCCGGCTCTCCTAGTCCCCGTGGTTCTAGTCCCGCGACTATTTTCCCGCCCGGCTTTTCTCCTTAGTGCCCGTGGTCTCCTAGTCCCGCGACCGCCCGGCTCTCCTAGTCCCGTGGTCTCCTAGTCCCGCGACCGCCCGGCTCTCCTAGTCCCGTGGTCTCCCAGCTCTCTTAGTCCCGCGACCGCCCGGGCGTTCCTAGTCCCACGGCTGCCTGGCATTCCTAATCCCGTGGCTGCCCGGCGCTCCTCGTCTCGTGGCCGCCCGGCTCTCCTAGTCCCGTGGCCGCCCGGCTCTCCTAGTCCCGTGGCCTTGGAGTGCCGGGGCGGCCGAAGTGCGGAGAATTGTACAGCGGTGACCTGCTCGGCAGTTAGCTGTAGTGGCGTTAACATTGAATGCCAGAAAACAATGCGATGTACTGAGGCATACAAGGAACGCATGCGTAGCACTCCCCTCTGGGGGGAATAAACCAGATGTTATTATACCAACGTTTTGGTGCTTAATAAAACCTTTCTCATCCCAGGACATTAAGCACTAAAACGGTCTAACATGTTGGTCCATCCTGTTTATTCATCCCGGCCTGGAGTGCTACCCAATTGTTCCTTGCATGTTCTCGTACTGTTTGCGCGGCGGTGGCGAGCCTGGCACCCTCTTTTTCTTTACTGTTTCAGTAATGACATTTATTGCCTGAGTGCGCCAGGATTGCACATCATGCTCTGGGGGATGTCTGGGCACGTTGAGGTTTCATGGGGAACAGTGAGGCCCACTACATCTGTATTTCATTTTTGATACTTGGTAACCTCTTGTGACATTTCTCAACGTGATATGTAAGGTTTCCTAGTCCTTGCCAGCATGCAAGTGCCCTTTAACCTTCACTGTAGCGGGGACGTGTTTTCAGCACTCGGCAAGCTTGCTGCAAACACAGACCGAGAAAGTCTTCAATAACACACTCAATTTTGTATTGCATTCTAGACACCTTCGCCCTGTTTCCCATGCATTTAAAGACATCTAACTATATAACTGGGATGTTGTAGCGTTTAACATGTAGCATAATAATACCATCTATCTATATAAAATACCGGATAATGTCCATCAAGGACGAATGTTTAAGGAACCAACATGTATTAATGTTGGGACATGTATTTGTAAACCGAACTCCTGCCATTTTTTTTTTTTATACGCCTGGAACTATAAAATGTCTAACGTCATATGATCCCGAACATATTTTCAGCATCAAACAATGATCCTCTTATTTTTTTTTTGATGGTTTAAAGCAGCAAAACACCTTTCCCTACATACTTTTTTCTTTTATAGGGTTGAAGCAGGTGGTCTCCGGCACTGTACCCCATTAATTTCAGCTTCAGGGACCCCCTGGTTCCAGAGATACTTGGAGTTTGAATGTCCAGATCAGGCGTGCCAAGTGGAAGCCGCAAGGGATGACATCACAGCTTCCTATTGGCCAGCCGCCATTACGTTGGGCACACAAGTTCCCTGGCTGCACAGATACTGGCATCCCTATGGAGGCAAGTATCTCTGGAAGCAGAGGGTCCCTGGAGCTGAATTTACTGGGGTTCAGCTTCAGGCACCCCCTGTTTCAATCATAAAACAAACAAACAAAAAAAAGTAGAGCGAGGCATTTTGCTCATCTCACTGGGAACAGTATAGCTGCAGCTGTTCTGTTAAGCCCATTTATATTTTGGGGAGTGCATTGTTGTTCTGGGTTACTACGGGTGTTGTTGGGTTGGTGTGCACCAGATCCTAGATTTGTAATCAAATATTTGAACTTATTTTACTCACCTTTTAGTGTTATCTTCACTATTTTCCAGCAAGCTTCCTCTACCTCTATTTCCTTAACACCTTAAACATGTACAATATACAACACCAACCTATAAGTAATAGCTACCAATGGTGGGTACCTATACAATGTACAGTTCTAATTACTTTAGTGTGTGTGTGTGTATCTGTGTATATATATATCTATATATAGATATATATATCTCACACAAACACGCACGCGCGCAGTTGGTATTGACTAAATGAGAAATGCAGAGCATGAGTTAGGTTTGCTATACCTAGGCTTTAAAGTTTAAACCAATGTAGATGTGACGTTCGTGAGGAGTTTGTTTGATTCCATTCTACTGATGAGGTTGGCAAGCCATTAAATCACATAGCAATGGCCACCAATAGAGCTTCCTTAAATGTAAATGCAGTACATTGTATGTACATATATACTGTATGTAACCCAGAGGTTCTCAACTCCAGTCCTCAAGCTTCCCCCACCCCCCAAACAGGTCAGGTTTTCATGATATCTGCTGCAGCACGGGTGTGCCTCTGATTTGTGCTGGAGCAGGGACTGATTGAGCCACCTGTGCTGAAGCTGGGATATCCTGAAAACCTGACCTGGTTGAGGACTGGAGTTGAGCACCCCTGGTGTAACCCATTCATTGCTGGAGATGACAGCAGTACAAGGTGTTCCAGTCTCCTCCAGCACAGATACATTTCCTGGTCCATGTAAATGTAATAAACCGTTTGCTTAAGATACAGGCAGCTTGTTAAGTACTTGAAATAAGACATTTAGAAATTCATTGAAAAAGGAAAACCCGGTATAATGCAAATCTGTTTCGTTTTGTATCATTTTGCGGAGCCATTATTTTGCTAAATGTTTTTTTTCTCTGTATGTTTTTTTCCTCGGTGTCTGTTGAATTCAGACATCTCACTCGTTTCTATTTTTTCCCACGTCAGACTAATTCCCAAAAGATTGTACAGAAAGCTTAACTATTTGAAAAGGAGGGTTTTTTAGTTTTGTTTTTTTTTTTGTTTTTATACCCGACTATATATAGTAACAATGTAGTTTTTCTTTTATTTATTCTGCAACTAGTGTTTTAGTGTTTACGGGTGCATTTACTTTTACTGGTAACAAGAAAAAAAAAAAGATTCTCTTCTATAATACATTCCTGTTCATTATACAAGTTGAATCACTACAATTTTGAATATAAAAGCATAATATACATTTTCTCTGGGACACAATTAAGATGGATGCCTTGATGTTTCACTTCTCTGCAGCATAAACCCATGTAGCCTGTTTGCCACATGTTTGTGTAAATGAATGCTCACCAAGCATGAAAGAAAGAGAGAAAAAGCAGATGTAATGTTTTAGGTAACTATAGCAACGCCTCAATTAGGGCTATTTGTTAAAAAAAAAAAACATAATTGTATAGACATTTAAGTAAAAACAGATATTAAGGCAAAACATTTCGAATTCATGGTCATGCTTGTAAAAGTGAATGCACCTTTTACGAATTACTTGTAATATACAACAATAAAATGTACAGAATTATTTTTAGTTGTAATATTTAAACCTTTGGTATTCAGTGAAAAGGTCAAATATATATGTAAAACATTACCATTTCCTTTGGCTTTTAATTATAACTCTGTATTATACTCGAAGACAAATTGCCAGTGTCATTGTACCATAAAAAAAATTATTGCATCTAAATTGCCAACACTGTAATAAAGTGACTTTAATTTTACACTTGTGTATTGGATCTGTACATTCTTGAGGTAAAACAGTGATATAATACTATTTTATAGAATATATATATACATACATACACACACACAATAAATAAAGAATATCACTTGTGAGCACATTCACGTCTTAGACAGGTCTGCAACCCCGCCTTTCAACCATTATCACCAAGCATACAGTGCTTCCACTGCAGCAAGGGATTCTGGGAAATCCAGAAATGTGAATGATCACACAATGTGTCACCTTTTGTGTGTGTGTGTGTCTGTGTGTGTGTGTGTGTGTGTGTGTATATGTATATGTGTATATATACACACACATACACACACAAACACACACAGTGTGGAACTAGCACTTACATGTGCATCTTGTTTGAAAAACTCTCAATAAGGAACATCCGTCTTATTGGTCTGTCTTGAACCCTTCTGTTAGGAAACAGATAAAGAATTCCATAGCATAATACCATTTTATTCAAACATTACGAATAAAATGGTGCAGATTTTCCACTCACAAAACGATTATCTTGAGTTGCACGCATGTTAAACACGAGGCTTTTCAGCACAACGGACGGTCCCCGTTCCTCTCCTTTTGGTGATTGGTGTTACCGGAGACTAGAATCCGACTGCTGTCCTCCGCGGGTTATCAACACCCACCCCGGTCTGACAGTCTGCGACTGAACCTCTGAGCCACCTGTGCTGAAGCTGTGACATATTCTGAAAACCTGACCTGTTGGGGTGGGTTTGAGGACTGGATTTGGGCACCGCTGACTTTAACGAACATATTGTTTTGCCTGACGTTATTCACTTTGATTTTCTCTCTTTTCTTAACTTTAGTTAAACATTTATTTCACGGTCTGGATCAGAGACCCCAAGATATACTCAGGCCGAGACCCAAAATGGTTCCGTTAGCTCAGGGCTCATAACATACAATGATCAGAATGCGAAAACAGCGGCCATTATTGATCTCATTAGCATAGGCTTAACAGCATGTTACGTTAGCGTGGCGCCAGCTTCAAATAACGAGAGCGTCATAACTGGGATATGCCAATAGGATCATATTGGCATATTTCCCAGATATCTTAGGGGTGCCCATTTCTTGTGCAGATGTTTCCGTGTGTGTGAGATATATAGATATATATTTTTATATAAATATGTATATGTGCTGAAGCAGGGAATGATTGAGCCACCGGTGCTGAAGCAGGTATATCCTGAAAACCTGACATGTTGGGGGGGGGGGGGGGGTTTGACGAGTTGAGCCCCCCTGGTGTATGCAGTGCTGAGCATTCGATTTCACATGAGACACTAGTCCCTCCCCAGAAGAGCCCGTCCAAGGTCACCAGCAGAATCTGAACTGGCTTTGCCCACTTTCAAGACTTTAGGGGTTGTATAGCAAGACGAAAGTGGGGGCAAAAACATGCCTTCTGATAAATCCAAGAAAAGAAGCGTATGGATTTCCATAGGACATTTTTTGCTCCACAATTGCACCTTTGTCTTTATACATACGCCTTCCACTAAGCTTACTTCTTCAGCCCAAATACGGTGCTGTTTTCTTGCACCTTCTGTACTCCAATTTTGAACCCAGCAGATATATAAATAGGCCCCATATGTAGCCTAATATAGTAGAAATACCATTAGTGAATAGTTAGGGAAACGCCTGCAAAATTACAAGCACTTTGCATGACCATTTACAATTTCCCCATAAACTCTAGGGATTTGTTTCCTTGGGATAACTCTGCAGGTCACTGCCAGATCTTGACCGTCACAGTAATGAGCACACTGAAAATGACAGAGTTACAGATTTCTTGATTCCAGTTCTGCACTGAATGCAGTTACCAATACCAAAGCAATAACAGTCCAGTGTTCATACATAAGACCGGGGTTACACATTTTATTTATATTGAATTAAAATAGTTTGACACGTTAAACCAGACAACCAATTCCACAACAAAGCCCTGAGATACGTCTAACACACAAACATCCAAGAAATAAGCTTGTTACCGATCGTCCTATTACAGGTATTCTTTATTTTCTGCTTTCCATTGATCAAAGTTTATTTTAATCTCCACTTAAAAGTGCTAAAAAAATACATTTAACATTACTCCAGAAGAGAAGGTGTGTACCATCGGAGTGCAGAACACATACTATATACTTAATGAGTTCCAATTACAGCTAATCATTTCCTATGAACTCTTAACCCAATCCTCAAGACCTTCCAACAGGTCAGGTTTCCAGGATATCCCTGCTTCAGCACAGGTGGCTCACAGTCCCTGCTGTAGCCATCTGTGCTGAAGCAGGGATATCATGAAAACCTGACCTGTTGAGGGGGGGGGGATGAGGACTGGAATTGAGAACCTGTGTCTTAACTACCTCTGTGATGGAGGCGGCTGCTCCAAAAGACCTATCTAAGGTGTAATGGGACTTAATTATTTCAGCGCTGGATATCCCAGTTGCCCATTAATGACTCCAATACTGCAGGAGTTAATTGCAAAGAAATAATTAAATAGATAAGCAGCTGCCCTGGCGTTTTATAATAGTACACAGGATAATGACAGTATATTGTGCAGCAGGTATGAAGAGGCTTTAAGCGTCTCTAGCTAGTATATGGTGATTTATGCATGCACTGTTTATAAGCTAAAGTCAAACGTGAGGTCAGACTTTCCCATCCTCTGTCTGTAGACCTGGTCAAATTTGTCATTCATTGATACAGTGAAAATATCCTTCCAGAGTCCAACTCTTCCTGGAAGAGAAAAAAAAAAGAACGTTAGATTACATATGTACCTACGGTAGTATTAGAGCTGCAATCACTGCTCTAAAGACAAGTTGCTATCACTATGACCTGTACCAGGAAGCCATAGCTTTGTAGAGCGAGCACTCCTCGGCGTACTCACTGTACCGGAACATTAAAGTGTGGGCACCAGTGCTGACAGGGGTCCAATCCTGTGTTAAATCCCATGAGGAATAATGTTAAGGAGAAGAAAGCAGCGGGCGCTCCAGAAGTAGAGAAAAAAAGGGATTTATTGAGTTCAGGCGTAACCCAACGCGTTTCAGTCCCAGCTGGAACCGAAACGCGTTGGATTACATGTGAACTCAATCAATCCTTTTTTCCTTTACTTCTGGAGTGCCCGCTGCCTTCTTCTCCTTGACTGTACCAGGAAGTCCACAGAAGCCTTACATCTGGTCATCATGAACCCATGGAATGTCCAAAGCAGATCATTTGGTACCCGGCCAATCAGCAACAAAAATGTAATGCGTCATGGTAACCTTCATATTAAATAATTGGCTTGCTGGTAATGATGTTGCTCGCAACTGAGGAAGTAATATTGCTGAAATCGGTACACTGTTGAACTGAATATATTACTGAAATGGACTGGGGGGTGGGGGTCTCTTGAGAAGGATTGAAGGCGATGTTCTGTTCCCATTTTGTCTGATTTGTTATGTCTTTAGTATCCATTTTGTGTGTAAGAATGGGGTGCGAGGGAGTTTTGAGCTTTGACGCTTTCTTTTGTGCCAAAATTGTACTGCTACAAAGAAGTACAACCCTCAATAAAATGTGTGCGGTGTGTTACTGTGTACAGAATGAAGGTCGTTAAGTGACTTTTACATATGAGGCATCGGCTGCAATGTGTGACGCTTTGGATGGATTCAATGTACAAAAAAAAAAAAAAAAACAGAATTATGGGCATCACTTTATAACTAGGCTTAGTAAATAAAATATCAAATATTTGTTTCATATATTGGCCATACTGCGAAAATAATACATTTTGTTAATGTATATAATAAAATACCTATGCTGCATAAAAAATATTAATTGCTAAATACATCACAAATTAAAGCGCCTCTAAGTCTGCCCGAGCTAATAATAGAAACATATTTTTGAGGTCTTACAGCAGGTCCAACTTGGTGTATGATGTAATAGGTGTTAGAATTGTTTTGAGGCCCGTACCCATAACATCAGGTGGGAGAGGCTCCCTGGGGAGCCCCTCGTTTTGTACGGGGAGATTGCGTTTCACCGCTTCACGTGATCAGAACCCAATGTTCCTCCACTTCCATTCACACCATGTGGGGCCTGCCCCCCCCGGCCACACTAAAGCAATCCCATGGGCGGAGACATCATTTTCAACCAGAAGAACATTGTGAAATAAACACCCACCTTGCACCTGGCGTTTTCCTGTAACTGTTAGCAAAGTAACTCTACGCTAAGCAACTGCCTGCGAAACTCTGTGAAACATCTTCAGAATGATAAGAATCAATGTGCTAAAAGAAAACAAAGATGTAACTGAAAAAAAAAAATCAAATAAAAAGGTACATGCAAATGGAAAGAAAATTTAAATTTAAAACAAATTTTTAAACAAAAATATCTGAAACAAAATAATGAAGAAGCAATCTCCTATTAAACACAGTTGTTTGCGAAATAAGTTTTTGCAGGAGTCATGTGGCTTATTCACTAAATTAGGATAGTGCCAATTGGGGCATTACTGCCTGGAAATTCTCATTGAAGTCCATGGGAGTTTCTACGCAATAGTGACCCGATCGGCACTATTATGATGTAATCAATAACCCCCATGGTCTCGTTTACCAAAATGTGTTAAACCTCCTGTTTTAGACAGTATTGCACCTTCAATATCAATAGTTCCACATCAGTAAGCCACTGGGAGATTTACAAAGCAATGGATGGACATCGAAGCAAAAAGACTTTTGGAAACCGAATAAAAAGTGACATTAAATGGAACTGCAGCTACAAATCACCAGTCCCCTCCTCCGTTTGTTGGAAAGACATGGTTTTTGGTTCCAACCCTTTGATAAAAATGCATTTAATTGTATAGTTCTCCTTCTGCGACTCCTTCCTTGACTGGGATAGAAGTAAAGATGTGTTTTTTACTACTAGTTTCTTTTAAGTACTACCTTATACATTGTACAGGTGAGCGTTGGTCTTGCAGTGCTTAGCATGACCGAGACAAGTATTTAGGACAGTAAGAAATTCGTGTGCAGAACTCCCGTATCCTTTAGTATTTGGGCTGAAAGAAGGTATTAGAAGCATAAACAGCAACATCTGTAAGATTTGGTAAGGAGCACGTACCCCTGCCGACAGCAAGTGCTTCAGCGTTACAGCACTGGTCAATGAGTTGGTGACAGTGTTCCACCGTGGACTCTAACTGAGCTTTGTCATAAGATACTCCCAGAAATCTCACCAGTTGCTCCACCATTGTTGCAAGGTCCTGTAAAGAAGACAGAGAAGCGGTTTGCAAAGTCTAGTCCAGGAGTGTCCAACCCCTGTCCTCCTGGGCCACAAAGAAGTCAGTTTTTAAGGATATCCCTGCTTCAGCATAGGTGGCTCAATCAGTGGCTCAAAGACTGGGCCACCTGTGCTGAAGCAGGGATATCCTGGAAACTGGACCTGTTTGTGGCCCTTGAGGACTGGAGTTGGCCGCGTCATGTCTACACAATGAACTTTCACTGCATCATTATTTCCCCAACGCTGCTTGTGTGCCGATCGATATTGATATTCAAGCTTCCTAAATGTAGCCCAGATCTGTTAAATAGTTTGAACAACCAGGATTTTGCAATGTGCGATAGAAACTCATTTCGCCTGCAACATTCGAAGTGCTACGGAAGGATAAAAACAAAAAACTAAATTAAGTAGCATCTCTCTTGAATGGATTTTTTTGTGCATCGCCTCTACCAGAAGTGAGAGGGGTATCCAAAGCTGAAGCACACTCAGCGGCGGATTTGAATATCTGCCGCCCCTAGGCACTTACGTGTGTCCTGGTGCCGCCCTCCATCTCCTTTGGAATCCCAGCATCAAATGACGCTGCAGACGTCATCAACGTGATGGCGCACGGCGTTGTGTTGCCATGGTAAAGCGACGTCATGATGTCACGTTGCCATGGTAACAAGACGTGGTGTGACATCACAGGGAGGCGTCATTTGATGCTGGGATTCCAAAGAAGGTGGAGGGCGGCACCAAGGAGGCGGCAGGACACATGTAAGTGCATTCACATTCGGCCCGATAGGCCTGAGAGTGCGGCAAATGCAGAGGTGGGATTCAGAAATTTTAGCAACTGGTTCTCTCTCACCTTACCATCCTTTCATAGTGAAAAATCACCCCCAATCCCCCAGATCTCCCCCTCACGTGTCTCCCAGATCTCCCCCTCACGTGCCCCCAGATCTCCCCCTCCCCTCCCCCATGGCTACCTGGGTGGACACAGGCGGGGGGAGATGGTATGCAGGGGCAGAAGAATCACTTGAAGCAGAGCAGGAGAGAGCAGCATGAGGTGAGGAGCGCTCTATAGCAGCAGACACTAGAAGTTCCGTGTCAGACCGCTAGATGGCGCACCTCCCCTGCAGTCCTGCTCTGCTCCTGAAACAAGTGATTCTACTGCTGACTAATTGGGAAATTCCAGGAACATGTTCACAAGAACCGGTGCGATCCGGTTGAATCCCACCACTGGAACCGTAAATGCTTATGGGGGGGCGGACATTTTTGCCGCCCCCAAATCTTGCCGCCCTAGGCCTGGGCCTAATGGGAAATCCGCTACTGAGCACACGGTTGTAGCCCCTTAATCTAAAAGTATTTCATTGTCAGTGTGCTAGTGATAAAGTAAAATAAAGACAATGACATTGCAACGCTTTGTGGGAGAGCTCTTCAACGGGTTCTCAGACGAGGGCGAGCGGAAAATATTTCGGAGGACACGGGTCACAAGCTTCTTGAAATTTCATTTTCAATACATTTAAAGACTCACAGTATTATATGTTGTGAACAACAATTTATAACATCGGTACCATATATATATATATGTATACGTATACATATGTATACATGTATACGTATACATATGTATACATACATACATACATACATACATACATACATACATACATACATACATACATACATACACACATAACCTTAACTTACAAGAGAGTTTGTGTGAAAAATTGCACTTAGCTGCAGAGAGCCCAAAGGGCCCCAGCAAGGACATGCGCGGGCCACATTTGGCCCACGGGACGCCACATTTTACCCACTAAAAACCAAACTGTAAAACTGGGAAGACGCCTCTTAATTGTGTGCACATTATGAATAACTCATTATTCAGGAGAGCCCTAAAGAACTTGTCCCTATATCATATACACAGCAGTACCGGCGGTCCTCTGTATCCGATGATCCGCCTTCCAGGGAACGCCTTATCCGACGCCGCATAATGCAGTCCGCTGGACGCATTATCTGACGGCGGAACCTCTCACCGTCGCGGATTTACATGGTCCCGCAATCCGACGGTCCGTTAACCGACGGCGGTCTGCGGGACGCATTCCGGCGGATAAGCGAGGACCGGCTGTATAGGAGTACATTGGATACTGGCGGAATTGGACATTTGGTCCCAGGCATCTCTGCACATAAGCCTTCACCGGCGCTTGGATGCCGAGGGAGCCTTTACCGGTAAGGGGTTAAGGCTTTGGGATCAGGGCAAGGGGTTTTAGGTTAGGGTGTCGCGCTAGTATTGGGGGTTCAGATGAGGGGTCTTTAGGGTAATGGGTAAGGTTAGGGGCTTACCTTGGCGGTGAAGCGGCCGGTGGAGATGTCCCCGCTGCGAGGCGAGTGGCGGCTCAACACTAGCGCTGATCTGGTTGCGGCAAAACAGCCGGGACCAAATGTCCTAGAGCAGGTTACTGACACCTACCCCCCTTCTATGTCTACCTACCCCCCTTCTATGTCTACCTACCCCCCTTCTATGTCTACCTACCCCCCTTCTAGATGTCTCCCCTCAGATTTGTTTTAGAATTTTTATGTACAATTATATTTTATAATCATTTGAATAAATGTTACGATTTAAAAATATATCATCATTATGTTCACACTACAGTAATTACTGTGTCACGTTTAAGACTGTCCCGAATAATTGGTTATTTATAGGGTGCGCACAATTAAGAGGTGTCTTGGGGGGGGTCTCTATTCCAAGTTTCATTGGATGTATATGCCCTATGCGTAGCACCTATTGAATAGTCCTTCTATGGATATAGTCACTACGAACAGCGCACATTCAGGTTTTTTTTATTTGGTCCAAAGTATTGTAAACAAAAAGGGTGAAAAAAAACTCTAAAAAATCTAAATAAAACAAGAAACCCCTTATTCTTGTTGACAGATGCCATGTTCTCTCAATCGGACATATGAATAGTTCAAGCATTG
This sequence comes from Ascaphus truei, assembly GCA_036426205.1. Lineage (NCBI taxonomy): Eukaryota > Metazoa > Chordata > Amphibia > Anura > Ascaphidae > Ascaphus > Ascaphus truei. Next base: position 8,987,875 of record CM071571.1, read on the forward strand.
AAAATAGCGGCCGAGGGAACATGCCTTACCTTGTGCATGTCTTCATACTTGAGAAATAGTATGTTGGAATCCATGTGATGGTCCCAGAATTCTTGCACATGTTCAAACCACGAACCATAACCCACTGCAGGTGACAAAGAGGAGAGAGCTAACGGGGGCAACGTGGAAAAGTCCACAACATGTATAACAAGGAACTACAGAATTACCCCCATAGTCTAGGTCAGGGGTAGCCAACTACAGTCCTCAAGGGCCACCAACAGGTCAGGATTTCAGGATATCCCTGCTTCAGCACAGGCGGCTCAATCTGTCCCAGCATCAGTACAAGTGTGCTGACGCAGGGATATCCTGAAAACCTGACCTGTTGGTAAGGTTTTGAGGACTGGAGTTGGCCACTCCTGGTCTAGATGCATTCAGTCCCATGCAGTCGTTCTGTCCGTTTTTGGAGGGAAATCCCTATTTATGTCGGTCACAGCAGACTATGTAGAATAAAGCTCTCGGTGTATAAATGTGCTAAGTGAAATACAAATAGGGTGCAACTGATTTGCTCCTTTTCAGAAATTCTTGATGCAACTTTATTCTAGTGTATTCAAGCTTTACATATCTGCTTTTGAGCGGAAGAGGCCTGAAGTAAAAACAAAAAAATCATATATATTATCCGAATTATATATCCTTCTATATATATCTAATCTATATATTAGTATAAATATATATATGTAATATGAAACAATCAGTGAACTAATTATGGCAAACATGTGTGTATACATACATACATACACACGCATGCTAAAGCACACGATTTGCAAAAATGGTATGCTCTATCCATTTCAATCTAGAAAAAATACTTGTATTTATTATAGATTTGGGAATGTTTCCATAAAATGTACAATCCAATATACAGTGTGTGTAAAAGCCTAATAAATATAATTGCTAGTAATATTAAAAGGAGAAAATATGTGTAATTGCATCTCTCAAGTCTGCCAGTGGGTTTTTAACCATCGCACTGTTATCAGGACCTTGGATAAGGAATAGGTTTATCTCCGAGTCGGATCTTTAACCTGCGATCGGATGCTGCGCATACAGTAAAACTGAAATGATCGTGTGAAAATTGAATTCAAATGAGTCATTTTTATGCAATCACACTTGTACAGATCGACCCCAATGAATCCAACTCAATATTTGTCTGCACAGACATTTTTCAGCACATATACAACATTGAATGTGGTTTCTTACACTTGTCGTTCATAAACCTCCTGCAGAACTCCTGAAAAGTGCCTCTGTAGCTCATCGTCCTCAGACAGCGGTGGAACTGGTAATAAGACACTACGAGATCTTTAGGGTTGCGAGCCATATATATGACCTGAGGAATTAAAAATTGGGGTTTTTTTGGAGTTGATTTAGATTTCCCTATAGTAATTGTCGGCTTAAGCAATCACATTTCTCTCACCGAATTACCTTGGAGTCGCCGTTATGTAAATCGGACGGCAGAAAACGGTATGGGAGGTGGCTCTTGATGAGACGAGGAGACGTGAGTTCCTAGATCAAAATCACATAAGAATAGAGTTTTTAGAAAGAAAATAGAATAGAGAATCTATGGACAACATTAGCTGTTTAAAGCAGCAAAACGTGAAATCGTATATGTTTTTTTTTTTTTTAAATAAAGCATTTCTGTAGTATTAGATAATACTTAGTGCATTTTTTTTTAAATCATTATTATTCAACTCTTAATGCCATTTTTAAATCAGTTTTAAAGTATCCTTTGCTTTCTATAGCAGGTTTTAGCCACCTCCCCAGCAGTGCAAGATCTTTGTAACACTTTGCTGTTTGTGATAATTTGTTGCCAATATTCCCAGCAGTTTGAGCTGCAAACTGTAACAATAGATAATGTTACCTTAGGAATATACGGATACATTGTAGCTGTTGCGTTACACTGACTGAAGAAGCCATTATGTTAATGACAGCATAAGCATTTTTACAGACTTATAACAGGAGCACCAAACGCTTGCCAGCTTAGGTAAGGATGTAGAATTCTACATTGTCACACGCTTTACATATACAAAGAAGAAAAAAGAAAAGAAAAAAAGGGGGGATGTAGAATTGCTGCTTTAACAGATCTTGGTAACGGGTTTATACGCCTCATACTACATTACTGAGAGCAAAGCGCATTCTCAAGGCTCGGGAGGACCACAGCTGCTTTTCCATTAAGGAGAGGTTGGCAGTGCTTTTGACGTCCATTGTAACTGAGGCACATGGGACCTGGTGCTCTTGTCTTGGTCACTAAAACCTTCTGTATGTACCTTTTAGCAGATCAACCAGATAGTTATGCATAGTTGTAGCTGATTCATGAACTTTTAGTCACTCATTACTAAGCCTTTTATCCAGCAATCTTGTGTTTTCCCTAATGCTCATTCAAGAAGTTACACCCAATAAGAACTCTCAATTATGCAATATATATATATATATAATATAATATATATATATATATATATAAACAAATGGGGCAGCCGGCACTCCCAATACCATAAACAGTTTGCGGTGCATGTCCTATACCAATAGCAAGAGAAAAGTAATCCACTCCAGCAGGAGCAGACACTAGACAGCACATAAAGGTAAGTAAGAAAACTTGTATTTGTATGTTGGCCATGTTTGTGCTATGTTTATTTTCGAATACAAGTTTTCTTACATACCTTTGAGTGCTGTCTTGTGTCTGCTCCTGCTGGAGTGGATTCTCTCTCTCTCTTCTCTCTCTCTTCTCTCTCTTCTCTCTCTCTTCTCTCTCTCTCTCCATACTAAATGTATCATAACCTTCAAAATATAATCTATTTTTCACCAGGAACAATGTGGTTACTACATTATCAAAGGCCAGAGATACATTGCAACTTGCATAGGTCATCCCCGCTCTTATTCAGCCATCACTAGGCTGTACTAGGATTGTTGTGTTGGTAGTTAGAGGGTCGGAGGAAAATATAATATAATAATAACCCATTTGTTTAGATAAGGCGAAGATACTTTCACCACAATGCTATTTCCAGAACTATTACAGTAGACATGCACATACCTTGATGATATCAAGACCAGGCTGCGGATACTCTAAAACAGGGAGCTGTTCGTCGATATTCATCAGTCCGATTTCATCCGGATCCGCTCCCTGGCTCACCAGGTACACCACTTCCTGCAGCAAACTTGTGCCTGCACAAACAGTTACACAACACAATGAAACGCACTCAGCCTGATCTGTGGGCTGCTTGGTTATTTTTATTGCCAGGTTATATTCTCTGCTGGAAGGCAGCGTTACCTATTTATAGGAAATGACCCCACGCTGACCGGCTGGGAATTTGAAGACAACTTGCTTGTCTAAACTCCTGATTCCATTAGTAAAAGGTTGCAGGTGGCTGGTGATGCAGCAGGGGGTGAGGAATGACAGGAAACAGGCATGTCACACAGGAACAAGTGGAGAGAGCCGCTCTAAGGCTGTGATTATACAGCAAAACGCACGCGGTGCGGCGAGTAGCGGTGCCGTGTGCCTGAAAAACAACATAAAAACCCCCATAGCAGCGCTTATACCTGTTGCGGCGTGCGCGCCGCGTGGAACTGCAGGGCGGATCTCTCCTGGCGCGATCCTCAGATTTGTTCTTGGCTGGCAACGCCACGTCACGTGAGCGGTTCCAGCCAATGAGCGAACCACTCATGGCCACGCCTCCCTGTCGCCGCTTTGCCGTTTCCCTGGCATAATCATGATGCTGCTCGGCGGCAGCGTAAGGGTGATGTCACCGGATCGCCCTGTCGCTCAGCCCTAAAAGGCTCGATTATACCACATGCCGCTGAGCGCACTCATTCTTGAGAGTGGTGATGTCACCAAATCTCCAAGCATGAGCGCCCGGCTGTCCTGCTGAATTTTGCAAGCGCGAGTGGGGGGCGTGGCCGGGGGCGTGTCATTGGCTGGATCGGGGCTATGTCTGTGTGTGGCTGTGTGCTGTGTGCATTAACTGGTGCTGATTGGTTGCTGAAGGGTCATGCGACCCTTCAGCGCGCTTGAAAATAAATTTCCCCTGTCTCCCCACGTGTGTCGTGGCAGCAGCCTAATGCGTCTATAGCGCTTCATTGAAGAGTACCTGTATGTGCCATTAAAACGTCGTGGGTTTAAACACCGGCAGCCCGGTTCTGTTTTTTCGGCAGTGCACCGCCAACAAACCATTTTCTTCTAAAAGAAGCAATCACCCCTAACTAGCCCCCCCCCCCTTATTTTAACGTATTGGAAAATGGGGTTTCCTGAGCTGAGCCCCATTATTTCCAGCGCTGGGGACACCCCAATCCCTGAGATACTCACCGGAGAAGTTACCGGTATTACTTAGGGGTTTTTAAAGGGGATTTAAATGGCCGTCCAATGAATGAGATTTCATTCCAGGAACTTAAGTTTTATGTATCTCAGGATCGGGGGGTTTCCCGGAGTTATAAATAGTACGGTTCAGAAGGGGTCCCCGAATCCAATCCTGTAAAAAATATAAATAAAAATGGTGTTGTGCTCCATAAAAAGGAAAGTTTGATGCAACAAACCAGCCTCCTCCTTATGGAATACAACATCAGGTAAAAAAAAAAATGTACAGTAGAACCAAAATAGGCTGCTAGTGAATCTCCACGCACTTCAGCCTCTCTCATGAGAAATGTCCCAATATCACACACAAACGTCTCCTGTGGTTACCTCAATTGTTTTATTTTGTATATAGCATGCATTGTTTTTTGTACAATGTGGGGTACATCTTGAAAAGGATATACTGTAGTTTGTGTTTGACCCTATGCCGGAGATGCCAACAATGGCCAGAACATCACAAGGGTTGGAGCAGTGATTCCCAACAGGTGGGAGGCTACGTTCCCAGGGGGCTCTATAAATAAAATGTAATGGGCGTTGGATGGTAAAATACACGGGTTTTTCTAATGGCTTTGATTGGTTTGGGGGCATTAAAGGGGGTTCCTGGGTCATGTGGATAGTAAGGCGACAAAGTGCATCGACAGCTTGGGTGGAATGGCTGTCAAATCGCCAAGAAGTTTCAGGAGCTTCCCAAGTCACGCCCCACAATGCATTGCAGCAGTGGATGCTGTCGGTGCAGTATGGCCCTTTACCAAGTACACGATCTCGTTTTTTCTGTGTATCTTATTGGGGGGGGGGGGGGGGGTTCCTGTATTGTAACATTGTTTAAATGTTTGGAAACCCAATAAAAAAAATATATAGATATATAAAAAAAAAAGTAAGAAAACAATTTACCTATGAACATTGTGATGATTTTTTTATTAATTAGGTACTAAAAGAATGAAGGACATTTCCTTATGCTATACAGAGAGTAGATTATTGAACTGCGTGAGTGCAATGCTCTGTATTGATGAACTTTGAGTCGAGAGCTCTCAACGTGTTTTAATAGTTGTTTTAACCATCAAGCACTGAGAGGAAATGATTAGCGAGAAAGCATTAAATGTAATTGACGAATACATGTTCTCTGCCAGCAATGTTGAATTGAAAGAATTTAATGGAGAAAAACACGAATATGTATTATCTTTTAAAGTCTATTAAAAAATCACCTCATAAGCATTTATCCAACCGAGAATAAACATATTATATCCAATGGGGGAGAAACTGCAGCTATTTTATACTTTCCAGAAAAACAAAAGCTAAAAGAGAATAAATAATACAAAAATAATAAAATACAACAAAAAGACCCAGCAAACAGAAAGAAATGAATCTCCGAGGGTGGCATAAAAAAACGGCCCCTTTAAAACACGTCACATAATAAAATATTCTTCTTTTAAAGCTCCCACAATGTACGCAGTCATTTACAGTCATTATACACCAAGTATGTTACAATTTGGGATTGTGCTGATATAAGCGCTAACCTCTTCAGGGCGGGGACTCCGTTTCCCCAATGTATGCGTCTTGTATTTTGTGCTAATCCTTTCTTGTATCATTCTTCCCTGTGTTATGACTTAATATCCCAGTAAAGTTCTAGTTCCTCAGGGAAGTGCAAGGATGGTCCAGAAGCCATACAAGTTCTGACACGGGTTTGAGGTTTCTATGAAAGTCACTTTCCCTAACACTGAGATTCTGCTACGGCCCTTACTCAGTGGAGCTGATACAGGCAAAAGTGAAATAAGAGTAAAATTATTTTAAAACTTGACTACTTTTTAATATTGTGAGAAGCGAAATTGTTAACTCTGTGCTATCACCCACTCTCTTGGATGGAAGTTGGTGCATTAATCACTATGCATTAACACGTTTTACCATAGTGAATAAGGGTTAATAGTTACTAGTTGTACCTCAGCTTGTGCGTCACCCTGTGGAGGTATTTCTATATTGTCTGAAGCAGCCGATCCTAGTAACTTCAATGGAGGTTTTTGGACAATATAAATCAACCCCCTTAGTCTCATCCCCGTCACCCTCTTAAACTTTTTTTTGTTGGGCAAGGAATACATATTAGAAGTAAATGCAGCACTGGGCCCTTATCACCTTTGTCATTTTGCATGTTATATTTTACCTTAAGAGATCTCATCTCGCCCTTTCTAAATCTGTTTTTATTTTTGCATTTGCAATATTATGTGCGGGGTTAAATAGGGAGTTCTCCCCAATGCCCATTGCAGTTTAAAAGTTACTATAGTAACCTCAGATGCTACAGATTAACAAAATCATTTTTTAACACTAAAAACACTTTTAAAAGAGCAGAACGTGCTTAGGGGGCAAGAGACTAAGAATAGAGGAGTTAAACTCAGACTTCTGGGGTGGTGGGGGATTGCTGAATGTCTACGGAACATATCTAGGTAATACTCAGGGAAACAACCGTGTATTAAGACAAGGGTACTCAGGACGTCGATCACAGTTAATTCGTTTCAACATAGCATTGAAGCCGGGGGTCTCCAGATCTGAACCCCGTTCATCTCAGCTCCAGGAACCCCCTGCTTCCGGAGATACAGACCTCTGTAGACGTGTGCCGGTAACCACTCCGGCTCGGCTACCAGGGATCACGCAATAGCCGCTTTTCAAAGCTCCCGGGCCAATAGGAAGCTGTGACATCATCCGGTGAGGCTTCCTTTTGGCGCACCTGGACGGATGCTTCAAGCTTTGCTGAGATACCGGCACCCCCTTCCGAGGTCCGAATCTAGGGAAGCAGGGAGTACCCGAAGCTGAAATTAATGGGGTTCAGCCACACAGACCCCCCGCTTCAAACCTATGTTCAAAAATAAATAATATTAATAATAAAAAGTGCATAAATTGCTCCTTTATCCTACTGTAGGCTTAGCACTTCCCTAGGTAGCGTCAGCGAGAAAGATCGGATTGCTTGCACCTAGAACCTGTTTGTAGTCCTATTTCTGAAGCCGGCCATTTTTTTATTACCCAGCCACTCTGCCCATTTCTTTTAATGATGCACTGAATTTGGTGAGAGACTGTACCAGTTGGCAATACCCACTTTCTTCTAACACGCTTCATGAAGAGTATTGTTCAATGAGCCGTGCCACAAATGCTTACGGCACACATATTGTCCATTTTTGTGGGTTACGGACTTGTAAACTCCGCATCGAACAGTCATTCCGCGAACCGACACCGTAGTTACAGAGTAGTCATCACCCCGATGGTGTGAGTAGCAAAGAACGAGTGTGTACTCCATTTCGAAACTTTTAATGGAAAAAAATAGCTTGGCACATAGGTTTCCAGTGAATTCATGAGTGGAGAGGTAATCACGAGTTCCATACCGAGAACCACCAAACAACAAAGTCCTTTCCGATGAGTGGGAGGGAGATTGAATTCCCCATTGTGAAAAAAAACAAAGTGCGTGTATGGGATTTGCCATTTGACCACAAATTTAGAGATGTATTTCAATACTGTTTACAATAAATAAGAGTGACTTTCTAGCCAAAAGTAAACTGCAAAACGAAGATGAAGGAATTAAAGACTCAACTTGCTGTCCAACAATCCATATTTACAAGGCCCATAGAGAAATGGAAGGCAGACACAATTGTATCTCTCTGGGTGAGTCACGTGTTAGCTAAGCACAAGAAACATTTAAAGGATGGAGATCTGGTAAAATGACCCTTTTTGGAGGCAGCAGACTCATTGTTTTATCATTTCAGAAATAAAATCGGAAATAATTCCAGCTGCTAAGGAAATTCAGCTGTATAGACACATTGTTACGCGATGTTCAGAAATGGTGGGTGAGGATCGACTAGGGCTGCTAAATAAAGACATAAATGAATGCGTTTCTGTAACGCTTGCGCGAGCCCACAAACAAGACCTGACCACGGCACTGAGGTGGGAAGGACTATGCCACACACCCACAGTAGCGGGGGCGAGCCCAGAAGGTGGTTTGTAGCGTTGCTGGGTCTGGGTATGTAGAAAGGGTTAATCCAATACTTGCCGGGGTCCATGGGTTGGAGAGGTACACGTAGTTGGAGTCCGTAAGCCTGTGGTCTGGGGTTGGAGAGGTACTCGTAGTCGTTATCCGTATGCCAGGGGTCAAGAGCCAGAGAGAATCCAAATGCAAAGCCAGGTCGGTACACGAGAGGTTAACTGCAGAGAACAAGACAAGACTGGGCTGGACAAGACAGGCACACGCAAAGGCTCCACAAGGTTATGTTCAGCAAGGTATGACAGGAAGAGGAAGCTTCTTATAGGAAACAGGAACCAGTAGGAGAGGGGGCGGAGTGGAGGCGAAGCCTCTGCAGATGCAAAGGATAGGCTGCAGGAGACAAGGGCTCGCAGCAATCTTGACTCGCAGCTGGGGCTCGTTGCGCGACGTCACGCGTGAACGCCGCGCGCAGCGGAGGCGCGGCGTGACCGAGGGGGCGGAGCTAAGGTCTGTGACCTGGTAGAAGAGGAGCGGGTGCGCACGCGCTCTGTAAACAGAGCGGGGGTGCGCGCACCAGCGGGGGGCAGATCGGAGGCAGCAGCCGCTGCAGTACTGTTATGTAGAGGGGAGGAACCGCGCCGCAAGGGACGCAATCGCCGAATCCTCACAGTTTCCTTTTCACTTCCATTTCAGGAAAGGAAAGATGCCATTGACACATCCCAGCTGTGCATTGTTCATAAGAACGGTTTAATAAAACGGACTGCTAAGGAGGAATTGCCCAAGATCATACCGTTGAATGGAAAGAACTCGCGGATAAGACATTTTCCAGGCATTCAAAGACTGTGTTAATAACAGTTACCCATTACCAAACATGTGTGCATTACCACTGATGGAGCTCTGGCCATAACTGGCCTTACCCATGTGTAACAGAGGGAAGCCTGTTACCAACAGCTAGGGCTGTTGAGTGTCGGCCAGCAAGAGGTTAATCCTTGCCTGGAGCAGGCAGGAGGATTGACAAGCCCAACTGAGTTAGTAGATGTTTAAAAGGCGGGCGGTGGGAATTATCCCAAACTGTAGAGGAACACAGTGTATGACGTATGTTATGCTACTGTATGTATATATGGACTTTTACATTATGGGGCTGAGAACCCTTTTTTTTTTGCGTTGCTGAACTTTGGCTGAATAAAAGCCTATGTTTTCTTGTCCAAACAAGTCTCCTGTCATTATCTCTGCATGCATCACTGACGCTGTGCTTTCGCTGCTCTCTGCATACATAATGGTGATTTTCCCAACTTCCATAGTTATCATTGCATAATTCATGAACAGGTTCTGTGTAGTAAAATGCTGAATATTAAAGAAGTCATGGATATTGTGCTCACGATTGCATGTTCTATTCAGGCACGAAGTGTCCAGAGGTGCCACTATGTTTCAACTGGAAGAAAGTGAAGCTGAACACAGAGAACTTTTGTTACACAAGTGTTTCATTAACCAGGGGTTCCTAGGTACCCTTGAGTTCCCAGGGCAACCCTAAAGGGTTCCCTGCAATTTTCATGTCATTTGAAAATTGTATCAAATACAGAAGAATTTACAATGCATACAATTTACAATGCATACAATTTACAATGCATTACAGAGTTGATATTAGAGAGGGTTGGGGGTTCCTCAGAATTTCCCTTAGGGTTCCTTAACCAAAAAAATGGTTGAAAACCACTGTGCTACAAGATGACTTAGTAGAGAACATTTCTTCAGAGATTTAGAAATTTGTTGACCAAAATCAAGGCGTTTCTGGCCTCGAGGTGATGAACATTCGCAGTTGGAAGATGAAGTGTGGTTTTTAGAATGAGCTCTTTTGACTAATGTCACTGCTAAGCTGAACAAACTTAGTTTTGAGCTTTAAGGAAAAGATACAAATAGTGGCCAAATGATTCGTTTTTTATGAATGCCATTAAACAAAAATTACAACTGTTCTCACACCTGCAGCAACACAAATAGAGTGATTTCCCAAATATGAGGATCGAGCCAAAAAGCCGGGAACATGTTGATAATGTTCGATATGTGGAACAGGTGAGCACCCTGATCACGGAGCTCACCCCTGTAATAAGACGTGTGCACTTTCCGTTTGAAACAGATGTTGAAGAAATTGCATTACAAAATGGAAACATTGTTTCAGGTGGACACATGAAATATTGAAAGTTACATTTTAACATTGCAAACTGACCTTCAAATCAAACAGAGGTCATGGGAGTTGAGGTCTTCTTGTGGAAGAAAAAACATCCACATCTGAGAACAAGTGCCATGTATTTGACAGCATTGTTTTGTTCCATCTACTTCTGCAAATCGGCGTTCTCACATATGAAGATCACGTTCAAGTACTGGCCCACTCTAACAGATCTGGACGCCGTCTTGAGGTTAGCAGTCAACAGCTAGACACCAAGCTTTGCACAGCGTTCGGATTCTGTGCAGTACAAATCACCTACGTCTATTTAATAATGTAACAAAAAGAACTAAGGAATAGCTTATTCCATAATTATATAACTAAATGTATTTAGCACAACATATCCCGATATAATTCAGAATATCATCGTCTATATAAGCTTCAATGGCAGTGTTGGCACACTGTATTACTGTACACCTCAAGATATCACACAGAGAATAACGTAGACCGCTACATCTCATTATGACAACAATATTGTATAGGGGTAAGACTCGGCACTTGTTGCTAGCACAATTATAACTAACTTATAATTAACTATTATAATTATAGAACTGCCTATTTGAAACCACTTGTTATTGTGTTAGACTGAGCACAGTTTGTAAAATGTAACCCTTTCCTTGGGAAACAATCTCAAGTGGTTCAGGTGTTTGTTTTAAATGTGATTTGCTCATTAGGTTCTTGTTCTCAACACAACTTGCAAACACAAGTTAGGCTGCGGCCCCACTGGCGCTAACCGCACTGAGCGCACGGTGCTTGCTGCTTTTAGTTACATAAATGTATATGGGCAAGTCCCCGATCACGCGGTGTGCATGGGCACGCACGCTCACCCACGCTTGATTAAACAAAACAACTTAACTTTCCAGCGCGCTCAACTTGCCCGCAACACCCCCCACCCCCCACGCGCGCGCGCACTTGCAAAATAGCTAGGACACCTGGCGCTCATGCTTGGAGAGGTGGTGACATCACCGCTCTCAAGCATGAGCGCGGTCAGCAGCCTTAGATACTTCATACTCACCCGTTTTGTACGCTTTAACTTCAAAGTGCGATTCCACATACACTATTGTTAAATATACCCATCATTAAAGGCGTCCAAATGGGCTTCTGCTTTGAACAAACAAGCTACACAGTTTAGAAATGACAGTATGTGTGTGACTTACTTGAAACTAAAAGTTTAAAACTAATACTTCTGCTATGAATGGTTGATCGGTGTAATATTTTAAAGTGTTCATTTCACTAAGAAGTGTTAAATCAAGGCAAATAACTGTCAAGGAAACAAATGTTAATTTCTCTTATTTAACACACAACTAATTTATATGAAGAACTCCTAAAAAAACAATTCCTTACATTATGATTTTTGGTAGTGTGCATATAAACTCATAATTGCTAGCACTAAATATTCCAACATGAACTAAAAACCCAGCAACTCTGTAAACTTGATATTAGACTCCCTGCTAACCTCTCCCAGGTGACGTGAGCTCTTCAGTACCTGCAGGTATTGGCAGAGGCAACGTGAAAATGTTAGTTGCAATATTCCACCAACAGCAGCCACTGTAATTTAGAAAGAACCAGAAGCAATTTACTTGTCACAGTCTATTAAAAAGACCCAACATTGCATTACTCCTGCTTGGTTGTTCCTACAGGCTAAGACGGTACTGTAGCTGTGCATTTGCTTGACAGGATCCTTCTTCCTTAGAACCTGACCCTCATTCCTCTGCGCTCTTCTGCCCCTCTACTCCAGTTATTCCCTCTTCTCATTCTCCTTCCTCTAGACCAGTGGTATCCAAACTTTTTTGGTTAAAGTGAAATTCTGAGGAACCCCCAACCCTCGCTAATAGCGCGACTGTGATCAGATGGGTTTTAAGGAACCCCAACCCTCGCTAATATCGCGTCTGTGATCAGATACATTGTAAGGAATCCCAACTCTCTCTAATAGCGCGTCTGAGATCAGATGCATTGTAAGGAACCCCAACCCTCTCTAATAGCGCGTCTGAGATCAGATGCATTGTAAGGAACCCCAACCCTCTCTAATAGCGCGTCTGTGATCAGATGCATTGTAAGGAACCCCAACCCTCTCTAATAGCGCGTCTGTGATCAGATGCATTGTAAATTCTTCTGTATTTGGTACAATTTCCAAATGACCAGAAAATGACAGGGAACCCTTTAGGAGTGCCCGGGGAACCCAAGGATACATATGAACCCTGGTTGAAAAGTACTGCTCTAGTCTCTCCGCTCTGTCTATGGCACTCTCTATAACCCACAATACACCCATATTTCTTTAGAAAATTACTATCAAAGAAAGCATATACATACATAAAAATAAGCCAATAATGCCACATTTAAGCAGATCTTAAATTGCACAGTAATATTTTGCAACGCTAGTGCTGCTTCGTGAATACAACATTAATATGATTTAAGTCAATATCAGCCAATTATTTTTACATAAACCGGGAGAGAGAAAAAAACACACAACATTTTCGTGAGAACGTTAGATGGAGTTCTATGTAACTGAAACGACTGTCTGAGCCAATCACAGAACTGCACGTCTAAACGTTATCTGCCAGGATACCCATTAGCAAAACAATGGGATAGGTGTACATGAGTGAATAGAGCATTCTGATTGGCGAGTTATGAACGATTTATTTTAGCCAACCAACAGTATCAGCTTTTTAGACATGAGCATGTAAGTCTCAAATGTAAAGAATGCAGAAGGCAGAAGGCAGAATCATTTCTCACGTTCATCCAATAAAATGTATCATACATAGAAAAGATTGCACTGTTCCAATGGAAATGTATCATTCCAGGTTCTAAGCACATTATGAAAGATGTGACATTTCCAGTAAAAGCCTTATTAATGGTGACATTGTGGCTAACAGAACACGGCATGCACAAAACAGAAACATGTGTATACTAACATATATTTAATATACAGTATCTCTCTCAAACTAGAGAATATGCTTACAAAGTTCAGTATTATTTCTGTACATTCGTATTTAATTTAAACAGAAATTAACGAGTATAGTTTAGAAAGTAAACATTATGTTGGTGTATTCACACAATGACAGCTTTAGATATACAAAAACATGGTTTTATTTTTGTCTAGTAACGGGTATTATAACGTAAAACCCTGATATACGGAACATACATAGCACAACACAAGCTTGTGTATTATTTTTTGTTTTCCCGTTATGAGAGATAATTGGATGATATGACTCTGGGTTTTTTTTGTTTGCCTTCCTCTGGATCAATAAGTAGGTATAGATATAGGATAAAGTATCTGTTGTCTAAATTTAGCATAGGTTGAACTTGATGGACGTACGTCTTTTTTCAACCTCATCTACTATGTAACTATGTAATATATATACATATATATACATACACACACACACCCTTCACACCACACACCACACCACACCACACACCCCACAAACAGGTCGTCCCCACCTTGCGACGCGCCCGTTGCGCCCCGCGCACTCCCTCTAGCACACACACCCACAGCATAGATACATATACACACATATAGACCTACGCACGCCACCACACCTACCACACGGACACGACATGAACACACAACCACACACACACCACACACACCACACACACACACACACACACACACACACACACACACACACACACACACACACAAACACACTTAGTGCTGGGTTGGCCAGTCATCACTGGGAGGGTTAACACAGTCATCATGTGTACATGTTATGCAGAACACACAGTATGCAGGCTGCTGGAAGAGCCCCCTTCCTATTGGGTTATGACGTAATCAATGCATCCTCCTCCTAAACCCCTTGCAAAGCAGCACCCATATTATTGGGATCATGCAGCTGCAATGTAAATTAATCCCACACAGATTAGCCCTAAGTAACTTTTATCGGGCGTGGACATCCTCTGCAAGGAGAAAACCCCCTAATAAGGCAGTGAACGCCATTACAAGGCACCCCCCCTAAGGCCCCCAGACATTAATCAGGGTCCTCAACTCAGCTCCCAAGGGTCACCCCCAACCAGTTTTATGGATATCCCTGCTTCAGCACAGGGGCTCATCAGCTCGAAGATTAGCCCCTGTGGCTGAGCAGGATATCCATAATACCTGGCCTGCTGGTGGCCCTTGAGGGCTGAGTTTTTGAACCCCTGCTAGTAGATAATACCACCCCTCCCCCCCCCCCGTATTTGATCTATTTCACCTGATTTGGGGTACGTGACAATCCGATATCCTTCTTCCTGATGGGGAATTGGAATCTCCTCCATCTTCCCCCTGCAAGAAGGGGGGGCCTGACCCCCTGTGCTCAAAGTATTTGCTTTCAACTCCCCAGGGGTGCTGGGGGTCTTCTCTGCCTCGCTCTCTGCCATGCTCAGGGCTCCTGGTTGGGCGAGCACACCAGCAGAATTGCGGGCAGTGTGCGGGGATCGCGGCAGTGTGCAGGGGATGATGCTGGGAGAGAGGTGCTGGCTCCTGAGAACACGTGCAGCATCCGACCTTCAGCAATAGCCAGCGAAAGGTTTGTAATGTGATGCTGGAGGATGCAGCAGCAATGGACTCTCGTTAACCCTTCCCCCGATGTTTACCTAGAGTCTGTCATCCACAGCGCAGGCTGCACACAGAGCATGCGCACCGCCCTCCCTGCTAACCATGCATGATGCGATATTACATGCAAGCTCAGCCTGAATCCCCGGTTGCTAGAACCCCCATACCCTTTGTTTATTTGTTATTTATATGAGTGTCACGTGTATTACTGCTGTGACGCGCCATGCACATTAATCAGCGCTATAATAAAACAGATATACATACAGACCCTTCACTGGATGTGTTTAGCAGCTGCTGTGTTATTTTATGTCCCACCCAGATGTGCCCATTGCTGCCGCCTGTGTGGAGAGATTAGGCCCGCTTCTAGCCGGCGACGTCCACGCTGCGGTCACTGGAAAAAATCTAATTGAGATGACTTCCCACGATCGCGCAAGCCGTCGCTCTCGTCTGCGCCGCCCTAACTAAAAGCGCGATGGCGGCAATGCATTTGTTTTGACGTAAACTCGCGTCGCTCTCGCTCCTCACAAGCCGACACTATAAGCGTCAGCCTAAGGAGAGCTCCACTGCCTGCCTCTCATTGGTTCTAAGCCCTCACCTCCTAATAAGTGGGTTATAGCACGTTATCGATGTTCTCTTTTTTATGTATCTATCATCAACACACATAACAATCTAGAAATACAATGTCTAAGGTACTTGACTGTGCATATAATACATTGCAGGTGGTTTAGGGCAACCCTCTTGAGCTGGGTTGTCTCCAACTCCAGAACTCATGCACCCCCCCCCCCCCCCCCCAACAGGACAGGTTTTTAGGATATCCCAGCTTCAGCACAGGTGGCTCAATCAAAGACTGAGCTTCTGATTGAGCCATCCGTGCTGAAGCAGGGACTGATTGAGCCACCTGTGCTGAAGCTGGGATATCCTGAAGGGGGGGGGGTGCATGAGTTCTGGAGTTGAGCCCCCCCTGCCTTCACTAATGTAAGCACCTGTATCCCACATTGACAGATAAAAGAACATGTACCTATTTTCATGTGTTTTCCGGTGTTGGCGGGACTGGGACCCTATGGGGTTAATTGTATCAAAGTCTCCTGGCTGCAAAACCAGAGCTGAAGTTTTGCCAAAACACCGCACAGGATTTATCAATGAAGAAAATCCCATCGGTTTCCATGGAACTGTTTTGCATGAATAAATCTGGTGCTGTTTTTTCCTGCTGCAGTTTTGCCGCTGGAAGACTGATAAATACCCACTTAGGGCCTCATGCAGAGAGCAGCGCAAAAAGGAATCTCGCCATTTGCTGGCGAAAATGGAGCTTTAAACCGGCGGAAAAGGCAAGTTTAAAAAAAAGCGCCATTTTTTTTTTTTTTGCTTGAAATTCGCCGCGCGGCTGGAGAGTTTCTAATCTCTCCAGTTTTTTTTCTGCCGTATGCAGAGAGCCGCGATCGCCATCTAGTGGCTGTTCGCGCCAAAAAAATGGCGCGATTTTCAACATTTTTCCTCTCCACCAAGCAGCTGGCGCTCCGCGGCCGGTGGAGGGGAAAAAAAAAAAACGCGATTTTTCCCCCACTAGTTTCAACAGCGCTCATAGCGCTGGTTGAAACTCTCCATATGCAGAAAGGATTGTAAATGCAGTTTTATGCCCTTTCTGCATATGGAGAAAAAAACTCTCCAAAAAAGCTAACATTTTTCCCCCTCTCCAATTCTAAATAGCGCTGCTCTCTGCATGAGGCCCTTAGTCTTGGAGATGGGGGAGAGAGATGAAGGGAATCCCTCCTTAGGCTAAGGCCCCGCTCCCAGAGTCAGCGCACCCGCACTGCTGACAGGCGGTGCGCTGAGATACACAGACCGCGATATGCGGTCTGTAGGGAGCGGGAGCCGGAGCGGGAGGTGGGCGGGTGGTGGGCGGTTTGACAGGGAGGGGGGGCGTGGCTTGAGCGGAGGGACCCGCTACTCTCCCCCCCCTCCCTCCACGGACTCGGGCTGGAGCTGGAAAGTAAGTTTAAACACACACACGCAGGCACTCATTCATACACACACGCGCACACACACACACACAGGCACGCACTCACGCACACACACACACACACACACACACACAGAGGCAGGCACTCACGCACTCGGGCACACACATACACACACAGACAGGCACGCACGCACGCACTCAGATACACACACAGACACACACACAGACAGGCACTCACCTGCTTTCACTCCACACTCCTCCCCGCTCCCCGAAGCCTCTCCTCCTCCCGAAGCCTCCCCTCCCCATTGGCTCACAGCCACACACGTCACGCGTCAACGCTAGGAAACACCATTCTCTGGTGTCTCCAGCGGCTGACGCGCCACAGCGTGTAGTGCTCTGTGCCGCCAGGGGGGACCGGGACCGGCTCGCGAGGATTCCCCTGCTGGTGGGGAACTCGCTACATTGCCGCCCGCGCCAACGAGCGCAGCGGGACCGAGGCCTTACTCTACATTGACTGGTACTCTGTGAATATTTGCATTGGATTCAGTAAACTTTAATCAGGGGAGATAAGAAAACATCAGAGATCGGCCGGTTCCTGAGGTCGGCGGATTTCCGCGAATCAATCTCAAAAAGGGCGATTCGTCTTGTTTGGATTTTATTTTTTACCACCAACAATCCTATCTGCTGGAGGATTTTAAGAATCCAAGCCGCAGATTCAGCGATCCACCCGTGGATTGCGGAATGGATTGGTAAAATCCACCCGTGAATTGCAGAATCTGTGGATTGGTAAAATCTACCCGTGGATTGCGGAATCCGTGAATTGTATCAGTGGGTTGTATCCAAAGCGCAGGTTTTGATTAATCCGAACAGATTGAAACTGGAACAATCCGCCTATGGATTTGACATCGCGGAATGGATTCCCGCAAAACCGATTTTTGACAGTTTCGCCCCATTTGCAGAAAATAGCAATTTTCCAAAAAGTCATACAAAGGGAGATTTGGTCAGTGTGCTGCCAGGTGCATGAAATCTCCTGTGTGGGAGATTTGAGAATGAAACGGGGGAACTCTGTATCTTAAACACATTGGGGGTTGGGGGAGGCAATTTGTTTTTTTATCAGGGAACCAGTAAGGAAAACTATTTGTTCCCCCACGGAAGTGCGATATGAAAGCAGTGACACTGAGCATCATTTGAGAAGACCGCGAATTTAAAGATGGAGGCTATATTTAAACGAGGGAAGATGTTGTTTTGAAAACAGAGACTATTTTAAGAGGGAAAAAAAGGAATGGGAAGTTTTGGCTTCGAATTAAAATTGCGACAATTGCACTATTCCTTTTCAGCTATGTGGAATATAATACACCTTTATAAACATGGACAGTGGCCCAGTAGGGACATGTTCAGAAATCTGTTAATATGTGATATGTAAAACCAGGCTTGGTTTGCCATTTTTACCGCTATAGATCCCCCATTGCAGACAGGAACTCATTGCTTTTGCATGCACTGCGGACCCTTAAGGTCAGGGGTGGGCAACTCCAGTCCTCAAGGACCACCAACAGGTCAGGTTTATCCCTGCTTCAGACACAGTGGCTCAGTCTTGGACTGAGTCACTGATTGAGCAGCCTGTGCTGAAGCAGGGATATCCTTAAAACTACCTTGTGGTGGCCCCTTGAGGACTGGAGTTGCCCACCTCTGCTTTAGGTAGTGGGCACTGTGAGGCAAAGCCTTTTAGATATCATCTTAGAAAGGATTATACAATATTTCTACTGTAACAAATGGACAGAGACTGTTTAAATGAAAATAAAAGTGGAACTGAGCTTAAAAATAAATAAATATATTTTTAAAGTAGTGATCTCTGCAACCCAATTAGTACCATCACACCGACCATTTTGTGTACCCCAACTCAGACACACATATACACCGAGCAGGTGGTGCAGAGCTTGTTGGTGCGGACGCAGCGAAATGTGATGCGGCGAATTGCACTGCGGCCAGGTGTCCCACCGGTGAGTTGTGGCCGCGGGGGATCGGTGCAATTGGGGTCGCAGCCAAACATCCTATTCCGGTCTCCAGAATGTACATGATGCCCTTGCAGATAATCTAGAGATCGGGTCAAATCTCTGCTACATCTTAACACTTTCACCAGTCACTACTATTACAAACATTGTTTTCTCATGGTTTTATTGGTCCATTAATGCAAAGACCAGGTTAACCCAGGTGACCTCACAGGAGACAGAGAAAAATAGGTATTCTCAAAAGGAATTTAATCCCTTGGTTACCACAACTGAATAAGTTAAAGGTACGCACGGACAGAAGACCATGTTGTAATTGCATTCACCAGCATTTAATAATGCAGCGCCCCACATAATCAGCCATTTGAATTTCTTCAGGGGCATCTGAATGGGGACGTTTGTCAATCGGGGTTTCTTTACCCTTATTCCACCCCCTGTCCTTATCAGATATCATGATCAGAGCAAAGGGAGCAGCCAAATGAACTCAACCCCCTCCCAAGTATAACTTTTTTTTTAAATATATGTAAAAACACTTTGAAGTCTCAGATTTTGGTAAAAATGTATCAATTACCCTGATGAAACCCCATAAACATGTCACTGGAATTAGCTCAGTTTGGTTTTAGGAGGGATTACCCCTTTAAAACAAACAATCAACAAGGGAATGCCCTAATAAAAGAAAGGTTGAGAAGTGGAGGTTAGCCTACGTGCACACACGCTTTGTCAATTCAGCAGGGAAACCTGTAATAACCAGCTCACCGTCTGATTTATCTCTCAACACACCTGTCAAATCAGACTCTGAGCTCATTATGACACACTTGCCTATTCATTGCGGCTATCATTAGTGATACAGGACCAGCATATCTGATCAGAATTCAATAAAAGAATAAAAGTGAAGATATTTTATACATTTAAACATTTGCCTCGTTTTTTTTTTTGTTTTTTTTAATCTTATCTTAAAAGTGAGTTTCAGCCTAAAAAGGCCCATGGCCGCCTGAGCAGCTGCAATGAAAGAGGCAGTCCACAGGCCTCTAGCCCTGCTCTAAAACATCGAACCTCATCTACTAAATAGTCTTGAGAAACAAAAAAAAGAACAACCTCCCAGAGCAGAGATGGGCGAAATTCTGGGTTGGATTTGGATCCGTCGCGGTTCGGCTGGTTCCAGTGGTCTGCGGACCAATCAGTCTCAAAAAGGGCGATTCGTCTTTTCCAGATATTTGTTTTTTTATCACTGACAATCCGTGCCGCGGATTCTGCCGTCCGCTGGTGGATTTTAAGAATCCAATCTGCGAATTGGATTGGTGATATCCCCCAGTGGGTGATTGATCCGGTGGCGGTTTTTGGATTAATGCGCACGGATTGAAACACAATGTGCCTACGGATTTTACGCCGCGGAACGGATTTTGAATGGAAAGCTCGGAAAATTCCGCTAAACGGATTTTGACAGTTTCACCGCATCTCTACGCAGGAGTCATCAAAGCGCAGTCCGCCGCAAAGCGCCCGAATCTGCGTAGTCACTGGCAGGTATCGCTGATTCGGGCGCGGTGTAGCGCATCACGCTTTGATAACTCTGGGGCCATATCTCTAATAAATAATCTTTGTACGTATCAGAAAGACAGTAATGAAATACAATGTCTGGCATTAAATGTAAATAAAAATATTATTCACAAAAGCAAAACAAATGAATCCGTGTTTTCCTTAGGACAAGCCTACATACAATTCCTCTTTAAAGTGCAAAGGATGCCGATTATTGTAAACTAAATGACCGCCTACGATAATTACTGGTGATCTAAGTCAGGGCTGCTCAACTCCAGTCAAGCAACCCCCTCCTCCCCCCTCAGAACAGGACAGGTTTTCCGGATTTCCCAGCTTCAGCACAGGTGGCTCAATCACTGGCTCAGTCTTTGACTGAGCATCTGATTGAGCCACCTGTGCTGAATCAGCGACTGATTGAGCCACCTGTGCTGAAGCAGGCATATCCTGAAAACCTGACCTGTTGGGGGGGGGGGGGAATTGAGAACTGGAGTTGAGCCCCCCCTGATCTAAGTAATTAAGATGCATTTTTTAAACATTGTTATTAAGGTTTTGCAGTGACTCTTGCTCTGTTTCACACACAACTGCCACCAATCAGGACACAACACTGCACGTGCACGCGGTTTTACCAAAGGTCATGAACCAAACTGTTTGCGCAAAGGTTTCTGCATCTTACCCCAATATTCCCAATGTCTGAGGATGCCACACATGTTAAAAATGTTTTTGCACATTGTCATATTTTGAATTGTGTTTTTTATACCAATAATATCATTTTAGCACCCGTGATGCTCCCCTGTTATGTGGCCTCCACATGTCTCCTAGGAGAGGCCATGAATTAATGTCACAGGGGCGACAGATGGTAAAGAGATGTTATTTACAACATATGCACATTGCATCATCGTAGTGTCAGGAATCCCCTCTAATGCGACCGTATTAAATTACCTTTATTTAAGAAGCTTTATATTACCGCTACAAATACATTTTCAGTGTTTTTAAATATATCTAACATTACATTTCATTACAACTACTCAGAGTTTTTTCTTATTCGTCTCCTTTGTAAAACTAGTTGAAGAGAAATGAAGAAACGAAACCTTTGTAATGAGCCAATATCCAGGCTGGGAGAGTTCTGTATCCATATTAGTGAGTACTTACGTTTCCCCACTAGGGGGCAGGTAACATTAATACTGTACTTAGAGGCAATCCAAAAAATAGCCTACATTTTTTTTAAATTAATCTGTTCTGTAGTATAACATAATACTTACATTATTATTATTATTCAAGTCTTAATGCAATTTTAATGAATTTTAATATAGTGAGCATCCTTAGATTTCTATAGCAGGTTTTAGCCCACCTCCCCAGTAGAGCAAGATCTTTACAACACTTTCCTGTGTGTGATAATTTGTTGCCAATATTCCCAGCAATTTGAGCTGAAAACTGTAACAATAGATAATGTTACCTGAGTAATATAAGGATACATTGTAGCTGCTGAGTTACACTGCCTGAAGGATTGATTGAAACTGAAAGGCAGCCATTTAGTGAACCCCAGGAAGCCGGATGTTTGCTTATCGATCACGGGAGAGCTAATCGATCGGCAGTTTAGGTAATTAGTTTTCAATAAAGGTAATCAAAGACTTCGACTGAGCCCCTGATTAAGCCCCCTGTTCTGAAGCAAGGATACCCCTAATACCTGGCCTATTGGTGAGCCTTGACTCGAACTGCCCGTTCGTGCATTACACTGCATTTTATGCTGCCTGGAAGAAACTTGTGTGTTATCCAGGGGTTTGAATGTTTTTTCTTCTTCCTCAAGGTTAATATAACAAATGAAAATGGAATGTGTTGTTTTCAAAACGTGACCTGGCTTCACTTCGCTTGAGCTAAACCCAATCTCCAAATCATCCTGCGCAAGTGGCAACATTTCGATGTATCAGAGGAATACCCTTCGTTAGAACCCATACAAGAAAAGTCCCGGTCAGCTGGCGACAGGGGCCAAAATTGTAGACAGAGACAAAGCACTTTGGGTTAGGTTTCATGAATGTTTCCAGTATACCAATTATCTCCTATTACCATATCTAAAAGCAATCTGTATCTTCTTCCACAGGGATTGATTTTTTGTGTGTAAGCTTTCTGTAGACGGTTTCATTGACTCCAATTATAATCATCAGAATACATAACAACCTGGCAGTTCTCCGTCTGAACTCTTACCCCCCCTCACTATTCGATAGGATGAAAGGTGAGCTAATACCCAGAGAATGATTCGTTGACATCCATTCATTTGAATTAAACCAAAATGCATCATTAACTGTGCATTAACCTCCTTTCTGGCAGATTTTCTCTTTCATTCTAAGCATTTTCCCTCTTTGTTCACCAGTCTGCTAGGATATAGCTATAAACAATGGTTATTATTTTTCCATAGTGGAGATAATATTATACTATACTACTACTTTATTATTCTATATTTAAACGCATGAATAACATATTTGTCCGCTAACATGTTAAAATGACCTGCTGAATGACATGTATTTCGGCTGATGTGAATAGCCACATTATTGCTTTACTACGCAGTATTAAACATATGATTAACATATGTGTCTGCCAACATGTTATAGAGGCATGCTATATGACATGTATCTAGGCTGAGAGTAATACCTACCTGCTTATACTTACCTACTAACTGTAAGACAATAGTGTCTGTGAAATTTGACGCTTTGGACAGCATTATTAACAGATACTAGAATTAATAACCAAAGGTTATATGTCTCTGCTGATTGCGCCACTCCACTACGGGGTTATTTTAATGTTTGAATGTGATTTAAGTGTTTTTAATATAAATATTTGAATAAAATGTTATTGTTTTTCCTGGCCACGTCGGTTATGATGGGCGTATCTGACCTATCAACAGTATCTATACTGGTGACCATTGTTAGTCCACTTACTGCATTCCGCACATTGAGTGCTCTATTGTGAGGGAACCTTTTGATCCTTCTCTCGGATCATTCCAGATTTTCTTGCAGTTACTTAGTTGCACATTTTGTAATATATTTTTACCAGATTAAACAAAAATGAAAACTCATGTGCTAAGCTACCTCATCTTTCTCAAGGCCGACAGCTGGTACATCTCTGACTCTTCAATGGGGGGTTAATTGATAAGACTGGGGGGGCCCAGCTAAACAAAGAGCTTACAGTTTCAGAATTAAGGAAAGTTCGAAGGAAAAATTTGTTTTACACACACACAATTTCACTTAACCCATAATGCAATGAAACAAAAAACATGGCTCTTCTTATAGCTATGAAAAACAAAAACCTGGTTATAGCTATGCATAGGAATAATGTGAAAATATTATTCTTCCATCGTGGCAAATTGGAAATAAATGTTAGACAATTACAACATCTTTTATTTGTAGAAATCAGTTCTGTAGCACTTGGTGCATCCCCCCCCCCCCCCCTGTTTTCCAACTCTTAATGCCATTTTTAATGTGTTTTACTGTACTGGGCATCCTTTGGTTGCTATAACACACCTTTTTTTTATAGCCCTGCCCTTTCCCCAGTAGTGCACCAGCTTTTGCAACAAATTATCACAAACAGAAACGTGTTGCAGTGTTCCCAGCAGGAGACTGTGGCTGAGGTGAAAGCTGTAACAATAGACAATGTGTTACCCTTAGTAATTTATGCTTATAATGTAGTTGTTGAATGCCATGACTGCAGAATAGATCACAGTCAGGCCTAATGTGAACCCAGGAAACCTGATCTTCACTGATCGATCGGCAGCTTAGTCAATTACTTTTCCTTAAAGGTAAATCGAACGCTGTATATATTAAAACAAAAATAAAACTGTAACCAGGAATCAACTTTTAATGACTTGTGCAATAAGAAATGTAAAAAAAGTCACCCTGCCAAGTAATTCCAGATCAGCGGGTTTTCAAAACCAGCAAACACACGTCCAATATGGGAAATTATTTCATTCATTTCTCATCTTTCCTCTAAGTCTGGGTCATTTACTCTAGTTTAATCGTTTGGCCAAAA
This sequence comes from Ascaphus truei, assembly GCA_036426205.1. NCBI lineage: Eukaryota > Metazoa > Chordata > Amphibia > Anura > Ascaphidae > Ascaphus > Ascaphus truei. The sequence goes on from CM071571.1 coordinate 9,012,455, forward strand.
CATGTTAAACTGCAACCACATCCAGCTGGACCCTCTCAGCTGGTACCTGCAGCACCAATGTTATACGCATCCTTTGTAGTTCCTGCACTGCAGAAGAAAAGGAGGAAACACAACAAGGATATAGTCAATAGCATGGGATGCGAGCCATGTGTGCAGAGCCATGTGTGCAGAGCCATGTGTACGAGGCCATGTGTGCGGTGCCATGTGTGCAGTGCCAGTTGCTGCGAGCCATCTATTCGTATAATCAGCCGGATCTTTTGGCTAGTTCTCAGTTGGGGCGGGATTCTTTGGACTGGGTCAATGGGCCAGCCAAGGCTCCCAGACCATGTAGTGTTCCTCGGTTTTGCGATTGAGGAATGCCGTTAGTCTCTCCATCAGCATTACTTCTGTCACTCTTTGTATTGTATTGTATTGTATGTCTTTATTTATATAGCGCCATTAATGTACATAGCGCTTCACTGGAGTAATACACGTGGTAATCAAATAAATAACAGATAATATAAATAACAGGTCATGGGAATAAGTGCTTCAGACATAAACGTAACATTAAGGAAGAGGAGTCCCTGCCCCGAGGAGCTTACAGTCTAATTGACTGTAAACTCTTCTTTTAACCATCTGCTTGGAAGGGGGTAATGTATTTTTCCAGGAGAACGCCACTGCACATCTTGCCGCTGTTAGGATGAAGGAGATTAACTTCCTGACTGGGCGGTCAATTTCCTCTATTGGCGTGCCCAGATATCGTCTGGTTCTCGGACTGGGGCTTCTCCTTACATACCCTCTGCTGATGTACAGCATGGAGGAAGGAGGAGTGACCGTTCAGAGCGTGGGAATTCCTCCCCGCCAGCCAATAGAAACAGGGGCTCGTCTCTGGGCTGACGTCAGAGGAGGGGGCGCGCCAAGCCGGCTCGAAAAGCTGGATGAGTGGGGAATATGAGCTAGCCAATGGGAGAAGCGCCTACGAGCTGTATCTCCCCAGCGAACTCACTGCCACCCGCTGGGCAGGCTCCACCAAGTCTGGCAGATACAAAAGGTTACCCCACAGGGCGCCCTTTGTTCTCCGGACTTGGCTATTCGCCCTTCCTCGCCCACCAAACGATCTTCTCACCTCTGGACATCCGCTCCTGTTTGAACTACGGACTCTATACAGACATGCCGGCGTCTATGCTGAAGCCCTGGCTGACTGTATGGAGCCTTATAGCAAATGTATAAAACCTTATACAGTACACTTTAATAAAGAATACACATTGGGGAACCTGATACTTATAAGGGAAATGGATTTGGGATATTTGGGCTCTAAATCCAGGAGTCTGGGGGACACTGGGTTGCCCCGGTGTAATTCACGCCACGTACCGGCAAATCATGCCTGCTCGCCGGGGAGAATTAAAGGACTACCGGTAACTTCGGCCCCCGAACTCCTGCAAACAAAATAATTGCATTTCTACCCAAATATCCCCCCCCCCTAAAACTGACACACAAGAAATCTCACAGTTCTAGGGCCAAGGGAACATGAAAACAGAAAAAAAAAAAAAAGGGTCACTTTATTTTAAACATGTGTAACCCTTATTCCCCCCCCCCCAGACTCATCGGTGGTGTCTAGGGTGCGTGAGGGCAGATTACATGCGTAGTGGTGGTGCATACCTGCGTGGAACAGGAGGGCCTGAGCTTCCCGCGTTGTTATTGGGGAGACAGGAACAGGCTTCTGGGGTGGTAGCCTCCATGCTTTCTTAGTGGTGCAGCGCCTCCATCTTCTATACTCCCAGGAATATGGGATAGGACCTGTATAGAAGAACCCCCCTGGTCCCAGGGTGAATGCTCCAAACTCACACAACAGTCTTTGGTGTAAAAGGATGGTCTCTTTATTGGTCAGATCAGCGACTCCAAATGTAGTGGCGACCAGCAGCCACAACAACAGCAATGTCCTGCTAATTACTCCGCTCTCCTCCCTTCAAGTCTCTCCTCCGACAGGATGGTCTGGGCTGGGGCGTCAATACCCCGCAGCCCACCTCCGAGGTTATCTTCGGGGTGGGGAATGGATTCTCCCCATCACCCCAGGCAGGGGGTGAGGGGCATTGGTCCACCGGGTCTATTGTGCTATCAGCTTTACTCAAAGTGGCTGAGTCTCTCCACTCCTCTCTTTGCTCCTGCACGGCTGCACAGGTGAGACTGCACTGTCTCCTCCAACTCCTCGGACCGCCAGACAGAACTCGTCACTTACAGGAGTTGGCTGCTAAATATAGAGACAGCCCCACCCCTAATGATGTCAGCAGAGCCTCCCCTCTGGCTCACGCCTGCAGCCGAGGCAGAGGCCTGCATCTACCATGCAGGGCAGGGCTTGGAAGGGGGGAAAACCCATGAGGACTACTGGTGCCTGCCCTTAACAGGACTTACCACAGTAGGAGGAAGATAGGTATAGCCTGTGCTGTTTACAGGGGGCTACACATGTATTATCCCAGGTCCCTGGCTTATGTAGCTACCAGGGACCCCACGGTTTCAGGGGTAACCAGAGGGCTTAACCTTTATTATGTAGCCTGGTTATCCCCTCCCGTCCCACCAATGTTACTGAACCCAAGGTTACCTTACAGCCCATTCTAGGGGAGGCGGAGGGACTTTCTATTGAGCGTTTTCTTTGACATAGTGAGATTCTTATAGAAGAATCTCTAACATTTGGGGGCTAGACCACAATGACCAAACATGGACTTACAGTAGCAGACAGGGGGAGTCACAACTGCAAGTTCAACGTGTTGGGTGAATAATGGGGAAGCATTGGAACATTTGTATAGTGATTGGACAAAGAGGTTCAGTACACGAGCTGCATAGCATTGCTCGTTGTACAATTCCTAGGATTGAAAGAAATGATGAAATAACGAAATATTAAAAGGAAAAAAAAAAAGAAATGCTTTCTAAATAATTTAATTCATTGATTTCAAAATATAGCTCATATTTGTATTGGGACAGTAAACCTTTGCCAGGGTAGTGAGGACATAAAAGTGTACGGGGGTATGTTGGGTAGAAAACGGACAAAAATCCTGAAAATATCCACTTACAGTAAGACTGTGCTCATCCAAACACTGTGCAACAATGTTTAAACAGCAAATGTAGCCAGGATATAGGATGTGTTAAGAAAACAATAAGAGGCTAATTGACTAAACATAGCTGCAATAACCAGTTAGTGTCTGTCCAGCACCAATAGTCTATTTTTTTCCCGGGAGAGGTTAGTATGGTAATAAGATCACTAGTTTGGTTGCGTGTGGTCCCAACTAGAGATGGCCGAAACTGTCAAAATTAGATTTCGCAGAATTTCATGAGCTTTCCATTCAAAATCCGTTCTGCGGTGTAAAATCCGGCGGTGGATTGTTCCAGTTTCAGTCTGTGCGGACTGAAGCGGACTGAATCATGATTGAGCCACCTGTGCTGAAGCAGGGATATTCTTAAAACCTGACTTGGTGGTGGCCCTTGAGGACCGGAGTCGGCCACTCCCGACCTAACCTATCAAATGTTTTGGGGTCAAAACTTGCCTTTTTTTTTTTTTAAAGCAAAAACGTGCTTAATTTTGCCAGAATTGCAAACTTGTGAGAAGTTTTCGCACATCCTCGGTAATGGCGAGTCTTTAGTTTATGATAACTTTCATAGCACCAACACAAATCCTGCGCAGAGGGTGTACACGAGAAGCCAAAGCCACGAAGGGTTTTATAATGTTTATCATCCCCTCGGTTTAGAAGAAAATAAGATGATTTGAAATAATATTATTTTATTTACATGACTTTGCAGAGTTATCATACAGAGATCGGAAATATTTCCCTTTATTTTGAAGGTGGAGATATTGGAGGCGGCTATGAAAACACATTTTGGGAGAAATCGTCTCTCGCCCTCACCCCCTCACCCCGTCTTTTGTGTCTTTCGACCCTCACACTCTCCCTCTCCCACACACTTTCTCCCTTACACTCACTCTCCCCCTCTTTCTATACACACACACACACACACACACACACACACACTTTCTCCCCCTCCCCTCCCCACACACAGACAGACACATGCACACAAACACACTCTCTCTCCCCCTCACACACACTCTCTCTCCCCTCACACACACACACTCTCTCTCCCCCTCCCCGACAGACACACACACACACACACTCTCTCTCCCCCTCACAAACACAGACACACAGAGAAACACCCACCCACAGATGCATACACAGACAGACACCCACAAACACACTCTCTCCCCCTCACACAGACACACACACACACAGAGACAGACATACACACTGTGTCTCTAAGGCTGCGTCCCCGCTGGCACTGAGCGCACTGGCGCTCAAAGCATGCGTGGCGGGTGTCCTGCATCTGCTCGTGCGTGGGGGGAGGGGGGGGGCGGCATTGCCGAATATTGAGCGAGCGGGTAAGTATACATTTTTTATTTACTTAAGCGCATCGCGTGTGTGCCCGCGCATACGCGGGCGCGCATCGCGTGAGCGGGGACTTGTATATATATATATATATATATAGAGAGAGATATAAGAAAAAAAGCGCCAAATCCTAGTGCATTACTGTTCAAAAATCGATATATTTATTTCCCAAATATCTCAATAAAAATGAACTCACAAACATAAAACATTTAAAAGCATTGTATGAGTAATACTCATGCTCCTAGGACCAGGAAACGCTGCTTTGCTGCTGTAGTCCCTCCGTGACTCCACTGGAACAGATTGCTGCCTCCGTTGTTCACTGCCTGCAGGAACTGACGTATCAGGCGCTCCACGATGGTCTCTCACCCGGTACACACCACCAGTTGATCTTTAGTTCCCACCGGGGACGGTAGATGCCGCGGACCAGCGGATGACGTCATGGGAATCGTCCAGGATACCGGACCGGTACAGATTCTCAGCAGTTCAATAGCAAGCGTTGGAAAGTCCACTGCACACCTTCCTAAGCGTTTCATCAGATTGACTGATCAGTCACATCTGATGAAAAGCGTAGGGAGGTGTGCAGTGGACTTTCCAACGTTGCTATTGAACTGCTGAGAATCTGTACCGGTCCGGTATCCTGGACGATTCCCATGAACGTCATCCGCTGGTCCGCGGCATACTACGTCCCGGTGGGAACTAAAGATCAAAATGGTGTGTGTACGGGTGAGAGACCATCGTGGAGCGCCTGATACGTCAGTTCCTGCCGGCAGTGAACAACGGAGGCAGCAATCTGTTCCAGTGGAGTCACGGCGGGACTACAGCAGCAAAGCAGCGTTTCCTGGTCCTAGGAGCATGAGTATTACTCATACAATGCTTTTAAATGTTTTATGTTTGTGAGTTCATTTTTATTGAGATTTTTGGGAATTAAATATATCGATTTTTGCACAGTAATGCACTAGGATTTGGCGCTTTTTTTCTTATATCTTTCTATGCAGGTGGAGAGGGAAGTGGTTGTGCCCTTTTAAAGAAGCTGCCTGTCGGTCCTAATAGTGCTACTGTTACTCCCCAATTATTGGACTTATTTGTTGGACTCTAGAGGACTATCTGCATTGAGCAGATCAAGGAAAGTTCACAGCACCACACATTTTTTTGTTTAAATTGTATTTTTTAGTTGCTTTGATTAGACATCCATTATGCACTATTGGTATATTAATTAATCTCATTATTTAAGGATATATTGTATTATTTTATCATCACATTAATTCATTAATATTGTGTTTATATATTTATAATCCACTAATAGTCTATTTATAGATATCCTATATTTCTGGCTATTCACACACGAGCGCAGACCTTCATTGTATATATATATATATATATATATATATATATATATATACACAAGTCACCTCGCCAAGCACCCCCCGCTCAGCACGCTCAGCGCTAGAGGGGCCGCAGCCTAGGGCTAGGCCCCGCTCCCTCAGTCAGCGCGCCCGCACTGCAGACAGGCGGGGCACTGACAGACACAGACCGCTATCTGCGGTCTGTAGGGAGCCAGAGCGGGAGTGGGAGGGAGGGGCGTGGCTTGAGCGGAGGGACCCGCTGCTCTCCCCCCCCTCCCTCCACGGGCTCGGGCTGCTTCTGTAAGGTAAGCAAAACACACACACCTCCTACCTTGCTTCCTGACAGCTCCCGCTCCCGCCCCCACCGCTGATTGGCTCATCAGCGCACCACGTGACGCGTCGCCGCTCGGGATCACAATTTTCTTGAATCCCGTGGCGGCTGACGCGTCACAGCGTGTAGTGAGCCGTCAGCGAGGGGGGACTGGGACCGGCTCGGGAGGATTCCCCTGCTGGTGGGGAACGCTCACGCGGCCACCCGCGCCGCCGGGCGCAGCGGGTCCCAGCCCTAGGGGAGCCAGCTCTCGGCTGATTCTTGCTCTCCTGTCAGCCAGAAGTTGACAGCAGAAGCAGGGAGAGGAAAGAGCAGCGAGCTGCCGGCTGCTGATGCCGTGTCACCGCTATGTGGGGGTGTCACCACGCTGCCGGGCGTGGGACCGCTGGGAGTGTGGTCCCAGCTCTCCCCCTCGGCGTCCGCGGAACCCCTGAGGGGTGCTCGTGGAACCCCAGTTGAAAATCACTGGTATAGCACATAGGAATGTTACAGGCACAGGTCCCTGCCCCGTGGAGCTTACAATCTATGTTTTTGGTGCCTGAGGCACAGGGAGATCAAGTGACTCGCCAAAGGTCACAAGGAGCCGACACCAGGAATTGAACCAGGATCCCCTGATTTAAAGTCTGTGTTATTGTTTACAGAGTCAGAGCCTTTACTCACTGAGCCTTTTGCCTTAAAGAGTTTACGATCTAAAAACCATATTCCAGCGGCACAATCTGAAAGTGAAATAATGATGAAAGCACGCGCCCAAGGTCAGGCACAATGACTTGAATTACTACGATTAGAGTGTATATTTCCCAGAATTAGGTGCATTTAGCAAACCATAGCTGTGCTCTTTGTCCCCAGACATTTATGTTTCTGATTCTGCTGACAGGGCAAACATCGGCATTGCTATTGTTAATATAGTAAGAAGTAGGGCAACATGCGGTTAAGAAATACACCAATGTCCATTTAAAGCGGCAAACTATGCCATTTTTTCCTCCCACTTGTTTAATTGGTTTGAAGCAGGGGGTCTCTGGAGCGGAACCCCATTCATTTCAGCTCTGGGGACCCCCTGCTTCCAGAGATTCAGACCTCTGATGGGAGTGCCGATAGCCGCTCTGCTCAGCTAGCAGGGTTCACATAATGGCGGAGTTTCACAGCTTCACCACCCTGCAGGCCAATAGGAGGCCATGACGTCATCAGCTTCCCATTGGCCTGCGTGACGCAGGAGCCTTAAAACCCAGCTAGCTCTTCCAGAGCGCCCACCGGCACCGCCTACGGAGGTATCTCTGGAAGCAGGGGGTCTCCAGAGCTGAAATAAATAAGTGTCAGCTCCGGAGACCCCCCCCCCCGCTACAACCCTAGGTTAAAAGATGACAAAAATAAAAAATGGCCTGCATTGCTCCTTTAAGTAAGTAGGAGTTGGTGCTAACTGCAGAGATGTGCGAATGTTTGAAATATAATTCACAACATTTCTCATACGTTGTTTTTCTTCAATTTGGCATTTTTGCAAAAGCTTGAACGGCTGAACAAATCTGCAAAATGTTATATTTTTCTCTCGAATTTTTACTAAATGTCGGAATTGAAAAAGCCGCGTGACCTTGCACATCTTGGTCATGTGACCATACAAAGGCGAATGTTGATTTTTTTATGCAACATTTTTCGCGTTGCAAATGTAGGGCGGAAATGTTAGGCCGCGTGCATGGTCGGCGCGCGCCGTGAACCATAGCGGCGGCCATAGCGTGCACGCCCACAAGAGCGATGGCGCGGCCGATTTTTCGCGACACAATTTTTTTTGATTTTGTCACACGATGGCCGGGTCACGTGCGCGGCTCAGCCAATGAGGGCGAACCACTCACGTGATGTCACGCCTCCAACACGCCTCCCCGTCTCCTCCTCCACATCCCACGGATCACCTCGTGCCTCATGCATCGTCATGCTTCCCACAGTATTGAATAGGGGGTTTGGTCTTCAAATATAGTGGCTTGCCTTTGCCGTCCAATGTGAACCAGCTACGTCCGATTCTCAGCCGTGCTGCAGCTCCTTGACCTTAGTGAAAGTACAGTGTTAAGATAATGATGATGCACGCTCATGACTCACTCACGGGGCTGCACTGCTTCTGGCCATTATTTCATGCTGAGAAATCTGAGCTTTGAATTGTTTGCAATCTTTCTTTATTGTACATACTGTAGATATTGCACCAACATTTCCCAGTAATAATTAAGTTATCTCCATGCGACCTATCAACTTGTTTTTTCTGCTGTATTTTCTGCTGGACTTTACTCTCCACTGTGGCCTGATTCTTATTTTACTAGCAGCCTATTTATGGCACAGGTATTACTAAAGGGTTATGCACATGGATGGCGCTACACACATAAAGATATACAGTACATATATCCTAGAGCGGTCTAGACAGGGGTGCTCAACTCCAGTCCTCAAGCCCCCACGCAACAGGTCAGGTTTTGTGAATATCCCAACTTCAGCACAGGTGGCTCAATCTCTGATTCCCTACCTATTCACACACCGTTTAGTGAATATGGGCCTAAGTAGACCAAATAGTCCTGAGTTGCCATTAGTGTCGTAGTTCAGGAGAATGGCCTGTAAGATTACTGCTGCCTAATAAATAAGGCTTGTAGGCCCCGATTCACTGGCGCGCGCCCGATCGGAACAAGGGAGGAGGCAGGAGTGAGGCGACAGCAGCGCCAGCACGTTCCCCCAGAAGCCCCAGCACTTCCCCCAGCAGCCCCACCACGATCCCCAGACAGAGGGAGGAGGCAGGAGTGAGGCGCCAGCATCACCAGAGGTAGGTATGGGGGGGGGGGGGTGTGTGGGTGTGTGTGTATAAAGTTTGTTACAAATTTTTTTTTTTTACATTCGGGGCCCACACTCACACCGCGTTATAAGCGGATTATACTATAACGGGGTTGAGCTGTATGTGTGTGTGTGTGTGTGTGTGTATATATATATATATATATATATATATATCTATATAATATATTCTATATATAGTATAATATATATACGCCCATACACACCCACAACACACACACCCACACACACACAGTGGCGAGAAAAAGTTTGTGAACTGCAATAATGATAATAATGAAATTCCATAATTTCCCATGATAACCGTTTTGAAGCAAGACTAGTCTTTTCTTAAATATCCAAATCAGGTTTATATTAACAATTCCATGTCTTTTGAAACAAAATGCTGTACAGATTATACAAACAATGAGTAATTGAGTCAGGGTGTGTGAAAAAGTAAGTGAAACCCTGGTTTTATCAGCTAATTTAAATGTGATAATTAGAATCAGGTGTTGACATAATTAGGTAGATCTTCAGGTGGTAGTTTAGGGGGCCCCACCCTATATAAAGATCAGAAACCATACAGGTGTGTGGACACACATCATGCCACAATGTAAAGAAATCTCTGAGTACCTCAAAAAGCAGTTATTGAGGCTCACCAGTCTAGAAAGGGTTACAAGAAATATTTAATTTGGTGGTCGACTTTTCAGTCCCCATTGGAACCTTGAAGATATCTTGACAAAGGTTCCAATGGGGACCGGAAGGTCAGTCACTTCTTCAATGAAAGTTCAAAGAGTGCTGGAACTATTAGCCTTTGCGGGGCGCACGGCGGCACTGTCAGGACGAGCTCACCACAAACGAGGCGGGACCGCGGTGCTGAGGTGGGATAGAATATAACGTCACCCACAGCCACGAGGGCACGTCTTGAGAGTAGAGTGGTCTGGGAGTCCGAGTCGGGGCAGGAGAGGTACGGATGGTAGAGGGTGCTGTTCGCCAAGTCCGGGGTTAGAGAGAGGGACGTAATCGTTTACCGTTTGCCGGGTTCGGGGTACCAGAGGTGCGGAGAGACGTATTGCCGTATGCCAAGTTCGGGATGCCAGAGGTGCGGATAGACGTATTGCTGTATGCCGAGTTCGGGATGCCAGAGGTGCGGATAGTCGTAGGGGAAGCCGGTTCGATACACGAGGAAGACTGCAAAACAAGACAGGACAAGACAGGACTAGGGAGGCAGAGATTGATGAGAACAACTGGTTCTATGCTCAGCCAACGAGTTAGTGAAACTGTTGGGTATAAATGGGAGAGAGGACCCAATGGCAGCGCAGCAAGGTGGGGGTGTGTGGAAGGGCCAGGCTACGGCAGGGATAGGTCCAGCATGAGTCCCAGGGGAGGAGCCATAAAGCCCAGTAGTAAGGTTGTATTTAATAGCAGCAATAGTTTGAGGTACTGTGCCTTTAAGGGGCTGGTGTGCCTCCGTGTGGCCGCGCCTCCGTGTAGCAGCGCTTGCGGGCGCGTGACCAGGCATACCCGCAGGACCAACCCTTGAAGAGGAGCATTGGCGTGCGCGCCCACGTGGAGCTGCAATCGGCGTCTTGGAGGAAGGCTGCCTGTGTGCCGCGGGAGGACCCGGCGGAGCTGCAGGTGAGTGGGGAGCACGCCAAGGGCGGCGTGACTCCCGGATCATTACAGGCACGCTGGCACCGGAGCCCTTCCTATGGAAAAAGGGAAGGGGACTTACCTTGAAAAGTGGCCCTCCAGCAGTGTCGTGGAGTTGTGATGTCCCATTGCCATGGCAATGTGTCGTCATTTGACTACTGTCACCATGTCAACACGAGGCGGGCCGCTCCGGAGAACGTAAGACCCCCACTCAATAAAAGAAAACATGCACGCACACACACGCACACACACACACAGGTCCTGCCGGTTTGGGGGCCCCACACTCCCTCCTCCAGCTTCCCCCTTCGGTGGACAGAAGTTGGATCACGGTGACGACAGGAGTGCGGGGGGCCCACCGAAGGCGCGAGGCTCAAGCCGACCGCCTTGCATGCCGTGCCCTAAGGATATATATATATATATACAGTGTTCGACAAATCACCCAAAAATCTACTCGCCACCTAGTCCCGCCCCCAACCCCGCCCCTAGTCCCGCCCCCAACCCTAGTCCCGCCCCCAACCCGCTTTAAAATAAAATATATAAATAAAATACATTTAATATATTCCTAGCCAGAACAACATTCGTTTTTGACATAAATGTCTTTATTGTATTACATTATACTACATTATACTACAATTAGTCCTTGTTACGCGTGTGTGTGTGTGTGTGTGTGAGTGTGTGTGTGTGTAAATGTCGATCTAGAAATAAAAGCCAGGTGTGAATGACTAGTTTCCTGAACCCCTTAACCAGTGTCTGGACGTCCCCGCTTCACAATATCTAAAGCAGCAATCCCACCTGGGATCTTACCTGATCCGCAGTTCCTCAATGTCCAGGTACCCTCATTTTGGTGTAGTATAGGGCAGTTAAGATATATAGGGTAAATAAGAGATCCAGAAACAGAGTGTGAGACAGACACAGGGAGAGGGTGAGAGAGAGAGGGGGTTTGAGAGAGATAGGGGGTGTGAGAGAGAGAGGGGGTGTGAGACCCCCTCCCTCCCTATAAGTAATAGTCCCCCTCCCTCCCTATAAGTAATAGTTTCCCCCCCCCATTCAGCCTATAAGTAGAATGGTCCCCCTCCCTCCCTATAAGGAATGGTCCCCCTTCTCCCTATAAGGAATGGTCCCCTTTCACCCTATAAGTAATGCTCCCCCTCTCATATGAAAAGCAGGGACCTACTCTTCCCATATTGTATAGTATGCTCCAATATCTTCACTTATTGAATTCCTTTAACTTGGCAACCCCATCTGGGGTGCTGAGGCTCCTGGGAGAGCCGAAACGTTGACCTGTGTCAAACTCTTAATTTTTCACCATTCACCAGGACCGTGTGTGTGTGTGTGTGTGTGTGTGTGTGTGTGTGTGTGTGTGTGTGTGTGACTAAATATTTACATGTCAATAAGCACATGTGATTTAGTTGCTAAACCACCTGTGATCATTTGCCTTTTGTCGATCTTACTTTACTTTCCACCTCTTTACGCACGGACAGGTATATGCGACTTCCACGGAAAACTTCACTTTAAAAAGATCCATGGAAGTTGTTTAGCTGGATATACCCACGGGGACGCCAGGCTGAGCAGTCCTTTTCCTTCATGGCTACAAAGTCTCTTTATTTCTGTTATTTCAATTAATTGATCTCATTTGCTGTGTGTTGCTTTTGAGTACTTTGTAGTAGTAATTACTTCAACTCATGGCATAATAATAGGGTTATTTCTAAACTCACCTGTGGTGAGGTGTTTTTCTATTTATTATATACGGTTTTAGCATACTGTAGTTGTCATCAGTTGGTAGCTACAAGAACACGAACTCATTGTGCGTTTCAAACATGTTTTTTTCAATGTATAGGTAAAAGCTACATACATGAGGGATATTGGAAACCCGTGATTTGATCATCTCACACTCTAGCCATTGAATGTACACATTGTTTATGCGAATTTAAGCTTCATATCTTGGAAAGCGTATACCAAATATACACAGAATGTAGTGCCTGCTATCTATTCCGTATTCCAGTATACATAGCAATTGATGCTATACTGGTGGGGCCATTTGCCCATTTTCCTTACCCCCTGTCAGTCATAGGCCTTATATGCCTTATATGCCCTTCATTCAGACTTATGCCCTAGGGGTTCCCTTGTACCTATCCAAAGAAATGTAAGATATTTGAATTTGTCCCACCATTTCCATGCATCTTTTACCACTCCTAAAGTAGAAAATAACTGTTTTCCCATTATCGCCTCAGTTTCAGAACACAAAGTCCTTGTATTGGTGCAGTATTTGTGCTCTTAAAATACTTTTTGGGGGGAGATTCACCAAAATCCGACAAGGGTGCTGGATTCCCCCAATAAGTTAGCGCTGGATCGGTCGGACGCCACTGATCAGGACTTGGTGAATCCTGAGCTTTTTTTTTGTCTCAAACTGTTTGTTTTTTATTTTGATAAATAGAAGGGGATGGATACAGAAAAAAGAAACGGGTGGGGGGAGGGGGGGGGTACAACAAACCCCAACATAATCAAATCAACAATACACTTTAAATACAATACAATTTCCTGGTGCCCTTATCTTTATTCTGCAGTGTGTTTCGGACCCTTCTGGGATGCAAGGTTTAAAATGTTAAAGCCCCAAAAAGGATGTTTTTTTAAATGTCATTTTCTGTACCTGTACAATTTTTCTTCTTCTTGGCACTTATTTATAAAATATTTTACCCGGAAGTAATACATTGAGAGTTACCTCTCGTTTTCAAGCATGTCCTGAGCACAGAGTAAAACAAATAATACATGGTTACAAATACAGATACATAAGTGAACATGTACGTCAAACGCTGCTAAGCAAACACTGTGCTCCTGATGATTTTGTTGGGTGCACGTGGAAGGGGAAGGGAATTCTTCCCAATTAATTTTGAGAGCCGGTTTCAGGAATGTACCAGGTCATCTGATTTAGCAGGGCTGTGATTGGACGGCAGCCGTGAGCTGACTTGGTGGCTGTGGACGCTACCAACCCCCCTCTTTCACCCTCTGCCTGTGAGGTTACGTCTGGTCGGTGACCTGTGCTCATCTGTTTCTATAGAAAGGTTACAGAAGAGACTGCGCTGATGGGATCATTCTAGTTCTTTTTATGCATTTAGGGTATTTTGACATCCAAAGTGAATGCACCCTTTATATTCCCTACAAACCTTCTAAACACTTCTGTTTCAACTTTACAAATATATGCTCGTATCTACTCAGCAATTTTCTGCGATTAGACCCGTTCTGGGGCTGAAAGACGCCTTGCACCCCTTTGACTTCTCGAATGCGATGTAAGGGGTCTTCCACTACTGGAAGGTGACTCTTATTGCAGAAGATTGCTTAGTAAATATGGCCCCAAATAACCTTAATATGAAACATTGTTTAACATTTTCTAAATTAAGCACTGCAACTGAAATCAAGGCATGGCCATTGTTCCCTCCAGTGCTTGGGAAAGCTCGACCGTCCCCATAGAGAGGGACGGCTTCTGGCCAATTTCCTACTTGTTATAAAACACTAGTGCAGGGGTTCTCGGCGTGGTCCTCAAGGACTCCCCCCCCCCCCTCCAACCGGTCAGGTTTTCAGGATGTCCCGGCTTCACCGGGCCGACAGGGGGACAGCGGAGACAGGTTTCCCAGGCCCGGTGGCGGCGAGGTAGCCGACCTCTGGCCCCGCTGCCGGTCCTCTTGTGGCCGGACCCCGGCTCTCTCTCAGGTAAAGGCCTCTTTCACTATATCCCACGCCGACGGGCCTCTCTGACGTCAGCGTGCCCGAATTAGGCTTTGCCCAGCTTCTGGCGAGCGACGGCATGGAGGGAGGCCCGGTGTGCAGCCGCTCGGTGTGGGACAGAGGGATAGAGGACTGTAGCTGGGGAGAGTTGGGGCCCGGTCGTGAGAGGACCGGCAGCCGAGCCTGGCCAGAGGTCGACGGGCCCCCACAGACCATCCATAATGTATTTGGGGAGTGGGGGGCTTTTTAATGTATTTGGGGAGTGGGGGGCTTTTTAATATGTATTTAGGGGGGTGGGGTTTTGTGGTATGTAATTGATGGAAGGTGAGGGAGAGGGGGGTGGAGGGAGTGAGTGAGGAAAAGAGGCGTAAGAGTGACGCAGGGGAGAGAAATACATGTGAGGCGGAAGAGGGGGTGAGTGAGGAAGAGGGAGTGAAAAGGACAGGAGACAAATACATGGGAAGATTGTGGGAAATAGAGGGGGCTGATGAGGTGTGAAATGGGGGGGAGGGGGCCGGACGTAACTCTAGTCCTGGGCCCTGGGAAATCTGTCTGCGGCCCTGCCGCTTCAGCACAGGTGGCTCAATCAGATATATCGACTGGGCTGTGCTGAAGCTAGGATATTCTGAAAACCTGACCTGTTGGGGCTTGAGGACTGGTGTTGTGCGCCCCTGGCCTAATGCATTAATTTCCTTCCTTATATATGTATATATTTATTTCTATAGCGCCAGCAGTGCTATTTTCTGACCTCTGCCTGTTACTTAGAGCCCTTCATTAAAAACCCTCAAGTTGCCACAGCCCAACCACAGTGGCCTAGGATAGGATGGGAAGCCTCTTGTTACCGCTGCAAAGAGCGTTCATTCACCTGGTTCCTGATCTAAAGCTGAAAATTCCTTTGTGCACCTGGAGAAGCACTGGATTTAATGGGTTCACACTGGATTTAATGGATTCACACTGGATTTAATGGGTTCACACTGGATTTAATGGGTTCACACTGGATTTAATGTGGTGGTATGAAAATCCGCACCGTTTATTTGGCCTCGTGCCTAGAGATGTGCAAGAGGTGAACTTGAGTCTGGCCCAACTCTGGCTGCTTCACAATCTAATTGAAGGGGCAGTCTCTAGGATGAAGGTGAACCCAAGGACAGTGGCATGCTCCATACGGTATTAAAACGGTAATAAAATAAAACAAATAAAAAAGTAGAAGTAAAAAATATAAATTAAAAAATACACCTTAACATTTCCATGTCAAACAAATTCTTTGAATGGGCTTTGCAGTCTTTAACTAATGTCTTTAGGTGATAAGACTGCTATTCATCACGTGTTGGCTTAACTCTGTTCCTCTGTTTGACATGTGCCGGCTGCCATAATTACTTTACAAACAGATAAACGGGAATGGCTGTTGAGCTGAGAAGTGATGCGTATTCATTTTTTACAAGATGGAAAAAAATAAGACTGTTACTTTGTAGGGTATTTGGATCTAAAGGGGGGCAATGACAGGTTTTTGTTTTGAGATGCGCTAAACTTAACAGCCACCTGGCTAACATTTGCCTTGAATGTCACGTGTATTGAACTCCACGCAATTCTGGCAAAGCTGATACTTTTATCAGAATATCCTTAACATCTCAAACTTTAATTTCTCCGTTATCCAACACTCCTCCTTGGGATCGGGGCAGAATGCATTGATCTTTCACTTTAAATCCAGTTTTTGTCTACATAAATATTGCAATATCATGGGGAAACACAGAAAAAGTGTGTATACATTGTATTTGATTTACTTTGCTTTTTCGTGTAAACATTGACTTGGCAGAAAGGCTATTTCAGGGCAATCATTGCTCTACCTAAACCTTCACCCCCTGCTCTGTAATTGCTGACATAGATCTGCAGAGCCTAATTCAAAGTAGGATCATAAAAAAAATAAAAAAAAGATACGTTCCTTATCTGGGATAACTTTAAACATTTTTTTTTTTGCAAAGCGCTTAACATGTATGCAGAGAAGTGAAATACACAACAGGGATAAATTCAGCTAATCTACAAATCCCCTGCTTTGATGTATTTATCTTTCCCATGGTGTAGGGGCCTATCTATGCTAATATTGTTGCCTCTTCAGTCCAGGAGTTCCTTCTGCTTTGTCTTATATAATTACCCTGCAGTTACCAATGTTTCCTACTCTAATACCCAGGTTTGTTTTGTATGCAATGCGCAGTGCACTTCCGGCTGCTGCTATATCCAGTGGTTGAAGTAAACCTTTCTAAATGATGTGCAATACGTTTTATTCCCATATTTAATGCATTTTAAGCACTGGCTACATATTTCTGCTACATAGGAGCTTGAGTGCTTGATAATGCCCCCTACTCATTGCTTAGTTTAGTGTTTATCAACCAGGGTTCCCCGGGCACCCCTAAAGGGTTCCCAGCTATTCTTCAGGTCATGTGAACATTGTGCCAAATACAGAAGAATTGACAATGCATCTGATCTCAGACGCGCTATTAGAGAGGGTTGGGGTTCCTTACAATGCATCTGACCTCAGACGCGCTATTAGAGAGGGTTGGGGGTCCTTACAATGCATCTGACCTCAGACGCGCTATTAGAGAGGGTTGGGGTTCCGCAGAATTTCACAATATAATTGCTCATCTTTTTTAGATTAAAAAAACCCTACAGTCACTGGCTTTTGCAGACCCCTCATGTTTTAAGAATCCAACAGCAGTATTTAGACTGATGGGAAATTCTGATTGGATTAGATCTGTGGGTTGGGTTTGATCCCCCACTCCTGCTTTCCTCTGGACAGGTTACTTCAGGTCATACGAGAGCCTGTGCATGGTGAATGGATGCAGTAATTCCATTGATCAGTAAACATTTCCATTTAAAAAAAAAAGGGTTTGTCTGTAAATGAGCTGTTAACACCTCTGCTGTGTCAAATTTCAAGGCAGAGTCTCATAATGAACTAATTGCCGTATAAAAGCTTTGTGTCTCTTAGGTCTGCTGGGTAACATAATCTGATGGCTAACATAAAATACGCCAGGAGTTATAATATTGCAATTCAAACAGTTTTCCTTTCAAATATGCTACTATGTGAAGGGTTAATGGCTCATTACTCACACTCGGCAATCGTAAGAATATCGGAATTGTTGGAACACGCAAATCAAAGTTCAGACAATGATTCAGTGATGCCTATTTTATAAGGTTCAGCTGACAAGATGAGTTCTGTAATCTGCAAATTCAATATGAGATTTCAAAATTGTGCTGGTCACCAATTGTCATAATGACCCTTTGGCTGTCGCGCAGAGCGGTTAAAAGTAGGGGAGGTGCCAACGAACACAGAGGTGTTCTGGGCAGTGGTCCGCTCCAGTAACCTTGCAGGGTTCACCCACGCAGGGTCTGTGATGGCTGCAAGTGTGCCGGGCCGGGGGGCTCTGCCGCGCCTGTTTCTACTTTTCCTGGATTTTCTCAAAAAGACCAAGGAGTTTCAAGCAAACCCTGCCAAGCCGAACAATTCCGGATAAAACGCCGCTTTATTGACGACCAGACCACATGTCCCTTAAACGCGCTGGTTACATGGGGTCTCTCCCCATCTGCTCTTGTTTTTTTTTACTCTTTGGGGATATTTGGTGTAAAGATTGATTGGTAGAATATATTTTCCTTGTCTCTGCGTGATGTATTTTGCTTTCAGGCATACCCCGGTTTAAGGACACTCCCTTTAAGTACACTCGCGAGTCAGGACATATTTTCAATAGCCCCATACCCCTGTGTCCGCACGCTTGCTTCGCAAGTACGGACACTTATTCTACCCTACAGACGCTGTAGAAGTGACGCGCTGGTTCCCCTCGCCCAATAGCCAAACGGCAGCTCGCGCATGCGCCTGTCAGCACATCCTGAACAGCAGTACCGGCTCCCTACCTTGTACCCAAGCATCGATAAGTGGGGAAAAGGTAGTGCTTCACTTTAAGTACATTTTTGCTTTACATACATGCTCTGGGCCCACTGCATACGTTAATGCGGGGTATGCCTGTATATTGTTTCTTTGTAAAGTGCCAACATATTGCAAAGTACAGAGATTGGATAATTACATAAACCGTTACACACACAAAGATAATGAGGGCCCTGCTTGTGACCGCTTACAGTCTAGAGGCAATGAGGGACAACGTAGAAACAAAAGTTAGTGACTGCACTTTGTGGGGTGGAGCGTGGCTTAGGGTGGAGTTGTAGGGTGATGATGTCCTGTGTCCATTATACACTGCATCTAATGAACCTTTCTGGGTATAGGACATTTAAAAAGTCCAATATAGACAGCTAGTGCCCTTTGTCACACTGGGCTCATGTTCTGAAACATTTTGTTCTCGCCAAGTTATGTAGCCGCAGTCCTTGAGCACACATGTTCTCAACCTTATTACCCAAGCTTGGACCATACGTCCATGTTGCATAAAAACACTTTGCTTTTCTGGGTGCTGTTTTGTTTGTTATAACAGGTTTTCAAATGCAATGGAAACGAAGACAATTTGCATACAAACGAATCACTTTTTTTTCGTCTGCTCCTGCAATGTTTTAGTTTAGTATTTCTCTCCTGATTCACACTGATTATTTTATTTTATTCAGTGCAATAGATTGTCTTGTTTGAAACTGTAGTGCTATTATTCTTGAAAATAACTTTATTTCATGTAGCGCTTTTCTCCCAATGGGACACACAGCGCGTCACAATGACAGCATAGCGTGCGGTGCGCAGCACACAGGAATGTTACAGGCACAGGTCCCTGCCCAGATGAGCTTCAAACCAGATGTTGGTGCCTGAGGCACAGGAAGATAAAGTGACTTGCCCAAGGTCACAAGGAGCCGACACCGGGAATTAAACCAGGTTCCCCTGATTCACACTCAATGTCGTTGTCTGAGCCATCTACTTTTTCTGAGCACAAAATAATCCATGTTTTATATTGTTCCCTTGTTGCAGCCCAGTGTTGCTCCGATGTGATGGAGGTAGCCAGGGAAGCCAGGAAGAGAAACCTGGGGCCACTTCACCCTTCGTTTAACTTGGTCAAGATCCTGAAGAACGGATTATATCGAAACCTCCCTGAAAACGCCCACGAGCTGGCAACGGAAAAATTATGCGTGTCTCTCACCCGGGTCTCGGACGCCGAGAATGTACTGGTTTCCGAGTTCAACTCAAAGGAAGAACTTATTCAGGTAATCGGCTTCCTCGTGTGGTTATCCAGAGCAGTAAGGGTATGAAGAGAATATTAATGGGAAGGATCAGGCCTCTGTTCAATATCCTGTGAAGCTGCTTCCCAGTTCAGCTTCATTCAAATTGGGACAAAAATCTTCTCCAGCGCGGGAATGCTGCAGTGGCGTCACAGCACAGGGTGCTCAACTCCAGTCCTCAAGCCCCCCCAAACAGGTCAGGTTTTCAGTATATCCCTGCTTCAGCATAGGTGGCTCAATCGCCCCCTGTTTCAGTACAGGGGGCTCCATTTTCCCTGCTTCAGCACAGGTGGCTCAATCAGAGGCTCATTCTATGATTGAGCCATCTATGTCAAATCTGGGATATCCTGAAAACCTGACCTGTTGAGCGGGATGGGTGGGGGGAAAGGGGGGAGAGATTGAGGACTGGAGTTGAGCAGCCCTGACATGACAGATATATAGGGTCTTAGTCTGTAGCAGCTGAAGCGGGCGTTTTTGATCGGAATTCACCATGGACTTCAGCGCATCTAGAATGTCCCACAATCTTTAGGCTGAACGGCTCAATGTTGAACTTTGATTTGTTATTTGTTAACAATAATTCGACATGGGAGCGGACTTTTAACCGGTTAACGTTTCACTGACGGCTGTACACGTGTTGACATTTATTTTCTGAAAGTGTTAGTAGGATTCTGTTTTTGTTTTTTGTTTAAGAATTGGGGATTGTTTAAATTCCATTTCTTATACTTTTTTTTTTTCTTAATTAAAAACATTATTATTTATGAAATGAACATTCTTTCCTCTCCTTTATCACCCCTTCTATGCCAGAGTACTTTTGGCACTGTAGGGGTTAACCCTACTCCCCCTTACACAAGAACCCTCTTCTGCGGTAGTTGCTGCCGTATGGAGCTGCGCTCTATGGAAACCATTTTCTTTGCGTTGTTCACCCTTTGCATTAAATTCATGGTCACTTTTTGGCTGGAGAAACTCGTCCTATTCGGTGGCTTTTGTGGTTTAAAGCCGAGGTAATTGGGTCGCAGAACTTCCCTGAACCCGCAAATAAGTTAATTTTATTCCAGTGTTGCAGCGGCTCAATAAAAATATATAAAAATATAGTAATTCCCAAGGAGTCTGAGTTTCGGTAGGTTATTAGTCTCATAGCACATGGGTGGGCATGTCCTGTCCACAAGGGCCACCAACAGGTAAAGTTTGCAGGATAGCCCTGATTCAGCACAGGTGGCCCAGTCTTTGACTGAGCCACCTGTGCTGAAACAGGGATATCCTGCAAACCAGACCTGTTGGTGGCCCTTGAGGACAGGACATGCCCACCCCTGTCTTAGCGTTTCTTGCGTGCTTCAGCTTCCTATGGTTAATGTAAAACACCTACTGAACCAAACTCATCTCTTTCCTCCGCAGGCTTTAGTTTGCAGCTCCTTTGTACCTGTTTATTGTGGCATTATACCCCCTTCATTCAGAGGAGTGGTAAGTCTGTCTACATTCATACATGCCCATGCGCTCCTTTCAGGCCTGTGTAAGCTATTAACACCGTAGCACTCTGCGCATGCGTGCGAGCTCCGTATTCCCATCTTTCACACACAAAAAAAGTGTGTGTGTGTGAATAAACAATTTAATAGCATAGATTAAACATTATGATATGCACTCACAAGGATAATAAAATATCACACATATTGAGAGAATCTCGCGACGGGGGCAGCTGGTCGCGATTTTCCAGTCGGTATATCCGAAGTTATGGCGTCTCGTAGGCCGAAGAAGCTCGCGCATCAGTTCGCAATAGTGAACGTGAAATCCCCAAGACAACAATGTTTTAATTGTTTTAGAAATCGGTATACATACACGTGGCAACACTTGCCTATGTGTGTATGTGTATATTGTAGTGGTACAGAACAAAATAAGATGACTAATCTTTGTAAGGTAGAAACTGGAATAAATATATTCAGGATGCTGTCCCATTATTACTGTTTAACTGCAGTCAACCTATTGGTCAAATTGGCAAGTGGCCTATAGACCTAATCTGACATATCATGGAGAACAAACATAACGAAGGAGTAGTATCCCATCGATGCACGTAACTTAACCAGCCATGTTTTTCAAAGGTGCCTGGTAAATGTGGATGTGAATGGACTGAACAAATTGTAAGATTAGGCATGAACAGAATCATTCATTTCTTTCTTTTCTGCTGTCTTCCTCCCCCAGCGTTATGTAGATGGTGGAATCAGCAACAACTTGCCTGAATATGAATTGAAAAACACAATCACAATCTCTCCCTTCTCGGGGGAAAGTGATATCTGCCCAAGAGACAACTCTACAAACTTCCATGAGCTGAGAGTCACCAACACAAGTATTCAGTTCAGTCTCGGGAATCTCTACCGGTTAACACGAGCTCTATTTCCACCTGAACCCAAAGTAAGTTGGTATTGAGACACAGCTTCCATTCTAGAACCATGCCATCCTGCCTCATCTCACGCGCATCTCACACGAAATGCGATGTTCTTCTATAGGGGTTCGGCCATAAAGCTCCATGGGACCACCTTCTCAATCCCCCTGTTTGTGTTTATATCTACATTTCTGGATTATGTTAAAATCTGTAAAAATTTAATATATAGCCTTGATAGTCCATGCAATTTTACAGGTGCAGCATCTTTCTCAAAGAGCTTGTGCAACAAGAGTTTATTTTTAGTGCTCCAGTCTTTTGCCTAATTTTACAAAACAATAGATCTTGAACCAGTCTCCCACTTCAAAGACTGTAGCCTTGCCACTAGACCACTTCTTCTCTGGGTTAAATCTGTTTTAACTGTTTCAGTGGTTAAGATGTACTTCAGTAGTGAAGATGTTATTGTTGCAATCTCCTTTTGTACTATTGATTGAGTGGATGGTGTTATTGAAATAGGACAGTGGTGTTGACTGGGTTTTGGAGACCTATTTAGTAATGTTGGTTGCTGGTGGCAGACACCCAGCATCTATATCCCCGTAGGGAACATCCTACATGTTAATACATGGGAATGGAGACGTGTGAGACCTTTGTGTTCATACCACATTTTGGACATTATTAGCTGATGAAAAAGTTACAAAGTAACAACCTTTGGAGAGAACCTCCCCCCCCCTCCCCCCAATTTCATTAGTGGATTTAATTTTTATGAATAAAATACAAAATCTCCCTTTTTTGGCCCTGTGAATGGTCTCTGCAATTTCTTAAGGAATTCAGGGGACCAGACTTGCAAACTGAAACGAAGACCTGTTTCCCCATCTTCACACTGGAATATTGTGTTTCCTGCCCGGGCCAATATGAAAAGGCTTGTGACAGATGTAAGCAAATACATTTCTATGCCGTGTAAATGGGATTTGACCATGTATGACCTGTTCTAGGTGGATTCCATCAATAGTCATTCCTAATACAGAAGTATGTATAGTGACATGGTTTCTTCACGGGAATTAATGTTTTCACAGGTTCTTGGAGAGATGTGTCAGCAGGGATACAATGATGCACTTAGATTCCTAAAAGACAACAGTATGTTAAGTTTCGCCTTACTATTTTAAGTGCCCTTCTACTTTGGTTCCTACAAATCGCCATAGCGTTACATCAGTGAACATGGTATTCGCAGCACCCTTTTAGGGCTGAAATATTATTCTAAAGTGTTTGTGATGCACTGTCCTCCTCTCGCCACAGTCGGCGGTGGTTGTAGTGGTTTGGCTACAGGACTTGGGTGGGTGGAAGTTGGGGTTCCTCTTCAGCTGCTAACTAAATACTGGATGAAACATGTTACTGCTAAATTGACAGTAGGCAGCCAACTGTTGAACCCCTTAGAGCAGGGGTGACCAACTCCAGTCCTGAAGGGCCACCAACAGATCGGGTTTTAAGGATTTCCCTGCTTCAGCACAGGTGGCTCAGTCTTGGACTGAGTCACTGATTGAGCCACCTGTGCTGAAGCCGGGATATCCTGAAAACCTGACCTGTTGGTGGCCCTTCAGGACTGGAGTTGCCCACTCCTGCCTTAGATGCTTGCGAGTTTGCCCCTCCTTTGCCAGTTAAAGGGATTGGAGTTGGATACCTTTCCCTTTTTAAATTGAGAAGGTCTGTCCGTGAATGGGATTGTAATTAAACTCGTATCTGATGTTTATAGCCAGTGGTTGACAAATCACCAAAAAATCTACTCGCCACACAAAAAAATCTACTCGCCACCTAGTACCAAACGTGTGCTGCTTGGGCCAATATTTACTCGCCCGGGGGTTAAATCCACTCGCCCGGGGCGAGCAAATGTATAGGTTTGTCGAACACTGTTTATAGCCATAGACTGCTCTGGGCTTGTTACAATGTGTTTGTTAATGTCTGTACAGTATATCACCTCTTATACCTTGACATTTATATGACTAGGTACCTCTATAACAGAACAATTTTTGCTCTCTGTAGACCTCTTAAACATGCCGTCGCCCTCCTCTGAGCTGCTTTTGGCAGAGCCGAAAAACTCAACACCTTCACGCTGTAGGAGTGCAGAATGCTTTATGTTCCGGACTTCTAGTAAAGGTGAAGAAAAGGAATCTGAAACCAAGAAGCCAATGAAACTAATACCGTGGCCACTGGACAGGCGGATAATAGAAAAATTGCCTCCCAGGCTGTGCAATGGTAAGCATCATATTACTGGTATTGATTTATCGAGCCTGTATCAGTCCAACCCGTCTATCTGCCTATTATTTGTAGTCTGTCCAAGGCAGGGGTAGGCAACTCCAGTCCTCAAGGGCTCACCAGCAGGTTGGGTTTTCCAGATATCCCTGCTTCAGCACAGGTGTCTCAATCGGTGGCTGTCTTCGACTGGCCAACTCCTGTCCTCAAGGACCACCAACAGATCAGGGTTTACGGATATCCCTGCTTCAGCACAGGTGGCTCAATCTGTCTTCTGCTGAGCCACTGATTGAACCACCTGTGCTGAAGCAGGGATATCCTGAACACCCCGACCTGCTGGTGGCCCTTGAGGACTGGGGTTGCCCACCCCTGGTCCACGGGGATGTTGAGTGGTGTACAGTTTTCAAACGGATTGTGGCGAGTTGCAAATGAAGCACGGCTGCTCTGGATTGTAATCACCAGAACGTAGATGGCTACTCCTACCTGATAGGAGTCTGACACCTTTCAGGATTCAGCTGTCCTCATCGGCAGGTATACCACAATCCTGCCCTAGGAAACCTATTAAAAGATGCATCTTTTTAACTTTGTCCAGCTGGTCTCAGCTGTTTGAGGTTGGCCCCTCCCTCCCAGGTTTAAAGCTCGTCCCATCCCACTTTCCAGGACCTTTGCATGCAGCTGATTGCGACAGATCTAATACAGAGCATTCTTCCTGGTATTGTCCAGGTAAATAAGAATTTCAATCAGATTTAGAACCATGCAGCTGATTATGATCATTCTTCCTAGTATTGTACAGGTTATTAATAATTTTAAGTAAACACTAGGGTAGAGTGGGGGGAGGGGAAGGGGAAGGGAACCCTCGCAACTGCTAAATCTATATTCTCCGAGGTGCTACTATCTGGGGTGAGTAATGAATGGATACTGTGGGTAGAATAGAACCCCAATGGAGAGCACTCTGCAGATGCACAATATACAGGGGACAGGAATAGGGTGTATATAGTGATGAGTGAATTGTGCACGTTAAAACACTTTATTAGAGTCTTGACTCAAGGTTAAAATACAGACGCTAAATACCAGAAAATAAATGAGACTCATATGAGCCAAAAAAGCGCAGCGAAAGTAAAATATATGTGCCAGGTCTCACGTTGGAGTGTAAGCTAATATCCCTGATGATATGTGCGGGTTACAGCTAGGTGGTATCAAAACCCCATTGGAATCAGTGAGTGTAGTGTTCAAACACAGACACAGCCACTAGTGGCTGAAT
Organism: Ascaphus truei; assembly: GCA_036426205.1. Classification (NCBI taxonomy): domain Eukaryota; kingdom Metazoa; phylum Chordata; class Amphibia; order Anura; family Ascaphidae; genus Ascaphus; species Ascaphus truei. Next base: position 9,037,755 of record CM071571.1, read on the forward strand.
ATATACACGTTCCGGGTAGTGGTATGTGTGATAGTAGTCTTAATCACACAATATACACAGGTTAGTGCACCGAGTGAGTGTGATAATAGTCTCAATCACACAATATACACAGGTAGGTATATCAGGTGGGTGCACATATAGTATACACGGTGGGGTATGGCAGGTAAGTATATCTGCTTCTGTGCTCCTGATCAGCAGGTCACTGCTGTGTTGCCTGTGTAATGCTGCAAGTCTAAATGCTGCAGTAATATTAAGAGCACTCACACATGCTCTCTAGCCACTACCGTTTTGCAGCTGGCATAGGGGGTGTAACTGCAACAGATTAGAAGGTCGTGCATCCAGTGGGTGGAAAAAATAATAAAATTGTAGTACACAAGTAGTGTCTACATACACTTAGAACCATAAAAAACGTGAGGAGCTGGTCATATAAAGAACGAACAGAGATCGTGGTAATGCTCAGTGGCTATGAATACATGGGCTAATGCTCCGTTGCTCAGTAGACCCACAGTCTCTGCTCGCGTGAATAAAGTAGAGATTTAGTCTTTCATGCTAACTCTCTGTATGGGAGTTAGTTTGGGTGCAGGACACGCTCCGATCACGAGCGTCAGTCCCGCCCCCTTGACGTAATGAGCATTAGCCCATATATTCATAGCCACTGAGCATTACACGATCTCTGTTCGTTCTTTATATGACCAGCTCCTCACGTTTTTTATGGTTCTAAGTGTATGTAGACACTACTTGTGTACTACAATTGTATTATTTTTTCCACCCATTGGATGCACGACCTCCCATCTGTTGCAGTTACACCCCCTATGCCAGCTGCAAAACGGTAGTGGCTAGAGAGCATGTGTGAGTGCTCTCAATATTACTGCAGCATTTAGACTTGCAGCATTACACAGGCAACACAGCAGTGACCTGCTGATTAGGAGCACAGAAGCAGATATACTTACCTGCCATACCCCACCGTGTATACTATATGTGCACCCACCTAATGTACCTACCTGCGTATATTGTGTGATTAAGACTATTATCACACTCATTTGGTGTACTAACCTGTGTATATTGTGTGATTAAGACTACTATCACACATACCACTACCCGGAACGTGTATACATTCAGCCACTAGTGGCTGTGTCTGTGTTTGAACACTACACTCACAGATTCCAATGGGGTTTTGATACCACCTAGCTGTAACCCGCACATATCATCAGGGATATTAGCTTACACTCCAACGTGAGACCTGGCACATATATTTTACTTTCGCTGCGCTTTTTTGGCTCATATGAGTCTCATTTATTTTCTGGTATTTAGCGTCTGTATTTTAACCTTGAGTCAACACTCTAATAAAGTGTTTTAACGTGCACAATTCACTCATCACTATATACACCCTATTCCTGTCCCTTGTATATTGTGCATCTGCAGAGTGCTCTCCATTGGGGTTCTATTCTACCCACAGTATCTATTAATAATTTTAATCAGTGTTAGGACCTGTGAATTATGGTCATGCCTTGGAGGGGCTCACAGGCTTACAATGTTTTGGCCAAAGTGTTAAACTAAATTACCCTCTTATTCAAGAGATGTATAGGTATTTCACTGTGTATTTTTGCCATTGGATGTAGCACTGGGCTCGGTTTGTGTTTGTTTGTAATGCATCTTTTTAATCATGATATTCAATCACCCCACTAAACTTGGCCATCTGCACAAGGAAGACCTGGCCTATCACCGGCTTTTATTCTCTCTACATGGCTGCCCTGTAAAATAATTTGCCTGCAACGTATTTCAGCCCTGCATGAAGCTTGCAAGGAGAAAGGTGGGCTCTACCACCAGATATCAAGTCTACTACCCATGCGCGTGGTATCCTACATGGTAATGCCCTGTACACTTCCAGTGGAGTCTGCCTATTCTTTAGCGTTAAGGTAAGACTTTGTGTTTTGTTTTGTTTTTCTTAATAATTTACTTCAGACTTAATGTATTTTGCTGTGCTACAGACTTCTAGTTGTTTGCCTACATGAAACCTCTGCTCAGTAATGGGAGATATCCAACACTGTTTGTCTTAGACTCAAGTATGTCATAGGGTCGGTCAACAGTAATCCGGGTATGGAAGCAAGCCAAATACCAGCTGACCAATAACAATAATATTGTGGTTACATGGACCATAGAACTCCCTGAATGTTCAGAGTTGAAGAGCACTGTAAACAGAGGTCTGTGTTCCTCTACTGAGAACAAACTCTCTGCAGCTTACACCCCTACCCTGTTAACCAAATATAAAGAAGTTCAAGGTGCATTTAGTTGTCCACAATTCTGGCTGTTTTGTCCAGGTTGACCCCGTCTTCTTGCACTGCAGGTTAGTGGACTGGTTCCCTGATATACCAGATGATGTCCGCTGGATGCAGGAACAAATGCGTTCTGTTGCTGGGGCGGTTTATCGCCAGGCGAGGAAGAGACTGCTCCCTGCGGCCAGGTGCGTGTTATACATTCTTTGCAGCTTCTATCAGAATCCCGTTACTCGGCCCTTCTTGCTGCACTCGTGTTGAGGTTTTAGGATCTGTCTTTTTTTTTTTTTAATCCTAATTCTTGCGCTGTTGCCTCATCCCCTCGGTGTATTTATTTATTTATTTATTTATAAAATATTTTACCAGGAAGTAATACATTGAGTTACCTCTCGTTTTCAAGTATGTCCTGGGCACAGAGTAAAACAAAATAATACATGGTTACAAATACAGTTACATAAATGAACAAGGTATACATTATATACAAGACATTGCATGCACAGTTAAAGAAAATATATATTATGAGCGTATGAAACAGTTACAGACCAGATTAAAGTGTGAGACAGCTTTAGATTTGAAAGAACTTAAGCTGGTGGTGGATATGAGAGTCTCTGGTAGGTTGTTCCAGTTTTGGGGTGCACGGAAGGAGAAGGAGGAACGTCCGGATATCTAACACATCTTGGGACCGCAGTCCTTTTTAAAGGTCTTATAAAATGCATTCAGTAATGAAAAGGTGGTGCGCAGAGAGGCAAAAATGTCTCGTCAATTAACGTGAGTCTATGAAGGACAGTGCCCAAACCACCAGGAATAGGTCAACGTTCCAATATAAAATCTATAGAAAAAACAATCCGCAGTGTACCAAATGAAGTAAGCAAAACATCTATTCCTTACTTTGATACAATCGCCACCTTGTAGTTTGTGTGTTGAAACATTGGTGATTGTGTCAGTGGGAGTAATTAGATTGGCTTTGTGATCTTGGCAAACGGGATGGGGGTTGTTTTTGTTCAGTATTTTCTAGGTTCTATGATAGGGTCACCTTCACCAGGTGTGTGTGTGTGTGTGTGTGTGTGTGTGTGTGTGTGTGTGTGTGTGTGTGTGTGTGTGTGTGTGTGTGTCTTCTCTATGAAAGCAGAATGGGATCAAGCACATGTTTGCTTTGCCTTTCAGCTCGCCAACCTGCAGGACACTGAGGAAGTGCCTGAGCCTCCCATCTCCTCTCCATCATGGCTATGCTTACCTGTCACCCAATAGCTTCTCCTCTGTAGACCTGGAGGGCTGGGTCTTTGATTTCTCCTGCTCCTCCAACCTGAGCGGAACACTGGATCCTGAAAATCACCAACAAAATCTCAAGTCCTCTTTTAGCTCTGAAGATTCTGGAGTAGAAATCAGCTTCTTGAATGAGGATCTGGACTCTTCAGCAATTATGTTCTAGGTTTTACTGGAAGAACGTTAAAAACCCATCCAGTGCCGACATGTCCTGAATTTCAGAAGTTAAATCGCCTGTAATCAGGAAAAAAGTACAGAGCTACAAATGAACCACTTGACAAACTAATCCTCCCCAGTAATTAACTGCAGATGGAACCTTTTATGAAACATAAATTGGTTTAATTACAAACCCCCTCTGTACCAAAGGGCTTATATAACAAGAAATCTTGGATTTCGTGACAACTTGGTCTTATAGCAACCAATGGATTGCCAAAATCAGAGAAAAATGTGATAGTCCTGAGAGAACCCCTTCATGTATACAAACATGTTATGGAAGATAAACTAATAAATCCAGGACTCTAATGCAGGGGGCTCAAATTCAGTCCTCAAGCCCCCTCAACAGGTCACGTTTCCAGGATATCCCTGCTTCAGCACAGGTGGCTCAATCAGAGGCCCAGTCACAGAAGCTGGAATATCCTGAACCTGACCTGTTGGGGGAAGGGGGGGGTCTTATTGAGGCCTGGCGTTGACCAGTCCTGCTCTAATGCATCTACCTGCAGTAACATGGTGCTAAATCTTTCTGGAGGCGCGATTGGGAGCATTAATAACCAGGTCATCCAAAAACAGGCTTTCCATTCTCTTCCTTGGGGCTTTTTTCCCCCTCTTTGTCACAGGGTCCATGATTTTGCACAAACTAGACATAGAAGAGAGAGGGGCAGGAATTTCCAGCACTGCCCTTGGCATCCTGATCAGACAAGGTTTTGTAGAGATTACTAACCAGTATTCTATGTATATGCGAGCTTGGTGCATTCCTGCGAGTCTGCTAATCCAGGGGCTGGCCTGCCTGCTCACCTCCCAGCTCGAGCCCCCCCCCCCCCCCCATTCCCCCCGCTCAGTTCGGGTGTGAAACGACGTTGACCCCGCTGCGTGATTTGACGCTGCGTTTCCATGATGACGTGTCGCTGACGACCAGGTAGGAGAAGCTGCAGAGGCCTCGTGTGGCCCCCGGCATTTCATTTAAGTGCCCTGTGGGAGAGCGCGGGACCTCTGCAGCTGCCCCGCCCCCCACTTTGTGCACCCCTGTGCTAATCCATTGGTTATTTCTAAACTATGGGGGATGAATGATTGGGGGAGGACACAGAGCCTTCTACCAAATCCATACCATCACCTGCCACCTATGGTGCTAATGGGGTTAGATTATTAGTAAATAACTTGTATGATCATTGGTGCTGATTTTAATGACTTTAAAATTAGAGTGATGTTTTTACATATATATTTTAGTAAATAAAGAGGAAATGTGAACAAATCTTCAGTAAACAATGCAGCACTTGGGTAAAAGGGGAATTTTGGGCGATCAGATGGAGGCTGATTAAGTAGGACACAGGTTCTCAACTCCAGTCCTCAAGACCCCCTGCCAACAGGTCAGGTTTTCAGGATATCCCAGCTTCAGCCACAGGTGGCTCAGTCGAAGACTGAACCACTGATTGAGCCACCTGTGCTGAGCTGGGAAATGAAAAACGCTGACCTGTTGGGAGGGTTCTTGAGGACTGGAGTTGAGAACCCTGAAATATGGAAAAAATTTTCACCCTTTGGTGTTTTACATTTTTTTTTAAACTGGGTCCTATTTTACCTATTTAAAAAACAGACAAAAAAAAACCATTGACACTGTTTGTCCCGATATCCGGGGGCAGCCTTATTTGGGGGCCTTTACTGGGTTGTAGTACATTTCCTGCCCCCCTTTGGCAGCCATGGGGGAAAAAAAGGGGGGGGGGGGGATGGGGGGCTTTAGCGACCTGTTTGCCATAAAACCTTGGAAAAAAACTGCAAAACCGTGTTATGTAAAAAACCAACAAAATACTTGAAATGAGTTATACAAAATTAGAAAACACTGTTTAAAAAAAAGAAATAAAACAGAAAAAGGTGGTGCTGTTTTTTTTTTTTTGGCTTTTCCTAAAGCGAATCCTTGGATTCCTCATATTTGCTGCTAGCGCAGTTACCCCGGTCACTACCAAACAGTCCTGTAATGTTGCAGGTTTCACTGGCATCCAAGGGGGCCGATGCAAACGGAACACGCAATCTCCATGCTTGTTAATCCAATCCTGCAGTTTGCACACTCACAGGCTGAACTGCCTGAGCCTGGGAAGTAAAGCGCGTTGGAATGCCAGGAGTCATGTGACCAAGCGCAATCTGCCGTCATGTGACCAAGAGCAATCTGCCGTCATGTGACCGAGCGCAATCTACCGTCATGTGACCAAGCGCAATCTGCCGTCATGTGACCAAGCGCAATCTGCCGTCAGGTGACCAAGCGCAATCTGCCGTCATGTGACCAAGCGCAGTCTGCCGTCATGTGACCAAGCGCAATCTGCCGTCATGTGACCAAGCGCAATCTAGCTACTTGGAAGCTTAAGAGGCCTAAGATTGGCAGTGAAGTTTTAACTTAATTTAAAGACCTACCGCTTTGTACACTTGTCGGAAATGCTGTGTAATTAAATCCACGATAAAGCACTTTTGCTATTTATGGAAATCTGTTTGTTTGTTTTTTTTTTTCTCATAGAAAATCTGTACATACAAAATCACTTTGGACTAAATGCATTACCACCTCTCGCTTTCTACACAGGTCTGCTGTATAAATGTGACTAGGAATATTTATAAAATGAATATACATAACGTGCTTTTAGTTAAAAGGCCAGATATTTGTGCTTATTTTGCCTGTGCGTTTGTCCTATATCTTTGAGATGTCACATTTCTGCTTGTACAGGTTGTGGAATGTAATCTTCCACTGGTTTTTACTGGATAAACACAACCGCATCTTCACTTAATGAGGTATTTGTGACGGTCCTAATAAATATGAACTTGTAAATTGTTGCATTTTAAAAAAAAGAGAGAGAATGTAAAACAAAAGAAAGTGACTTTTTGGATTGATTCTATATTAATTGAAATGTTACCAGGTGCAGTAAATAATTCCTGTTAAATGTGCATCATCTCTCTGCCTTTGCTTGTTTGTACTTGGTTTTCACTTTTATAGGTCTTTTTTCCTTCTCCTGGACATGCGGTGAATATTCAATTGTTGAATTGTCCTCTGAGAAATAAATATCACATGACGTGTTAGGTTGCTGTAAGATTGCTGTACAGTGCGGATATTGATGCACATATTGCCCCTGAGATGGGTTAAGGGTAATGGCACTTTAGCTTGTGACTTGCCAATAAGATCCCATACACTAAAATAATTGACGGCGCTCCCACACTGATCATGCAAATTAATAAGAGCGGATAGAAAAAACTCCCCATATAATTATAGGTGATAGATTCTCGGTATGAAAATTGCACAAAACCAATCCCTCTGCAACTGCCACTGAGGAACCTGGTTATAGAACATTCAGGGCAGCTATATACCCCCTTCCATCGCCTTATGATGACATCATGTTACGAGACCTGGGGAGTGGCTGTCCTTTTTGTAGCCAACCTTCATCACATGATTGGGAGGGGGATTCAACCTAAGTGAGACCACACAGTTAACCCATTGATGCTGTTAACCCCTTGCATTAATTAGTAGTCCCCGGGGGTGGGGGGGGGGGGGGGGGGGGGGGGGGGAGAGAGTTACATTAATTATCATTACTTGTATATCCACTACATTTTTTCACAACCACATACGGCATTAATTGTTGCACGCTTTGCACTTTCTCGTACATCTCATCAATCCTCTTTCCACCTTCGCTTTGCTGGTTGGACTCCCCCCCCCCCCCCCCCCCCCCTCCCCTTCTTTGTTTCTTCCGCCCCCCCCCCCCCCCCCCATACTTTGCTTGTTGGACACCCCCCATCCTTTGCCTCTCCACTGAGTGATGTGTCCAAGTTTTCCATCACCCTTCTCCTTTTCACTCTGCTGCGTGAGCACAAATACAAAGTACACTTTCATTCCTCCCTACCTCTATGACCAGTATTTACCTTTTAATACAGGCGGTAGATTCCACTTGGCTGGCCACAATCATTTTACAGATATTGCTTTAATGGATTATTTATTTGTGACTGTCTCCTGTGTCTGATGCTTTTAATGCATCATCCAGATAAAGGAATCATTTTTGACCGGCATTCAAGCAGACATCCACTTAGCAGAGGGAACATGCTGTGGCATAAATCATGTATGTATATCTTTATATAGCGCCACCCAGGTACATAGCGCTGTACAGCAGTGATGCACGTTACATAGTGGGAATAAGCACTTCACACACACAAAACAATAAGAAAAAAGGAGTCCCTGCCCCGAAGAGCTTACAATCTATGTATTGTGGTGTAGTCATGGCTGGTTCTGGCTACCCGTCTGCCCTCCCTGACATGTAAGTCCTGGTAAGTGCAGGTAATGTCAGGCCCAATCTTGGGTTTGCCCCCCACAAGCAGCTTCCCTGAGTAACGGGTGGAGGCAGGAAAGGGTCTGTGTGCTGTCCAATCCTGGGTTCAGACCTTGTACCCTCCCCCTCTGTACTAGGGAAGAGGCAACCCTAAATTTAGTCAGTCAGAGAGTACTCTAGCGATGGAGTAGGTACACTGAGTTGCTGTCTCGCCCTGCGGGGTGGGACTATGTGATCAGTGCAGTCCCATAAGGGGACTGTGAATAGCCATGGAGGAGAGACACAGCCTCAATCATGTTATCTGCTACAGGGACCATCCAGAGGTCTGGGACCTTAGAGAGAAAGCTGTATTCGCTGTACTAATATGCTGTATGCAGTGGATGCTAAATAAAGATGCTCCTGTTCCAATATACTCCTAGCCTGAGTCTGCAGTCAATGAGGGGGGAGTATGGACTGGTTCTACCGTAGGGACTACCTTCTGCAAAGCTTGAGCCTGCGGCAGATGGAGGCGCTAGCACCCAGAGAACGAATCAACTTCTACATCAAAAGCCTGTCCGGTTTCCCCAACAACACCGGCGGAACCTCGGCTCGCCTGCAAGCCAACAGGTATCATGCACCGTTAGGCTTGTTCTACAGTGCTCGCGGTTCCTCTGCCGTGCGCGCGTCAATCATAGTGGGATGTGTTCGGCATCCGTTTGGTTAGATGGGACGCGCGCACGGCCGTGAGCGGTGGCGCGGCAGACAGGAGAAAATATAATGAAAATTATATTTTCGCGCTGCTGCCGAGCCGCCGGCCAATCAGAGAGCGCCCTAACGCTGTCTAGCCGCCCGCGTCACCGCCTGCAATATCTAAACAAAACATGGATGTGTGTGTATGTATGTTTTTGTGTTTCTGTACAAAGGTTCAGCTGTTACAGGGTTGGAACGACAGCAAGGAGGGGAGGAGACAGATGGATGACAAGGACGGGGGAAGGGAGATCAGTATGCACATGAGGCAGGAGGAAGTGCAAAGAGAAGGGAGGAGAGACCGCAAGGAGAGGAGCAGACAGATGAGAGGAGAAAGGAGTGTAGTGTGCACAGAGAGGAGCAGACAGTAAGTCGTGGCCTCCAAATCCCCATGTCACGCAGGCCAATAGGAAGCCACAATGTCCTACTGGCCCGCGTCATGCGAGAAATTGAAACCACCATGTTGTTTCTCTTGACGGGAACGCTACGGTCACTACCGCCTTCTTCTAGAGGCTCACACCTAACCGCAAAGAGCACAGCAGCAAAAGGAGTTCTGATTATGAAGCAGTTTGCACACTAGTGGCCTCGTTTTCCTAATCTGCAGAGTAGAATTCCAGTGTATCGTTTCACAGTGAAGAAAGCGATCGGAACAAAAGAACCAGGCAGTTTGCAGGGAAATCATTTTTTGACGGCAAATAAAATATTCCACTGACTGATAACTTTACTAGACCAATTGTAATTATTCTATTTTTTTTTATTTAAAAAAAACAATTCCGACCCCGTATCATGCCGCGTTTAAGATGCGTCGTGTCACGGAACTTCGGAATCCTACAGATTGTTATCGTGATTCGTGTTGTACTAGGATGAGTTACACGTTTTATTCTCTTCACCGCCCTCCACAAAACCCACGTTCCACCCACCCTACACCACGCCGACCCGGCACTACCCGGGACCCACCTCATCACCCACTACACAACCACGACGACCCCTTACCCCCCGACCCCAGTTATTGTAGAGACACACCCCACCTTTGGTCGCCTGTTGTGCGATGTTGGTGTTGTTCGGTTTCTCCACCTCTGGGGATGGGTCCACACACCACACCAACGCCACGAACTCGTCCCTTACCCACAAACACTTCCATATACACACAGGCCACTCTTCAACACACACACACCACACCACACCACATTACTCACACTCTCCCATAGTCACAGCACACTCACTACTCTTCCCATCACACAAAACACACCTGCGTCCCATACACGCATCACACTCTCCTCCCCATGTTTCCACAATAGTGGCGACACCCACAGAGTCCGCGTAAGATCACACCAACATCATATTCGCACACGCGCTTGTCATGCCACTGACCACCCCCCCTTCCCCCCAACATCCCCCCCGACCACCCCCACCCCCACCCCCCCCTCTCTCTCTCTCCTCTCTCGTCATCTCTCTCTCTCATAACACATCAACACACACCCACACACACACACCCACTTCTCCCACACACACACACACTCCTGCCACTCCCCATACAACACAAACCACTCCCATTGTTACCACACAAACAGTGCTCCACAATCTTTCCCATTACAGCCCACATCCCACTCTCCCATACACACAATCAATACATCTCCTCCCCATAACAAACACACTCCTCCTCACATCCACACACAACAACTGCCATCTACGACCACCAACACAGTGCTCACGACACGACCTCACACAAGGCCCTACACACACACACACACACACATGCCCCATCCATCACATCATCCTTAACTTCTCTCTCCCAGTTACACACTACACTTTCATTTTGCACACATCTCTCTCCCTATAGTTCATCCCACCTCACACCGTTTTCTCCTCTACTCCCTTTACCCACCACACACACACTCCCCTACGACACCACACATCTCCCATGACACACAGTGCGTACACAACTTCTCCCACTCCATTCACAACAATCACACCACACACACACCACCGGCACTACCATCACACATCACAGTCAACGCACGCAATCTGCTAACCACATTTCAGCTCTCGCCAATGATCACACGACACTACTCACTCGCCCACACACACACACACACTCCCCCACGACACAACACAAAGCACATGCCCTCTTCCCACTTCTACACACACTCTCTTCTGCCCAAATTAATTCAACATCTTGCTTTATATCTACACTACACCTCTCCCATAGCACCACAGGACACACACACACGCTTCAGCGGCTTTGCTCAGGCCCTCTTTACCAACAACTCTCCCATTACACATCACCCCTCTCCCACTGCTTCTTTTGTTTAGGTTGACCACTCTCCCCACTCTCCCATACGATTCACAACATCACAACACTTCTCCCAATTTTTACCACTACACTCACACAACAACACATCCACCACTAACAGCACCCACACCACACCCATTTTCATCCAACACACACACACACAACCACACACACCACTAACCACACAAACACACACACACTCCCATACACACACACCTCTCCCCATACACCACCACCTCTCCCATCACACACCACAACACCCCACATCTCCCCATACACACCACCACACAGAACACACAACTCTCCCCTACCCACCAACACCCACACACATCTCACCATACCCACCCCCCACCCACACTCCATCCCATAAACACAGGGCACCCCACACCCCCTAATACCCACAACACACCACACACTCCCTCTATCCCTACACACCACACACCTACCCAATACCCCAACTCTCTCCGCCAATACACACACACAGCGTGCACTATCTCCCCTCCAACACCACCTAAACTCTCCCCCATAACAACACCCAACGAGATCTACCACCACACCCCCGCCTCCCCTTAACCCCCCCGCCCGCCCCCAGGCACCCCACCCCCCATCCCGACTCTCCCCTCGCCGTCGCGCCCTATTAAATGCATCACTGCCCATCACACACACCCCCACCCCCACTTACCCAGCCCAATACCCCCGCACACCTCCCAAGCACACACACACATCCCTCTCCCCCTCTCCCCCCGAACACCCTTCTCCCCCCCCCCCTCCCACCCACCAACTCTCCCATCCACACGCGGGAGTTGGCCCTCCCTCCCCTGCCCCCCCACACCATGACCCCTCTCCCTACCCACAACCCCGACATCGTCCCATCCACCCCCGCAGGTTCTCGTCCCGATCGCCCCACACTGCGGGCCCCTAGGCTGGCCGCGCACGCCCCCCGGATTCCCCCACGCCGCAGATCGACCCCCTCACCCCTTAGGCGATGCCCCCTCCCCAGGGGTACTCTCTCCTTTTCACCCCGGACACCCTTCTTACTCACAACACCCTCCGTCCTCCACCACCGCACCCACCCTCACCCCCCCTCGCCGGACCTCTCTCCCCCTCCCCACAGCATTCCCCCTCTTCCCTCCCCCCCCCCTCTCCCAATAAACCCCAGTAGTTGTTCGCTACCCTCCTCACCCTAGGTCACGCCGCACACTAGACGACCAAACACCAGGCGCTTGCTCCCCTCCCCCCCCCCCCACTCTCACCCTGACTACCCGCCCACCTCCCCACTCCCCCCCCCCCCGCCACAGGCAAAACAACACCAGCACACAAACCCACACACAACTCTACACAACACCAACACACACAAACACACACAACACACACGAACACACAACATCCTACGACAATAACAACTCTCCTATAATACAACACACCCACACACAAACGTTCCATACACACAATTTCATACACACACTTCATACACACATAACCACCACACACACACAACCCACAACACCACTTCCATAAACAACACAACTCTCTCACAAACCCACCCACCCCAACATCTCCACTAACACAACACACCACATACCACACACACACAAATACACACAGGCACCTCTGATCCTTACCACCTTCGGGTTGAAGTGAATAGAGGAAAGGCCGCGGACAAGCACATCACATGCCCCGCCGCCAATCTCCCCGCCTTGCATGGCAGCAGGAGCGGTGGGGACAGAGGGGGGAATAACGGACACACCCCCGCTACCACCTCCCGTTCCCGGCGGGCGAGGAGCCGCGCGGGAACGGCGAGGAGCTGCGGAGCAACGAGAGCACCCCCACCTCCGGAAGAAAACCACCGACGGGAGGAAGACATTCCAGCTACCACCTCCCACCCGCGGGCCAGCTTGGAGCGCGACGTGGGAACGGAGAGAAGCACCTCCACAACCGCCTCGCGTGGAACGATCCCCAGGGAACGGCATCCCCGCTCCCACCGTCACAGACCTGGTCGGTCATCGTTAGCCGGGGAAGAGTAATCACCACCTCCACTACCAAACACCTCCTGCCTCGTTTGTGCTTGGCTTTTGTCACCAAAATAAAACAAAAACAAAACAAAAAACGAAAACGAATCATAATTTTTTTTTTTTTTTTTTTTTAAATCACAGAACCGCGTGCGCTAAGCGGCTATTAGGCGGGGTCGCCACGGGGGCAAATCCAGCTGCCCCTGGCGACCAGGCAACCGGATTTGTCGAGCACTGCCTATAAGTGTTGTATAATCATTTGGTTATTGTCATGGAAAAAGAATCATATTTCTGTTTGACCCCCCTTCTGCTTGTCAGCTCCTTAAGTTCAGCTGCATGTATTTGTTCCTCACACACACACTGTGCCTGCGTTATGTATCACTATGTTGCCTTTTCCTTCCTGTCTGCCAGTACTCCGGTTGCCCTGGCAACATCACCAGTCCTAGGTATTGGACTTTACCATTCCCCCCTGTCCCTGCTAACAGTTGGTTTAGCCTGCCCCTATTCCTGTGTCACAAGCAGGACCCTCTTTCTTTTACTTCCTGACTTGGCTGAGTGAGTACCTTCATGTCACACTCCCATGGCAAGGCCATCTCTTTCTACCTGCCCTCAACTACAAACTCACAACTACACAACATCCACAAGTACCTGTATTCACTGCTGCTTTTCCAATAAAGTGAAGGATATATTATAGGACTTGGCGTGATTTGGAAAGGGGGCTGAATTAATGCTATCTGGGGCTATTCACACATCACACATGACCTTGGCTTCAGAATAGTTATGCTAGTTTGAATGCAAGGTGCACGGATACCTGGGAGGGGGTTGACTTCCTCTGGTTACCGTTTGTCTCACTTTGCGTTCACAAGAGTTTGCACAGGCAGAGCCCCCTCTCTCCTCCTATCTTTATTGGTTCTCTGGTAAGGACCGGCAGGGCCACCGACGGGGGGAGTGCAGGGACATCTGTCACAAGCCCGTCTTTGGGAACCCGGAAATCAAGCCCCAACAGAAGTCGGGCCATACTTCTAATATTGGCTGCTTGGGTGGACCTCCCTCCGATACTGGGTAGGGTCCGATAGGGAGGGGGGGGGGGGCAAAAGGGGAGGGAGGAAAAGATTGGGTATGTGGGGGGGCAGAGCATGATGACCGTTGGACAGAGATGTGGGGGAGAGAGTGAGAATGTGGTTGTGAGTTATGGGGAGGCGCTGAGTCCTGCAGTCAATGAGGGGCTATGGAATGGTTCTACCGTATAGGACTACTTATGCAAAGCTTGAGCCTGCGGCCAGATGGAGGCGCTATCACCCAGGAGAACGAATCAAATTCTAATCAAAAGCCTGTCCGGTTTACCAACAAAACACCGGCGGAACCTCGGCTCGCCCTGCAAGCAACAGGTATCAGTGCACCGTTAGGCTTGCTTCTACAGTGCTCGCGGTTTCCTCTGCGAGTCGCGCGCGTCAATCATAGTGGGGGTGTTCGGCATCCCGTTTGGTAGATGGACGCGGGCGCCGGCGTGTGAGCGGTGGCGCGGCAGACAGGAAGAAAATATAATGAAAATATATTTTCGCGGGCTGCTGCCGAGCCGACCGGCCAATCAGAGAGCGCCCTAACGCGGTTTAGCGCCCGCGTCACCGCCTGCAATATCTAACAAAACATGGATGTTTGGTCTGTATGTTTTTGTGTTTATGTACAAAAGGTCAGCGGATTTACATGGTTGGAAAAGGCAGCAAGGAGGGGGAGGAGGACAGAGGATGACAAGGACGGGGGAAGGGAGATCAGTATGACACATGAGGGTGGCAGGGGACAGTGCCAAAGAGAAGGGAGGGAAGACCGCAAGGAGAGGAGCCGACAGATGAGAGGAGAAGAAAGGAGTGTAGGTGTCGCACAGAGAGGAGCAGACAGTAAGTAGTGGCCTCCAAATCCCAATTGTCACGCCAGGCCAATAGGAAGCCAACAATGCTACTGGCCCGCTCATGCGAAGAAAAATTGAAACACCTGTTGTTGTCTCTGACGGGAACGCTCGGTCACTACCGCCTCTTATAGAGGCTCACACCTAACCGCAAAAGAGCACAGCAGCAAAAGAGTTCTGATTATGAAGCGCAGTGTGCAATAGTGGCCCTCCGGTTTCTAATCTGCAGAGTAGAATTCCAGTGTACGTTTCACAGTTGAAGAAAAAGTGAAGAAAGCGACGGAACAAAAGAACCAGGCAGTTGCAGGGAAATCATTTTTTGACGGCAAATAAAATATTCCCACTGACTGATAACTTTACTAGGACCAATTTTTGTAATTATTCTATTTTTTTATTTAAAAAAAAACAAATTCGAACGTTTTCGCTAACACAAACACACCACACACACCACACACACACACCACACACACACACAACACACCATCACCACACTACCACCAGCAACACAACACACACACACAACACACACACACACACGCAACGCGCCCGGACACACACAACGGCAGAGACACACCACACGCGCACACAACACCACACACACACACACTCACTAGAGCGCCCAGACACAACACACGCACACGAGGCCAGCACACACACTAGCCCAGACACGCACACACGCGCCAGGCACACCACACACACACACAGGCACGCGCTGCGGCGCGCTCGCGCTGCGCGCGCGCGCTCGCTGCTCGCGCGCAGAAACACAACACACACACAACTACACAACACAACGCGCGCCCACACAATACAAAACACAGCACACACGCGCCCAGACAGCACTACACACGCCAGACAAACATCACACGCGAACAGACACACACACACAAAGCCGCACAGACACACACAGCACGCGCCTCAGACACACAAGCGCACACACACACACACACACACACACACACACACACACACACACACTCACACACACACACCACACACACCACACACACACACACACACACACACACAAACACGACAGCGCTCTCCATTAACAACACACACACACACGCGCTCCCAATACACACACACACACACGCCGCGCCATACACACACAACACGTCGCCCAGGACACACACACACACTCGCCCATACACACACACACTCGCCCATACACACACACACACACCACACACAACACACACAGCACACACAAACACACACGCACGCACGCACCACACACTTCCCATACACACACAACACACTTCCCACCACAACACACACAATCTCCCACACACAACCACACCACACCCAACACTGCGTCCCATACACATCACAACGCTCTCCCAGACCACACAACACACACACGCATCCCATGCACACACACACACCACACTCTGCCCAGGCACCCACACACGCGACCAGCACGGCGCCAGACACCAAACACACACGTCCCCACGCGGACCAGAAACACACACACACGCGCAGATCCACACACACAAACACCACACACACACACAATACAACAACACACAAGCACCCACACACCACCACACAGAACACACACACACCACACACACACACACACACACCACACGCCCAGACACCACGAACACGCGCGACCCAGGAACACACACGCGCCCAGAAACACACGCACACGCGCCCAGAACACACACACACACACGCGCCCAGACACAACACACACACAACACGCGCCCAGACATCTACACAACCACACACACGCGCCCAGACAGCCACACCCAGCCCAGACACACCACACACACACACGCAAAGACACACACACACACAACACAGCCACAACGCCCATGGACACATCACACACCGGCCCAGACTAACAGACGCACCCCTCGGAGAGGCCTCATCACACACACACCACACAAAACAACCACCCCCCCCCCCCACCACGCCCAGACACACACACCACACACACACACACACACACCACGGCCCAGGGACAACACACGATGCCCAGACACACGAAACACACACACACACACACACCCAGGACACACACACACACACCACAACACACACACACGCCAAGACACACACACACGCGCCCCCCCACAACAGATGAACACTCTCCCATACACCACACTCTCCCTGACACCACACACAAACACTCTCCCATACACACCACACACGCTCCAACGTACACACCACGCTTCCAAGACACACACGCGCCCAGAGGACACACACAAACACACCACAACACACACACACACACACACGCACACGCGCCCGGACACAACACACGGCTAAGAGAACACCACCACAAGCGCACACACAACACACACACACACACACGCCCACGCGCCCAGAACACACACGGAACACGCGCGCCCAGAAACACACACGCGCCCAGACACACACACCACGCGCCCAGGCACACACACACACACACACGCGCCCAGACACACAAACAAATCGACGGCCCAGACACACACACACACCACCACACACACACACACACACATCACACACACACACAACACACACACACACACAACAACACACACACACACACACACACACACACACACGCCCAGACACACACACGCCAAGATAGTACACACACCACAACACACGGCCATGGACACACACGCCGAACACACTGCCAGACACACACACCCACACCACACACACCCCACACACACACTTCCATACTACACACCACTCTGCCACATCAGCCCACACACACTTCGTCCCGTACAGACACACACACACAACAACCACACAATACACATACACACACGGGGGGGTGAGGAAGAGAGGAAAGGCCGCGACAAGCAGCATCACTGCCCGCGCGCCAATCCCCCGCCTTGCATGGGCAGCAGGAGCGCTGGGGACAGAGGGGGATACGGAACACCCCGCATACCACCATCCCGTCCGGGCGGCAGACGGGAGCCGGGAACGGAGAAGCGCCGGAGCGAGTCACCCCACCTCGCGGAGAAAAATCACCGGAACGGGGAGGAGCACCAACTCACCACCTCCCACCACGTGGGTCAGAGGGGGCGCGGGGACGGAGGAGAAGCACCTCCACAACCGCCTCGCGGGACGAGCACCAGGACGAGCATCCCCGCTCCCACTACCCCAACCTGGCGGGCAGCGGGACGCGCGGGACAGAGGATAACCTCCACTACCACCTCCTGCCTCGGTTGTGGATTTGTTAAAAAAAAAAAAAAAAAAAAAAATAATAATTTTTTTTTTTTTTTTTTTAATCACAAAGCGCGTGCGCTAAGCGGCTATTGAGGCGGGGTCGCCACGGGGGCAATCCAGCTGCCCCTGGGCGACCATGGCAACCGGATTTGTCGAGCACTGCCTATAAGTGTTGTATAATCATTTGGTTATTGTCATGGAAAAAGAATCATATTTCTGTTTGGACCCCCCTTCTTGTTGTCAGCTCCTTAAGTTCAGCTGCATGTATTTGTTCCTCACACACACACTGTGCCTGGCGTTATGTATCAACTATGTTGTCCTTTTCGCCTTCGGCTTTTCTGCCAGTGACTCCGGTTGCCCTGGCAACATCACCAGTCCTAGGTATTGGACTTTACCATCCCACCCTGTCCTGCTAACAGTTGGTTAGCCTGCCCCTATTCCTGTGTCACAAGCAGGACCGCGTCTTTCTTTTACTTCCTGACTGGCTGAGTGAGTACCTTCAGTGTCACACTCATGGCAAGGCCATCTCTTCTACTTCTACCGCCTCAACTACAAACTCACGACTACACAACATCCACAAGTACCTGTTATTCAACTGTGCTTTTTCCAATAAATGAAGGATATATTATAGACTTGGCGTTGATTTGGAAAGGGGGGCTGAATAATTGCTATTGGGGCTATCACACATTACACAGACCTTGGCGTCAGAATAGTTATGCTAGTTTGAATGCAAGTGTGCCCGGATACACTGGGAGGGGGTTGACTTGCCTCTGGTTACCGTTTGTCTCCTTTGCGTTCAGAAGAGTTTGTGGCACAGGCAGAGCCCCCTCCTCTCTCCTATCTTTATTGGTTCTCTGGTAAGGCACGGCAGGGCCACCACGTGGGGGAGTGCAGGGACATCTGTCACAAGCCGTCTTTTGGGAACCCGGAAATCAAGCCCCAACAGAAGTCGGGCCCATACTTCTAATATTGGGCTGCTTGGGTGGACCCTCCCTCGATTACTGGGTAGGGTCGATTAGGGAGGGGGGGGGGGCACAAGGGGAGGGAGGAAAAGATTGGGGGGCAGCATGCAGTGGAAGAGTGTGTGGGGAGATGAGGAGAATGGTGGAGGAGGGGAGAGAAAAGTGGAGAGTTGAGAGCAAGGCCGGGTTGGAAAGGGAAGCGATGAATGAATTGGGGGCAGATGAGTGAGAGATGGGAGAGGTGTGTGAGGGGGGGAAAGGGGGAGAGAAGGGGAGAGGGAGCGTGGGAAGGAGGGAGCAGAAAATGATTGGGGTGGTAGCATGGAGTGAGAGATGGGTAGAGAGCCACGTGTGAGAGGGAGGAAGAGGGCGAGAGAGGATAAGGGAGAGAGACTCACAAGGAGTGGGGGAGGGCAATTCCCACCACTCACATCCAGGCCCCAGTGGAGAACTAGTACTGGGTCCCAGAAAGCTCGTGCCGCGGCCCTGAGGACATTCGGTGGCAGGAGTAAAAGAATACGCTTGGATTATACCAACAACTCATTCAGATGCCCCTAAGATAAGAAATATGTTTGCTTAATCGCAAATCACCGCACACCAAAAGGGGTATGTTGGTATGTATGCATGCATGCGTGTATGTAGGTATGTATGTATTTGTATGTGATGTAGTATGTTGTATGTATATGTAGCTTATCATGTGGCTCAGCCATTTTACAAAGTGAGATGATACATTACAGGGAATTCAATACAATAGTGAAACCAACATAAACTCAGGCACACAGGAAGAAATGCCTGCCCCGGCCAGCTTACATACTAGTATCATTTTAAAGGAAGCAATTACATGGTTAATTTCGTTATCAAACACAGCGTTTTTGCCCCCTGGTGATAGATTATTATTGCTATAGTATATTTTTTAATCAAATTATGGTCCAAATAGCTTTTTGCCAATGAGAACCACGCGGATTACCCTACTCTGCACCACGTGGGCGGCACAGTGAATCCATCCAAGCCACACAAGATCCCATCACCGAACAGCAGGGAACCTGGTCGATAATCCCCATTCTGTTCTCCTTCACGTTGGGAGCGGCCTTTTATCTCCCTTTTCCCACGGACACCACAAACAAAATGTGATTGTTAGCTCTGGCAGGCAGGGACTCTATATACCAGCGCTTGCGTACAACGGCCCAGCACTATTGGAAAAATATATATTATATTTGACGGAAGAGGTACACTAATGGATGAAGATTCTAACGAACAAATAGATCTTTTTTAGTCAGACACGGCAACCACGTACTTTTGTTGATTGTATGGTCTTTATTTATACAGGCCCATTAATGTACAAGCGCTCACCGCAATAATACACGTGACAATCATCATATAAATAAACACAATCATATAAACTAAACTAATCATGGGAATCAATGCGCTTCAGAATAAAAGTAACAGTTAGAAGGGTGAGTTCCTTTTCCAGGGAGTCTTACAATATAATTGGTAGCCAAATGTGAGGCCACTTGGACACCTGAGTCCTCCTTTATTTGTAGCACGGCTCACAATTGATCAGCTCATATAAACTTCGTTTAAATGACTCTTCTCCCACTGGCTAGAGCGTCCATCATCACAACAGGAACCATGACCTTAGCCCTCACCCTCATCTGGCTGTCAACACCGTTTAGCGATTGAAGCCTGAGGCTTTGCAACTTCATAGCTGCACAGCCATCGAACGCGCGAGGGAGGATGGGGCTGGGTCTTACCCGAGTGTCAGAGCGGACCCCATGTTCCTCGGGAAGCACTCCTGTCGTGGCCGGGTTGTGTGGAGGTATCCCGGGTGCACACACCGGCCTCTTTCCCCTGCTCACCCTACCGGAGACCCTCACGGCTGGGTTTGGCGAAGTGGGACGTGCATGTCGTGGAACCCGTTGGAGGGAGAGAGAGACGGGAAGGCGGCGGTAACCCTTTTCCTGGGGCGGAAGTAGGCACAACTTACTGTAGGCCTGGCAGGGAGAGGCAGCAGTGGGTGATGGGCTAGTATTGTTGTGTAGGAGGAGATGGACATAGTACAAAGCAGCGGGATATGAGAGGAGGGAGAACGCGGCAGGGGCCTTATATTGATATAGGGGGGACACAGCAGGGCCGTCGTATAGATTGTATAGTGGGGACACCGCAGGGGCCGTATATATATGTAGGTGGGGGGGACCCAGCAGGCGTAGTTATATTGTATCAGGAGACCACGCAGCGGTATAGGTATCTATTGTATACGGGGAACACAGCAGGGGTAGATATATGTATAATGGGGACACAGGCAGGGGCAGTAATCTATCTATAGGTGAGACACCGCGATGAGTGGCCGTATATATTATATAGGGGGACCAGCAGGGGCAGTATATGGGCAGTGAGAATACGCAGTGAGAGGCACAATTATGTATGTGGGTGAAAACAGCAGGGAGTCTGACGTTTATAGGATGAGAGGAAGAAGGAGGAAGTCAGTGTTTTTATGGATTTGGGGGACGGATCAGGATTGTGAATGAATGATGCAATAATATCTGTATGAAGTATAAAAGGTTTAGAAGGAGAGAGAACAGGGGTAGAGGGCAATGGTGCTTATGGGCAAGCAGCAGGGAGCGAAGTATTTACATTAATTATATGGGGGACATAAGTCAATCAATCGGAGAGGGGGAGATTAGAGGAAGAACTAGAGGGGATGGGATTACCATATGTGGGAAAAGATCGACCCGGTCAAAGTGGGGGGGGAGGGGGAGGGGAATTAGTGTGGAGGGGGGGTGAGGTGGGGAAGCTGTATGCGTGTGTTCAGGGCCGGGATGGGGGATGGGGTGGGGAAGCGTGGGGGGGAAAAAGTAGAGGATGATTTGAAGATATTTTAGCGATGTGTGTGGGTGATAATTCGTGTGAGAGGGATTCTTAATTTTCCTGGGGTGTGGCGGTTGGGCATAGATTGAGGGGGGGATCGTGTTGGGGGGAGGAACGTGGGAGGGTGGGGAGGGATTTGGGGGGGAGCGGGAGGGGTGAGAAGGGGGGAGGGAGGGGGGGGGAGGGGGAGGGGGGAAGAGGGAGAGGAGGGAGTAGGGGGAGGGGGAGGGACGCTTTGGCCGTTCGATTGGCGTTTCGTAACCACCTGAAATCCGGTGTTGGGAGATCGTACGCTAGATCGGCGAGGATAAGAAGGGGGTGGAGGGAAAGGATGCATGGATGAGGAGCATTAGGGTGAATGTATATTAAGAGGGGATGGGAATCTGAGGGTGATGAGAAGTGGGGGGGGATAGGAGAAGAGGAGTGGGGGGAGGAGGGAGAGGGGGGGAGGAGGACTTGATCATGAGAGGGGGGAAGTGCAGTACAGTGACCCGCCGTCGACACGGGGTTTCGGGCTATTGGGGGGAAGATGGGGGGGATAGGGGAATCTGAGGAGGATGATTAAGACTTGTTTCACTTGTCTCGACATAGCTCCCAGGAGGGGTCCTCCGGAATTCCTTTACCAGGGATGGGTGGAGAGACCAGGGGAGTTTAAAGCGCGAAACAGGATGGGGGGGTTTTGGGAAAGAAATAAAGGAGGGTGGAGAAATGAATAGGCTGGGACACGAAGGGGGGGACAGGATGACGGCGGAACAGGACGGAGTGAAAGTGAAGGATGAGAAGAAGGTGCGTCGAGGGAGGGTGAACACCCGGAAAAGGGGGAACGTTTGAGACTGAAAGTGTGAAGGGTGATCTAGCCATCTGTTTCCGGTTGACATGGGCTGAATCTTGACGAGATGGTTGGCTGTGAGATGAAAGGAGGGGGACGGACGAGGAGGAATAACGGAATAGGGGAACAAACTAACATTTAAAAATGGGAGGTACAGGACATTGGATTTCAGGGGGGAAAAACTGCATTATGGAGTATTTGTAAAGGATTTTGTGTTACATTTGAACCATCTGGTGCTGCAGAACTTGCAAATTTATGGTGTGTGGGGTGTATTATATATATTGTATGTAGTGTGTGTGTGCTAATATATATATAAGATATATATAGATAAAATATATATATATTATATATCTATATATATATATAATATAATTCCACCACACATCACAGGGTGATGAAGTAAGTAAGGGTACTGAATGGGGAATTGAGGGGGGTGACAGAGAGGTGTATATGTGGGAGGGAAGCAAAAAGGATAATGAGGACCATGTTTGTAGGATGAGTGGCACCAAGGAGTGAAGTATTAAGGATCTGTAGAAATGAGCAGGAGGATAGTGTACTCATTTAGAGTAGCGGGAGAGAAATACATATGAATAAAGTAGAACCTATATATTTTGGCTCTGAAAACATCATCAACATCAGTCGTCTTACATGGAAATATCTAAATCACTGAATTTATTTCATTATAGAGTCTGGATCCTCTTCCAATGAGTGGACCTGATTTTGCCTCTGCAGCAGAAGCTGATCTTGTAGAAGTGGAACCACAGACAAATAAAGAAATCCTAGAAAACAAAGATGTATGTACCTGAATTTGAATGTCTGAAACCTGAGATGAAAGCAGTCTTGAATTTTGCAAAGGCTTCTTTGATGGGTTTGTTCTTCAAAATGGAGAAAGAAGAATTCTGTTTTTTTTTTAGTTTTTTGTTTTTGTTTTTTTTTACATCTAGTCATAATATAGCAAATCTATGGAGAGCATTATAACCAGAACCGTGTTCTCGGGCCAAGTGTAGAGGGCTTATATCTTACTGATGGCATGGACTCAACTCGTTTCCATTTAGTCTACTAATACTTAATCACAAAAGAAATCGTATGCGCTGTCCCGATTCCCTCTGTTCCGTATAAAGATTGTCCTTATCCCTCTGCTGCTCCCACTCCGTGATCGAGGGTCAAACCGGACATATAACAAAAAGAAGCGACAAGAGAAAATAACAATCAGTTAATATTCCAAACTTTAAATTGATCTCAAAATAACAATATCACATAAAATACATGATTAAAAAAAGATCACATAGGATTGTAGACCCACACAGTCATGCACAATGGTGAATTCTCAATTCAAAACCACAGAACAAACTAGGTAAGTACAAGTGTGCAGAGGATATATTACTGCTTACATATGAAGGAGAACACCCCTAGTGCTAGACGCTGGGTATCCGCAGCAGGTGGGCTTCCGTCTCATGTGCGCTCCTCGCTGGTCGGGTGACGTCATCACGCACCGGGAGCGAACGTGACGACGGAAAGCTCCAGCTGCTGGGATACCCAGGGTTCTAGCAATAGGAGGAGTTCTCTTATATGTAAGCCGTAAATATAAGTAATATAATCCTCTGCACCCTGTACTTACCTAGTTGTAGTTCTGTGGGTTTTGAATTGAGAATTCACCATTGTGCATAGACTGTGTGGGTTTACAGATTTTTTGTGATTTTTTTTATTTATGTATTTTATGTGATATTGTTATTTTGAGTCAATTTATAAAGCTTTGGAATATTGACTGATGGTTCTTTTCTCTCTTGCGCTTCCTTTTTGTGTATAAATACTTAATTAGCAAGAATCACATGATATCTGTGTTGTGTGTAATTATGATCAATCCCCGGAATTTTTAAATGCTGACCTTAATCAATCTTGTTCAGTGTCTGGTTATTAGAGCCAAGTGTTATAAGCATGATGCAGATAAGGAGTCACGGATATGGATGGACAGTGACCTTGTCTGTCCGTGTAGAGAAAGTAAGACTTGTTTTCTTTGCCAGAGGTGTCACTTGTGAACAGTTTGCTAAATCATGTCATATCTTGTCGGATGTTATCTGAAGGTTGTCGTTCAACGTGTGCACTTCGAAGGTCTTGGGAGGACAAAAGATGACATCATTATGTATGAAATCGGCAGTGTCTTCAAGGCTAAAAATCTTATTGATGTGAGTACAGTCCAAAGCTTTTATCTGGGACAGAAGAATATTTTACAAGAATGATATAAAAGGGGAAGGGGTCAGAGTGGGTTGATGGAGTATAACATGATTATTAAACAAAATATCACATTGTTATGTTTATCAATTTACAGCCAACACAGTTTTTCAACCAACCTTTATGTCCTAGTCATAAAAGGGCAGTCCCATTTTGTACCAAATTGCACTGAAGACTGGTATGTTTAATAGTTAAAACTTGATGATTAAAACCTTTAAAAAAAAAATAAACTCAAACAAGTATTTTTAAAATAAAGTATGAAAAGTGTATCTTTGCAATATTTGTAAACCTCAATTGAACAGCATCATTCACTTTGAACCTATTTTAAATATTGCAGTTATTAGTTCCATTTGACCATCTGTGTGAATACCAACATTATATAATTTTCTTCAAGAAATGCTCAAAATATTATTCACCCTACACAATGTATTGTGTTCTTTTTAAGCTTCCAACTCTGAGGCATCAAATAATTTGAAAGCATGCTAAAATAATCCACTGTACATTAAGTTTCAAAAACAGATCTGTATATTCATCATTTTATATTTATATGGGGCCAACGGTGTACTTAACACGTACCTGTATGAACACACAGAAAATGTCAAATACAGCAGGAAAAGACAATACATGGATAGAAAGAGCATAACATGTGAAGTGAGAGAAAGTGGAGACCCCCAAACTGCTTATAATGTAGTCTTTGACATAAAAATGATCTAGTTTCTCCTGACTAGTTATTCCACTTAATTAATTAGATTGTATAATCGCTGGGTCATCGGGTAACCTCCAACATTGAGTTTGGTGCTTCTATCCCTGTATAGCATCAGCATAAACCAAAGATTTTATTTTATAGAGATCTATGTTAAACTGGATAAGAAGCAAAAAGTGATGCACTGTGTGTTCATTTGCATGTCATTACCCAGAATCCCTGGCTGCAGTGGACGCATTGCTATGGGACAATGGGGAAAGACAGGCTTGTGGACCTGTCTGAGACATGCGAATGTGCTCACAAGTGATATTTTTATAACAAAAACCTTGTTACAGTTTGCTTTAATATCCCTTTGTAATTGTGAGCACTGGCTGGATAGTGATATTTGTATAGTGGAGGGTTTTTGACACGTTTTTTTACTCACCCTAACTTTCTTTGTGTCTAATTTTTAATACAATTCTGGAAAGGCAGTACGTGATCACAGCTGTATTGTACGAAGTCATTAGCTTCATTACACCGTTTCGTAACTGTTGCGTGTTTTAAATCTGTCACAGGTGATGAGAAAATCCCACGAAGCCAGAGAGCGATTACTCCGCCTGGGAATATTTAGGCAAGTGGAAGTCTTGATTGATACCAGTGAAGGTAAGAATTCAAAAGATACACAACCAATGCATCCAATGGTTAATTTACCGAGCGGTGTCCATGTAGGACAAAATCTGTAGCTTGTCTTCCGCAAATATCATTGTGAGAAGCCAAAGGGACGTGAAGCACCGTGTTTTGGTTTTGCATGTTCTGTACCTAATGGAATGGGAGATGCCCTGGAGGTCCCACAGGGATTGAATAGATCAGTTCTGTTCTGTGAAACTATATTTCCTTCAGCTTTCTCTCTCCTACCCATCTCCCTTTTTTTTTTTGTTTGTGTTAATTTTCAGGTGATGATGCTCTTCCCAACGGCTTGGATGTTACTTTTGAGGTCACAGAGTTGAGAAGATTAACGGGGAGTTATAATACCATGGTTGGCAATAATGAAGGCAGCATGGTACACACTCTTTTACAATACTTTTTATTTACAGCCGCAATCCTCCCAACCTATCCCTTTTTTTTTTTCTTTACAGGATGGGAATCGGGGAGTCCCCCAGAGCTGAACCACGTTATTTTCGGCTCCGGGGAGCGCCTGGTTCCTCGGATACTAACCGGCAAAGTACAAGGATCGTGCTGGGTTTTAAATGGCCATCCAATAGGAAGTTGCAACAGATGACATTGCGGCTTCCTATTGGCCTGTCTGATGTGGAAGTTGTAAACCTCCTTCCTGTTTCCTCCTGGAGGGGAGTGAAACACTATTACCTTAACCAGGGTGGTTGGGGGGGCTCCGCTTACAGAGACCCCACGCTCTTCCCCACAACATTTAAATAAAATGCAAGGGGAGCGTGCAAGGCCTCTGTGTGTTTCTTGCCTTCTCTCCGGCGGCTTCTGGCGACGCGTCACCATGACAAAGCAAAGTCAAATGACGCCATTGATGTTGGAGAAAAGTTAAGATGGGGAAAGAGCAGGCAGGGGGCGCAAACAAAAATTTTTGCGCACCCCTGCCTTAACCAATAAGTATCTTGGAGGGGGGGGAGGAAAGGAATGAGGGTAACAACCTTGTTACAGTTTGCTTTAATATCCCTTTGTAATTGTGAGCAACTGGCTGGATAGAATATGTTAATCTCTATCTTATACTATATTAGTGAAAGCACTGTATGCCTGGATGTCCGGTGTCCCTAGGGGAAATCTCATTGGTCCCTTGGGCCGCCCCCGCACACCTCTCTCTCTCTCTCTCTCTCTCTCTCTCTCTCTCTCTGTCTCTCTCTCTGTCTCTGTCTCTGTCTCTGTCTCTGTCTCTCTCTCTCTCTCTCTCTCTCTCTGTGTCTCTCTCTCTCTCTCTCTCTCTCTCTCTCAACGGAACCCCCCCTATCACCACTCCGCGGGACTTCAATATCACCCTCTCCCCCTTCACCCGGCCCGGCGCTTCACCCCTCCCCCGCCCATGGGCCCTTTGCGCCCGCCCTGACCTGACACCCCCCCCCCCAGGGGCCCTGCCATTCACCCACCCCCCCCCACGGCCCTGCCTCACACCCCCGGCCCTGCATTCACCCCCACCCCCGGCCATGCCCTTCAACACCCCCCCCCCCCCACGGCCCGGGGGGGGTGGGGGGGGGTGTGGGGGGCCGGGGAGGGGGGGGGCCAGGGGCACACCCCCCCCCCCCCGCCTGCACAACCACACCACACACACACACACAAAAAACAAAGGGACGACACACACACATCACACACACACCACACGGTATGACAGACACCAAACACACACGTAGCACAACACACGATACACACAACACACCACACCTTCCCCAACACGGACGACACACACACACACACAGGAGACAACAACACACATGCAGAACACGACACACGATACAACACACCCACGATAAATACCCACACACGTATACATCTACACACACACACACACACGTACATACACACCACACAACTCGTGTATACATACACACCACACCACACACACACACACTATACATCCACACACACACACCAAACACAACACACACACACACACCACACACACACACACACACACAACACACACCACACACCTTATACCACACACACAAACACTTATAATACATACACACACAACACGTAACACATACAAGCAACACACACACACACCACACGTATACATACACATCATGTATACACAACCTATCTATCCCAAACCTGTATAACACACACACATGTATCACACACACACACAGTGTGTGTGTGTAAATGTGTGTGTTATACCTTTGTGTGTGGTGTGTGGATACATGTGTGTGTTAACATGTGTGTGGTGTATACATGGGTGTGTGTGTATACAGTGTGGTGTGTATACATGATGTGTGTTGTATACATGTGTGTGTGTGAATGTGTGTGTGTATATGGTGTGGTGTTATACATGTGTGTTGTATACAGTGTGGTGTGTGTGTGTGGTGTGCGTGGGTGTGGCGGGGTGTGTGGGGTGTGTAGTGTGTGTGTACTGTGGTGTGTGTGTGTACGTGTTGTGGTGTGTGTACAGTGTGTGTGTGTGTATACAGGTGTGTGTTATGTGTGTGATGTTGTGTGTGTGTGTGTGGTGTATACATGTGCGGTGTGTGATAAACTGTGGTGTTGTGATATGTGCTGTTTTGTGTATAAGTAACACACACACACATGATACACACACACACAGTTACACACACACACAGACACACCACACACACACCACACACCACACACACCACACACACACACCCACACACCAACACACACACATATAACACACACACACTTACACACACACACACACACCAGTTACAGACACACACGTGTATACACACCACACGTGCTAACACACACAAACATGTACACACACACATGTATAGAACACACAATGTACACACACACACACCACACACTCAACTACCACACACACGTACACATACACACACACACACACACACAAAATGTATTACACACAACATTATACACACACAACACACACACTATCCCCCACCCACAGCACCACCACATCAGCACACCGGTATCCCATGCCCCCCCAGCACACTGCATTTTCGCTCCCCACCATTCCCAGCCAATCAACACCATCAGCACCCACACATGGAACCTCGACCCCCCATGCACACCCACATCCGACCCCCCACATCAGCAACAAACCCTCCCAAATCAGCCACGATACAATCACCATCAGTACAGCCAAACAGCAGTACACACGCACACCGCCATGGGCCCGTCGACCACTCCCCACCCAAATGCCACCCCCACACAACAACATCCGGGCAACGCCGGGGCTCTCAGCTAGTTCCAAAATAAAGCCATTGTGACTTTTTGAGCTATGAACTGGTTTCATACTTCAAAGGCAGGATTCTCTCCCCCTACTGCTGAGAAGCTGGAGTATCGCAGCACTGCAGAAGGTTTTGCAGCACTGGGCTTAAAATCACTCTTAGAGCTAAGCGCCCCGCTCCCTCAGTCAGCGCGCCCGCACTGCAGACAGCGGGGCGCTGACAGACACAGACCGCGATTATGCGGTCTGTAGGGGGCGAGAGTGGGGCGAGGAGTGGGGGGAGGGTGGGTGCGTGGCTGAGCGAGGGACCCGCTACTCTCCCCACATGACGCGTCACCGTCGGGATCTAATTTTCTTGAATCCCCTGGCGGCTGACGCGTCACAGTGCTAGTGAGCCGTAGCGAGGGGGAACTGGGACCGGCTCGGGAGGATTCCCCTGCTGGTGGGGAACACTCGCGCGGCGTTCCGCGCCGCCGGGCGCAGCAGGTCCCAGCCCTAACAAGTCACTTGTGAAATGATGTCGTGCTTGCGTTTTCTTGCTTTGAACTTCTGGCAGGGGTTGCCAACAACTCCAGTCCTCGAGCCACCACAAGTCTGGTTTTCAGGATATCTGTGCTGAAGCAGAGATATCCTTGAAACCTGACCTGTTGTGGCTCTTGAGGACTGGAGTTGGCCTCCCCTGCTCTAGAGGGTACAGTTCTTAGCCAAAAATCATCTTTTTCTGCTTAAGAGAAAATCAGGCCCTTACGTTAAAAGTTCACACGTATTCTTGAGGACTGCAGGAAGATACACACGTTTAATTCTCGCATAATAGCTTCAACATCCGTTACACTATTTAAACATACAATTACAGATGCGTCAAAATAGAATGACCATTTTTGTGTGAAATGGTGCAAATGAAGTAGCTTTGAACTATTTTCCGAACTAATGCCATTGACTGCGAGGGGACCTAATCCAAGTGGTCAATGAAACGCATATTGTATTGTATTACACAATTGTGGGAGCACTTTCACCCAAATATCCCTCCTTAAACTTTAGCCATTGTTTCAATTCTTTCCCAGGTTCTTGGTCTCAAGCTTCCCAATCCTTTGGGTCGTGCTGAAAAAATGACCTTCCAGTTCTCGTACGGGACAAAGAAACGTCGTATGGCCTGTCATTCTTCAAAACCCAATTGGGAACTTCGAAAGGAAGTAAGAAATTAAAGCTTGATAATTCTTTTTTTGTTTAAAGCAGCAGTTCAAGAATATCCTACAGTGTGTTTTTTTTGTATTTTTTTTATAAATCAGTTTCTGTATTATGAGAAAAACTTGTAGCATTTAAAAAAAAATGTTTTACAGACATTTTTAATGTTCTAAGTAGGAAGCATTTCCAAAGCGACCCCCTTCCCCTTCCGATAGGCTCTGGCTCTTGAGCCCCCGTAGTTAAACTGCCCAGTTCAGTCATAGTTCTAGGAAATACATTACCAAAATGCTGCAAGTACGTGAATTAAATAACCCAGAGCAAGCGATCGTTTACAGAAGAACAAATCGATCTGCAACTTAGCTAATCACGTGTCCGTGTGCAGATTGTATTGATGCATATTGAATGGGGAAAAAAGATAATATTTTTTAAACGGCAGCTTTAAGTTGCTGAACACAAGTCAAACTTGTTTTTTATTTAAAAATAAATAAATATACTGTATAAGAATACTGAAGAATGACAAACCAAAAAACATTACTTGAGCAAATGCACTTTGCTACATTAAACCAACCTGGGAGATAGAGACGTTTGTGTATTCTGGCTACTTCTGTGATGTAGATTATTTTGTGGAGGGTAAGAGCATTAGCTACTAATTAGCGCTAGTACAATAGCATTATTTTTTCAAGTATGTTCATTTCCAGCAAATGAATGTATGTATTGTCTCAAATCAGTGCTGGTGATGTCCCATTGTGTATGTATGTATGTATACATCGTAATACACTACATAATGATATAACACATAGTGGGAATAAGAGCTTCAGACATGAGTCCCTGCTCCAAGTGCTTACAATCATAGTGGTAAGTGGGAGAA
Source organism: Ascaphus truei (assembly GCA_036426205.1). Taxonomy (NCBI): domain Eukaryota; kingdom Metazoa; phylum Chordata; class Amphibia; order Anura; family Ascaphidae; genus Ascaphus; species Ascaphus truei. The sequence continues at coordinate 9,069,413 of CM071571.1, forward strand.
CAGCAGTGGGAGGGGGGTTCTGGTTAGGAGTACAGAGACAGGGGGGGGGTGTTCTGGTTAGGGTACAGAGACAGTAGGAGGGGGTTTTGGTTAGGAGTACAGAACAGTAGGAGGGGGTTCTGGTTAGGAGTACGAGGACAGTAGGGGGGTCCTGGTTGGAGTCAGAGACAGTAGGGGGTTCTGGTTAGGAGTACAGAGACAGTAGGGGGGGTTCTGGTTAGGAGTTACAGAGACAGTAGGGGGGTTTGGTTAGGAAAGAGACAGTAGGAGGGGTTTTGGTTAGGAGTACAGAGACAGTAAGGAGGGGGTTGTTGGTTAGGTACAGAGACAGTAGGAGGGGGTTCTGGTTAGGAGTACGAGACAGTAGGAGGGGGTTCTGGTAAGGGTACGAGAACAGTGGGGGTCCTGGTGGTAAGTGCGTTCTACACAGGGGCTACGGTACCGTGCATCCGAGATGTATAGTATCAGCAGCAGAGTTACCATATGCTTCGTTAAAGAGAGGTGTGTTTTAAGACAGGTCCTAAAGGGCAAGAGAGAGGGTGCCAGTCGGATGTTGAGGGGAAGGTGTGGGGCAGCGAGTCCCATCACAAAGTTTCAGTCCTAGCAAACTGCTTGGGGAAAAATACTATTTGTAAGCACCTTCCAGGTACTGAAAGTTACAGTTTGTTTGACTTTCTGAAATTAGGGATTACATTTATTTAATTTTTTTATGCCAGTTTGATAATTTTAGACGTTTTATGTGTTTTTTTTTTTTTTTTCTATGAAGCTTCTCAGTCAACTTGTATAACCAGTGTCTGGACAGTTCCCCTGGAGTTCCCTGCGTGAGACGGACAGAGGGGTATCAACAGAGATCAGTGTAAGAAGCATTGATCTGGTTTTGAATTAATTGTTAGCACAATGAGATGTTAATAAAAATAAATCAAATAATAGTCAGCAAAGCCCGCCAAGCATTTCTCTTCCACTCGTCTTAAGATTGATTTAAGCCTTTCGCTACCAAATGGCCCTGGACTGCTTTGCAAAGCATTGCGCTGCGGGGCTGCCCTTGCGTGGCTGCCCGCGCGTTGCTGAGCTGCGGGGTCTGTCCCTTGCGTGGTTCCGCAGTCGTTGCTGAGCTGCGGGCTGCCCTTTGCGTGGCTGCCCGTAGCTGCGGGGCTGCCCGTTGCGTGTGGACTGCGGGCTGCCGTGCTGCGGAGCTGCGGGGCTGCCCCTGCGTTGCTGGGCTGCCCCTGCATTGCGGGGCTGCCCCTGTGTTGCTGAGCTGCGGGGTTGATTGTATCTGATGAAAATAGGCGGGGGCTCAAACTAAATGTGATTGAACTTTATTTCTGCCAGTCAAGTAACACAATCACAATGCATCAGTAGGCGAAAACGTACGGCTGTGCAGACTAATATAATGTTTAACTCCAGTGGCTGCCTACATGATGCGCTGCACAGTGAAGAATTGTTTGCATTCTTCTTTAATTCAACTTTTCGTGACTTGAGTTTCCTCCCACTGTCGGGTCTCGTGTGTCCCAATATAAGGCTTGTGACTCGTTACCGTGTTCTTGTCATTGCAGTTCCCTATATGGAAGACCAGCCACACACTGAAATGGGAAGGGGTTTGGAGAGAACTTGGCTGCTTGGCAAGAACGGCATCATTTGCTATTCGGGAAGAAAGTGGACACACTCTCAAGTCCTCTCTATCAGTAAGGCCTCTCTATCAGTAAGGCCTCTCTATCTGTAAGGCCTCTCTATCTGTAAGGCCTCTCTATCTGTAAGGCCTCTCTATCTGTAAGGCCTCTCTATCTGTAAGGCCTCTCTATCTGTAAGGCCTCTCTATCTGTAAGGCCTCTCTATCTGTAAGGCCTCTCTATCTGTAAGGCCTCTCTATCTGTAAGGCCTCTCTATCTGTAAGGCCTCCGCCTCTATCATTTTTAGTACAAATCCTACTTTATTCTTGCATACTGTAGCATTGCTGGTGTATACAATATTGTGTAAGGAAGAGAACAAAAGCTACTGTAACTGGTGTCACTTCAGCGTAACAAGCATTTCTTTCATTTAGCTTGCACTGCTGAAATGACCTGGATATATTATTTAGTTTGAACAGTTTTTATAAGTATTTTAGATCTGAACGATTGCACAAAGCCTTTTTGCAAAATGTTTCTCATTGCGAGTAATCTAAATGAATAAAGTGTCTGTGTTTGGTTTCTAGCATGCCATGGTGATTGATTCTCGCAATTCTTCCATCCTGCCGAAACACGGTGCCTTGCTTAAAATCAATCAGGTAATACATGTGTCCGCGTACTTTATAACATACTGTAGGAAGAGAACCGGAAAATAATATGAATCCTAATAAAAGCATATTATTATCATGAATAAGAATAAGCATGCTTCTGTCATTTTGCGGTCGAACAAAAAACCTATACTGTTCTCTTGTTTTTGGAAGCTATCCCTTCTTTTTAGTTTTACTTTAAACTATTTTGAAACCTCCTTTTGTTTAATCATACATGCCACGTGTATACTAAGACTATACGTAGCAGCACCGTGAGTGTTTCTCAGATACTATCCGTTTCACTTTTATTTCTACATCTTAAAGCAGCAGTCCAAGCTGCCGGTTTTTGAATTTTTATTTGTTTCCTCTTAAATATGTGCATGCAATACAGTCCACACAATAAGTAATTAGCTAAGTTGCCGATCGATCGGCGAAGATTCGTCTCGAGGGTTCACTAGATCATGGGTGTGCAAACTGGGGGGGCGCGGGGTTTACTGAGGCCCCGCGCGCTTCCCGAAGGCACTTAAATTAAATGCAGGGGAAGCGGCGAAGGCCTCTGTAAACTAAACTAAACTGCACTTACCTTGGCTCAGACGGCTTCTGGAGACGCGTCGCCATGGCAACGCGGAGCCACGTGCCGTCATGTTACCATGGCAACGTGACACCATGACGCCCAGAACGCCGGAGACGAGGTAACGGGTGTGGGGGACAGCCGGCAGGGGGGCACAGGGAAGAAAGATTACGCTCCCCTGCACTAGATGGCGGTCATTGCAGCAGAAGAGGACCAAAGATGCAAAGTTCTGTGGGGAAGATCATGTGACCAGGCAGTCACTAGATACAATTGGTGCACTGCTAGGGAGAGGGCAGGGCTCAAAAGTGGGTGTGCCAGAGCCTGTTTCAGAAGAGGAAGGGGATGTGACTTTGTAAATGGTTGCTATAGAAACAAAAAATGCTTGTTACATTATAATACATTAAAAATTTAATTTAGAGTTGTTAAAAAAAATGCTACAAGTATTTTCTCATAGTACAGAACTGATTTATAAAAACGAAAACAAAAAAACACGTACAGTAGGATATTACTTGGTCTGCAACTTTAACAATTGAATGTGAGGGTGACGCACAGAGATGCTGGTCCTTGATCTGTATTGAGGTAACATGGCCATTGTTTCTTGCAGGAGTTGGCCGGATATACAGGTGGGGATGTCAGCTTTCTGAAAGAGGACTTTGAGCTGCAGCTAAATAAACAGCTTGGCTGGGACTCTGTGAGTATGCTTCTTCATTGTGACCACACACAAGAGGATAGATTGTGATGCCTTTCACGCAACCGATCTTAAAACATGGGCACATAACTACAAAAAGACTCTTCTTCCAACCCTTATTTGTAACCTTTAGAGCCCACTTACTACATCTGTGCAGAACGTTCTGAATGTTCCAAGGAGCGCTGCTAAATCCTCTGAGAATTGCTTCTTTGTTTTGTCTCCGTCTTACTCTTTCCTTTCATACATTGTACCTACAAAACCAAATTCCGATCTTCGAAAGAAACTAAATGGACACACGTAGCAGAATATATATATGGCGTGGGATTGAGAGCTAAATGTTACATTTGTTTGGCAGGTCCTATCGACATCTCTGTGGGGTGGAATGCTGGTGCCTATTGGCGACAAACCATCCAGTATTGCGGATAGGTGAGTGGTACCGTCGGCGCTTCATTTAAATGGGCAGAGTTCAGAAAAATTGTAACTAGTCCATACTTTTTATACATCGGATGGCGACGATATTAATATATTCTATTAAGAGCTGTGTGTACACTGGGGCACAGGGCTACCTGTCAATGTGGATGTGAAGAAAAAACAAGGAGCACTGCAGCAAAGAGAACTGGAGACAGTTGAAGTTGCCTCCAGTTCTCTGCTGCAGTGCTCCTTGTTTTTTCTTCACATCTACCTTGGACTTCTATGCTGGGAGGCACGCCAGGATGAATACATTTACAGCTGTCCGTGAGTACCTATCATTCTTTCCTGCTGTTGGTTTATTACCTATGGAAAATCACGGAACTGACCTAGAATAGCTGGTTGATTATTGGACTCCAAGAGTTTCCCCTCCACTGTGAGACACTTTTTGGCTTCTATTCCAGCATTTCAATCATTTGGTCATCTATACACATCCTATGTTTAAACTACATCCTATGAACTACTATCACAAAAAGATTTAAAGATGTCTAATTGCATTTTGGATTTTGATTAGTTCCAGTTGCACCACAAGGGGATTTATTTTTCTCCATTATATACTACCTGTCAATGTGGTCTGTTTAAATAAACCATTCTAAAGTGAAGTGATGAAACAGTATTGAATGCGAACATGTTCCTCTTATTCATATATGCTTCTTCACGGATACTTACTTTGACTTTGGGGGGAGGAGGGCTCTGTTCATATTCCAACGAGCCTGTTTTTGCTGATCTGAAATGTGACATTTTCATGATTTTATTTTCTTAAAGGTTTTACCTGGGTGGACCAACAAGTGTGCGTGGATTTAGCATGTACAGCATCGGACCACAAAGTGAAGGTCTGACATGTTTGGGTCTTTCTTTTTCGAGTCGCGTGGCTATCACATGTAAGCTTGGCAAAATATATCTAAATATAACAACATAGATAATATATATCATATCTATATATGATCTCCTCTCTATCATCAGTCTCTAACTCTACGATCCTCTTCTCATCCGGTCTCTCTCAGCTCTCATCACCGCTCTCTCTTCTCCTGTCGCTCTCTGCTCCGTCCGGATCTCGTCTCTCTACATCTCGCTCGCGCCCCCCCCCCCCCTCTTTTCTTCTTCTTCTCCTTCTTCTTCTCATTCCTCCTTCTTTCTTCCTTTTCCCCTGTCTTTTTTTTCCTTTGTGCTGTCGGCCCTGGGCACCCCCTGTTGTTTTATTAAACCTGGCAAAGAGGCGAATTAAGAAATCTCCACTAGAAGATGTATGCAGAAATAACTGACGTTTATTCAATGGCAAAGCACAGTGATAAAAACATCTAAAAAACATTATAAAGTACGTAGCGGCAAAACTATCCCCTGAGATATATCACACACACACTCACACCTTGTTTCAATGACAAACGGTTAATACCCAGGTCTCTCTCAGGCATCCGAAGAGCCCCAGCAAGAGACGGAGTACCCGGATATTCAGTAAATAATAATAATAATAATGACCTGTAAATCACATCGATGCGCATCAGTCGGCATGGCGTCACTCAGACCGCACAAATACGTCTCTCATATAAATGGTGTCCAGTAGCATGAGCAAGGGGAAAAGAAGGGAACGTGGGTAAGATGGAAAATATCACCACGTCCTGTACATGTCCTCCAAGATACCGTATCAGTCCATATTCCGAGTGGTTGCTCCGTGCATAGTGTAGGCTCACACGTCCGCCCGTGTCTCATCGCACGCGGGGGAGTGCGTACGCTCTCACAATCCAACGTACTTTTATTCAGCCTTCTTTTTTTATATACTGAATATGCGGGTACTTGGTCCTTCGCTAAGGGTCTTCTGATGCCTTACAGGGACCATTTCTCATTAAAATAAGGTGTGTGTGATATATTTCTCAGGGAATAGTCTTGCTGCTATGTACTTGATAGTGGGTTTTTTTAAATGTTTTTATCACTGTGCTTTGTTATTTTCTACTTATTTTTTTTTAATAAACTTCAGTTATTTCTGCATACATTTTCTAGCGCCCCTTTTTGTGGAGTTTTCTTCGCTCGCCTCTTTGGCGGGTACATTGTGCTTTTCTTGTGTCGGATTTTCTATATCTCTGTGGGTGCACCATTCATGTTCTGTATTCATGTTATTTATGACTTGTATATGACAGATATTGAGGCAGTGCAGTCCTTCCACATATTAATAGCACAAATATTCAAAGAGCATATAATATGTTTTTTTATCTTGGTGAACTTGCACTGAGAAGTAAAATACGGAGAAGTCAAATTGTATTTAACACTTGTTTAAAATGCTTCTTTGTATCTGCAGATAAACCATAAGCCAGGGGTGGCCAACTCCAGTCCTCAAGGGCCTCCAACAGGTTAGGTTTTCAGGATATCACTGCCTCAGCACAGGTGGCTCTCGTGACTGAGACACTAATTGAGCCACCTGTGCTGAAGCAGGGATATCCATAATACCTGGCTGTTGGTGGCCCTTGAACTGGAGTTGGCCACCTCTGCCATAGACTTACAAACCCTTCCATAAAAAAAAGTTTCTTAAAGCCAGTAAGCTCTGCATGAACCTCAAACATAGCACCTGGCAAATACAAATTAAAATACAGGGAACAAGTACAAAGTGATAAAGGCAACAGGAGACTGCACTTCCCCGAGGAGCTTGCAATTTAATTGCCATGTTTGGAGACTTAAGGTGTGTGTTACAGTTCAATGCACAGAGGAACCTTGCCTTCAATGAGGAGTACGTGGAATAAAACTCTTTACAAGGTGTAGTCCTAATTGAGCCATTTGCTTCTTTCTGCCTTATTTGTACTTTTACTATACTTTTCGTTTTCTATTTTATGTTATGATCAGATCATGTGAAATGTTCTATTTCATTTAAGGATTTGTCATTTGCTTTTGGGGGACCGTTAAGGATGGAACTCATTCTGAATTTTCTAAATATTATTTTACAATTCAGACTAATGTCATTTTTACAGCTTTATTGTTGGTGTAAATCTGCACACAATGAAAGTAATTGCTGCTGTTATTGTTCTGATATTTCCATTTAGGCTTTTAGTCCTACGTTAGACTTGATCAAACTTTTGAAATAAGCAGAGGAGGTGTTACATGGCGGAGTTGTTAAACATTATTTTGCCTTTATCAGGAATACAGTAGGAGCCTTTTATCAATGAGGTTTTTACAGATCAGCAACACTTGATGTTTTAAGTGGGACCGATGTAAAGAATGGCTTTAATTAATTAGTCTTGTGTACATCAGTACCTATGGATAACTACCATCATTGTTGTAATTATTTTAATAAAAGGTATAACTTGCATATAACCCTGGTGTGGGCAACTCCAGTCCTCATGGCCCCCAACAGGTCAGGTTTTCAGGATATCCCTGCTTCAGCACAGGCGGCTCAATCAGTCCCTGCCTCAGCACAGGTGGCTCAGTCTTTGACCGAGCCACTGATTGAGCCACCTGTGCTGAAGCAGGGATATCCTGAAAACCTGACCTGTTGGTGGTGCTTGATGACTGGAGTTGCCCACCTGATATAACCTGTTACCTATTCTGCGTGCGTTCAGACTGTAAATATACAGCTGTTAAATAGTTTCTTCTGCAGGTGACTACCTGGGAGGAGAAGCATACTGGGCGGGTGGGGTGCACCTGTACACCCCTCTCCCTTTCCGGCCTGGACGGGGAGGCTTTGGGGACCTTTTTAGAACACACTTCTTCCTCAATGCTGGGAACCTCTGCAACCTTAACTACGGTAAGAAAGAATTCTACATTGAGACGCTCCACCCCCCACTGCCCTGCTGTGTGCCCTGCTGTGTACCCTGCTGTGTACCCTGCTGTGCCCTGCTGATCGGAACACAATGCGGTCTCCTGCTCATGCCAGTAACATGAGTTATATAGTGCCGTGGCTGATACTCATGCCAGTAACATGAGTTATGTAGTACCGTGGCTGATACTCATGCCAGTAACATGAGTTATGTAGTGCCGTGGCGTTGACATGGATCTTTAAAAATGTCATCTTCTGGGAGTGTGGCTCGCACTCTTGATGGGTTTAATCTTTGGGAAAAGAATCAAAGCTTTTCTTTTCTTAGATTCACTTTATTTATTTTTTTTTGTGTGTTTTTTTAGGTAAAAAATATTTATAGAAGTTCCATTTATATGTTTTTTTCTTTTTCTAAATTCTGCTTTAGTGAAGACCAAGCAGCTGAGGATTTCCAATTTCATGTAGCACACATGTAATATGTAAATAGTAAATTTGACTCATTAAAATGACTCAAATGAAACTTTTTTGTTTTAGGACAGTATGCACCCTCCCTTTCCCCTTTTTACATTTTTTGGTGTGTGTGTGTGTGTGTGTGTGTGTGTGTGTGTGTGTGTGTGTGTCCGTGTCGTGGATTGTGTGTGTGGTGTTTTTATTGTGTGTGTGTGTGTGTGTGTGTGTGTTTTTAATGGAAATATTACTCTGTGCTCATTTGCATGTCTTAGACAGGTCTGCAACCCTGCCTTTCACCATTATCACCCAGCATACAGTGATTTCACTGTAGCAAAGGAATCTGGGAAATGACATGCAAATGAGCTTACAATGCCACCTTTTGCTTCAAAACCATATGATATGGTCCCCTATAAGCTTATGCTTGCTGCATTGCACAGCTTTTGAGCACAGCATGGGTTAAGATGCATAGCCAGTAAACCTACCCACAGACAGCTGTTTTGATCGTGTAGTGAGTTTTTAGTTCTATTGGCAGTTCAACATAGATGTAGGAATACTTGTCTCCAAAATCTTGCGTTCTGGTTTTAATGTGGGGACTTTTTTTTAAAACTTTGCGGGCTACTGTAAACCATCGGTTGTGGTGTAAAACCCAGGCTGTGTTACCTCCTAACTCTCATATTTACCATTCATGGACATTGGGTTTCCTGATCTCCAGCTCTGATGTTGATACTATTCTCATTTCCTGTATGTCTGACACCTTTTTGCTTGGATATTTTGTGCGAGAGCAACGCCATCTTCCCTTCACTCCGCAGGGGAAGGTCCCAAAGCCCACCTGCGCAAGCTGGCAGAGTGTATCCGCTGGTCTTACGGGGCAGGCCTAGTCCTTAGACTCGGTAACATCGCAAGGCTGGAGCTCAACTACTGCGTCCCTATGGGCGTTCAGAGTGGGGACAGGTGAGCTAATTAGCCGAATCTTGTCTTGGGTGCGGCGATGAGTATTGACAAAATGTCAGAACTGGACATTATAAGTTGATTGTAATTTTACCATTATTATTATTAGATGAGGTTTGGGTAGTAGCATGAGTGCAAAACATTTATTTGGCTGCAGTGGGGTTAATTAGAGCCATCCATAATTACAACAGATGTGTTAACTCTAATAATAAATGCATCATACTATACATGTAAAGATTGGCTCCATTTGTCTGGTGTGGTGGATTTTGACAACTAGCGCTCATCCTTTCTGTCACGCTTCTATTTATCATTGGGATCCTTGTTTGTAAATGTCAGTGTTGGTCATTCTGTCTCACTAAGTACCCTTTGTTCTTGTTCTGTTTCAGGATATGCGATGGAGTGCAGTTTGGAGCTGGAATAAGATTTCTGTAGCTCCTCCGCAGTCGTCTGTTGCTGAACAAGAAGAAGCACTTCAGAAATAAACGAAGCACTGTCTAAATCAGCAGTGGCCAACTCCAGTCCTCAAGGGCCACCAACAGGCCAGGTATTAGATATCCCTGCGTCAGCACAGGTGGCTCAATCATGAACCACCTGTGCTGAAGCTGGGATATTCTCAACCTGACCTGTTGGCAACACTTGAGGACTGGAGTTGGTCACCCCTGGTCTAAAAGCTATGCTTTATTTTCTTAAACTTCTAAAATGCCCCATTGGCCTTGTGTACTATATTTTCTGCTCACGTGTATGCAGGCAATTGCATTATAAAAAAAAGAAAATGACTGCAGTATTGTTTAGCTGCCTTGATTGATTTGGGTGTTTTTTCCAAATATTAACTTGACCAGGTGCCTATTACAAACACCATCACTCAGCATCATTCCAGGGTCCTGAAGAGGGGACCTGATCAAACCTGTAAGGATGCACAGGGAGGAAATACTGCACTCATAACTTGTATACAACATTGTCTCAAACTCAATCAATGTCTCTAACTCAATCACAAGCTAAAATAGATGTTACCAAGTCCCCTCCTGCCCATTGTGCTGACTGCTAGGACTTCCCGTCATGTGACCAATATGCAGTCATCAGCCGGTCATGTGGTGCAGCAATGCTGGAGGAATTTAAGCCAGGCCTGTGACATGGGAAGACTGGGTTTTGTATCTCACACTAGAAACTGTTTGGTTATGCTAACTTTTATTTATTTTTTAAGGATAGTGTAGGGTTGCCGGGTGGCTTCTCCAAAAATACTGGACGTGCTCGAGACATACACATACACTCCCTCTCCGCTCCATACTGTTTCCTTCTCTCCTTGGCCCCACCCCCATGCTCCTGACACCTGATTGGCTGCGGCTGGGTAATTCAGCCAGACAGGGTGGAGGAAGCTGCCCAGCCCCTTAGCAACAGCCCTACTGGGGGAAATCCCACAGCCTGCCAAGCCGGTCAGGTCACTATGTCCAGAGAGGTGATGTCCAGTATTACCTCATTTTTTATTGGACACCTGGCAACCCTTGGATAGTGTCGTTACAAGGTCAACACAACTAAAACAATTGGACTCGTCTTTGTCGACTGCACACTTTGGCATTTGCACCACGTGTTGATCCGCAGTTTATTCATTCTAGATGCATCATTTTAAAAGAAAATCTTCATCGATTTTCTCGTAGACTGAAAAAGTCAATAGGTTTTTGTCAGCAAACCGCCTGGTGCTGTGCAGAAAGCAGCAAAGTCCTTTTCATAACACAGATCTAATAAATGAATCTAACCTCATAGTTCTCAAGTAACGAGGCGCGGTAAAGGTTATGATAAACGAGCTGATTTTGGGAATCGTGAACATTCCAAAGACTAATATAAGGAGTTATTCATATGTCTAATTATACCTAAGATTTCATTGTGTTCTCTGGAAAAAGAGACCTGCAAATTGTTTATTTTCCTAACTATATTTGAGTTTCCTTTTTTTTACGTTGAAAGGCCCAAAACCTGTAGTAATTTCTCCAGATGCATATTATGCTTTTATTCCCACAGCACAGAGCTGTTTTCCATGCAGTCTACAAAGGGTCTTATCAGAAAAAAAAATTTCTCTTAAATCTTTCCAGATCAGATTCTTTAAAGCCTGCTAATGTTCGTAATTGAGAAGTGCATTTCAGACATTAATTCAGGTTTATGACTATATATATATATATATATATATATATATATATGTACACACACACTCTTAGGTTTAAAAAAAAAATCAGTGAGCAGGAAAACAAAAACCGATGTGAAAACCGACATCCTGCAGTATTGTGACAATCTTTACAAAATAAATATGCAGGGGGAAGAAGCTGCCCCTTTAAATGGTATTGCGCCCTCCAAAATAAATGAATGTGCTAATTCCATATTTACGTGTGCAAAAATGAATTAGCATAATATGAGCTCATTACTCTAACAGCTTGTATCATTCATTTTCTACAAGCTGCTTTCAAACCCACAGTCTGACTCCCAGGGCTTGTATCTGCTGTTCCTTTGCTTACATGCCTCTGCACTGAAAGTTTTGTCAATTTGAATGATTTTTTTACAGTTCACTGAAATAGTATCTAACACATTTTAATTTCTGTTGTGGCTGGCTTTTATACTGCTTGATAAAAGGCGCTGCAATGTAGAAAGTGGCTTGTAAATGGCAGTCTACAGAATTGTGTCTATTAATCGATGCAATTATTTTAAGTTACTTTATGGTACCAAGTGTTGGGTGAATACCAATTAATTTTATATTTGCACACACACACGTTGGCAAAAAAAAAGCTGGATATCACTTGATGAGCAGTTCTCTATTTTCTTTTCGTGGGAAGCACAGAATTTTGAACCAGACTATTGAAAATCTAATCATGTGCTATCTATCTCTGTTACTTAGCTAAAGCAGAAAAAGGAGGTGCAGCAGAGGCACACACAATGTAAGCACTTTATTTTACACTAAAAATATTTCACAATCATTTTGAAAGTTCTACATTGGGCAATTATTTTCCCCCCCCCCCCCCCCCCCCCAACCACTATAATGATAAGATTTATACATAGGATGACCAGATGTCCTGGGTTTAGCCGGGACAGTCTCGGGTTGTTAGGGTTCTGTCCCGGTTTTTGGTTCCCCTTGGCGAGCGCGGACTGTGCATGTGTGAAGAGAACTTGCCGACCTGAAAAACTGAAAACTAAGGCTGCCCATGGTCAGCGCTGAGGCGCGCTGACGCTTGTCAGTGAGCCCCTGCAGCCGCAATAAGAGCGGCTTTAGCAGGGGCGTGCGGAGGCGTAGCTCTTAAATTTTTTTGTAGTTTTGGCGCTCACGGGAGCGCAGGGCTAGTCACGTGAGCGTTTCGCCCAATTAGGGCGAACCAGCTCCGTGACGTCACTGGCCCCCTCCCGGACGGCGCGCGAACTAAGGCCAGGGAAAGCACCCGCTTTGCCTCAGCACGGCTGGAGTCACCATGGACTCAGCCTAACAATCTGAGTCAGCTGGTCTGTGTGACCCTGGGGCAAAGAAATGTGCACTAGATATACTGTATTCAAAGAAAAATCTCACACAGAGCAATGGGGTATTGTGTTATATACATTTGTTTTGCTTTATACATTTTTGTATTACTCCACTTTAGCCTTGATATACACACACCCCAGAGTGACTAGCTTTACACACGCACACACACACAGACCCCAGAGTGATTGGATTTACACACTCCACAGTGATTAGCCGTACACACGCAGACCCCCAGTGATTAGCCGTACACACGCAGACCCCCATACCCACACCCATAGCACGACACACACACACACACACACACGCGCGCACACACCACCCGGCACACGCGCACACACAGCCCCACACACGTACCCACACCCAGAGCACGACACACACACAACCCGGTGCGCGCACACCCCTCATACCTGTGGAGTTGCGTTGTGTTGCTCTCCAATCAGCGCCCGTGTCGGAGAGCAGCGGCCGTCGGCTGGAAACATGCGGAAGGTGGAGTGGGAATTTGGCAATCGCGTGTAGAATCGCCGCCCGCCCCGCCCACTCTGTATTTATTTATTTTATTTATTTATAAAATGTTTTACCAGGAAGTAATACATTGAGAGTTACCTCTCGTTTTCAGGTATGTCCTGGGCATAGTTAATGACAAATAATACATGGTTACAAATACAGTTACATAAATGAACAGGGTTATACATTATATACAAGACATTGCATGCACAGTTAGTGATAATATATATTATTAGCTGAGAGACCCGGCGTTGCCCGTGAGTTAAATTTGCCGCTAGGAACGTTATATATATATTGGAATATATATTCATAGTATGTCTGATAAATGTTTGTATTGGAAGGAATTTATCACCACAAACGGACAGTACCACTACTGAGATGTAACCAAAGGAGTCTGGCGTTTCCCCAGCTGTGGTGTGTGGCCATTAACACAGCGTGTTGTGTACCTGTTGCCATTTGTATGTAGAGAGGCAGAATACACATTCCACGCTGTTCTGTACGTTCCTAACACCAATGGTTAAAATGACAGAGCATTGGCAGACTACCGAAGACACACGCTTATATTTCTTTTCTCTTTTTAACGTATCCAAAGTAATTGTCAGAAGCGGTTGTTATTTTAGAAATATACGAATATTCCCTAGAGCAGCTGCTGAAGTATAAACAATGAACATGTGCATTGGGCAATGTTCCCCTGAAGAGTTACATGGTGCATTGTAAAAATCAAGCGCAGTATCCATACACCATTCTGACCTCTTGAATTTTATAGTAGCCAAGTATCACACTGCTTGAAATTAGTTTTTGTGCAAAGTGCAACATTTTGAGCCCTTTTTGAAGGGTTTAGAATATGATATATATTTTATCCCTATAAAAATACCACTTGTGAGCACATTCACATGTCTTACAGGTCAAGGAACCTGCCTTTCTCCATCATCTCTTGGCATACAATGCTTGTGCTGCAGCCAGGGATTCTGGATAATGACATGCAAATGCACACACGAGACACCTTTTGCTTGAAATCCATTTTAACATGGACCCCTATAAATGTATGCCTGCCACATTACACAGCTTTTTCAGCACAGCCTGGATTAAAGAAATGCAGAGCCAGTAAACCTACTCACAGACAGCTGTTTTGACCTGTTAGGTCTCATCAGTGGTTATACTGGCTGTGCAATGTGAAGCTGGAAGCGGTTTCAACCCCGCATTAAATAAGTTATGGTGGGTAATGCCCAATGGGTCTTTATGTGCTAATAATAATATCCAGCCAGTTGTAGCTATGCATTAGTGCCAAGTATCACTTTGTATCTCTGCATGTTTATTTTCAGCCGGGACGGCTCCAAAGTGATAATCCTCCTGGATTTACATATCACTTTCTTCCAGGACTTTACCATTGAAGGCGTAGTTTCATTGCCTGGGTTAAGGGGTTAACTCTGTTTTTATCATTCTATGTCCATTAAAAGCTATTGAACAACATATACATGTTAGAAAAATCACCAGTACAAAGCAAATGTTTAAAACCAGGTTAAAATTATATATAAAAAAAACAGACAAACACACCAAAAGAATCTCATCACATTGAAAATACTAAGTACTGTATCTACTATTCACCTATATACATTTATTAAATGGCACAAATAAGTTATTCCATACGTTCTGCTAGTTGTCAGCATTTTAGTTAAATAACCTTTTGACTGCCAATGATGCAATGCTAGATCATCAGACAGAGAGGCGTAAAGATAATGCGTGGATAGTATTCTTTGTGACCGTAACTGGTACCAGGAATAAAACTGATAACAGTTTGGTGTCGGCTCGTGTGAAAAGTCTAAGTGGGAATGTGTAAGCCTGCACTTTTTGTTCTGTTTCGCTGCTGCCTCCACCGGCTGGATACATGGCTTTGGCTGGATATATGGCTTTGGCTGGATATATGGCTTTGTCAGGGACGGGCACTTGTTCTTCTGTGGAATGTGTTGCCTGGGGACTGGGAGTAAGGAGAGAACTTGCAAATCGTTGGGTGGAGATGTTCCTCTAAACAAGAAAGAACACTTTTTTTGTCCCGTGCGGCTTCAACCGAAGCTCCAAACGGAGCAGATCAGGAAACACTTCCAAGTAGGGTGGTCACACGCTTACCATCATTTTTACAAACATTTAAAGACTTGAGTATTATTATATTTTCGCATTTTGTATCACCTGGCACCGTATATATTTACAATATTGTAATTGGCAAGTGAATGTGCCAAACGTTGCTCTTGGCTGCATAAGTAACTGGTATGATGAGATTAAGTCCCTGGGCAGTAGAGGGATTAGGGTATGTTGAACAGGTTTTGGCGTATTTACGCCCAAAAGTCTGACTTAAAACATATCTATGAAACATAGGGGGCCGTATTTACTAAGCAGTCTTTTTCTATAAGGCACCTTCATGCGCTGGGAATCCCCTTACAGTCTATTCAAGTCAATGGGCCATAAAGTGCGTGTCTATATCTGTACTGTAATCTATCACTCGTATGAATTGCAAAAAACGTGTACAATTATTATTATTTTTTAAAGTGTGAAATTACAATTCCTTTCTCCTTATGTGAACGCCTTACAAATACTGTGCACTGCATCTATTACTCTGTATAGCACGGTGCCTGCTGGCTGGGATATATATCTATAGATTTTTCATGGGGGGCGCTGCGGTTGCAGAGGCCCCGCGCTCTTCCCCAGGGCATTTCAATTAAATGCCGGGGGACCGCGTGAGGCCTCTGCAACTTCTCCTACCTTGTCTTCGGCGGCGCCATGGCAGTGCGGCATCAAATTATTTATTTATAAAATGTTTTACCAGGAAGTAATACATTGAGAGTTACCTCTCGTTTTCAAGTATGTCCTGGGCACAGAGTTAAGACAAATAATACTTGGTTACAAATACAGTTACATAAATGAGCAGGGTATACATTATATACAAGACATTGCGTGCACAGTTAAAGAAAAAATATATAGTAACGCCGCGTGGTCATTTGACGCCGTAGACAAGGAAGGAGGAGGTGCGAGCCGGGGAGGAGAGCAGGCCGGGGAGGAGGTGCGAGCCGGGGAGGAGAGCAGGCCGGGGAGGAGGTGCGAGCCGGGGAGGAGAGCAGGCCAGGGAGGAGGTGCGAGCCGGGAAGGAGAGCAGGCCAGGGAGGAGGTGCGAGCCGGGAAGGAGAGCAGGCCGGGGAGGAGAGCGGGCCAGGGAGGAGGTGCGAGCCGGGGAGGAGAGCAGGCCGGGGAGGAGGTGCGAGCCGGGGAGGAGAGCAGGCCGGGGAGGAGGTGCGAGCCGGGGAGGAGAGCAGGCAGGGAAACGTTTGCGCACCCCTGCTGCAGGTGGCATGTCTCTCTTTTGTGTGTAAATGTTCCTTTTGTAGCATTATTGCCTATCTACAGGAAATGGCATTAAGCAACTAATTACATGGTGCCTCTCTGCCTCTCTGCCTCTCTGCCTCTCTGCCTCTCTGCCTCTCTGCCTCTCTGCCTCTCTGCGCTAACTAAGGCCTCGGACATAGTAAGCGCTTAGGTGCTGCTGCTCGCTCTTGCTTGCTGCCGCTCGCTCTACCAGGAGCTTTTTGCTGTCCTGGCAGAGGAGACAGCAAGCGCTTGGGAGGCGGGTATCACTGTGTGTGTGTGTCACTTTGAAGTGGTCTGTGTGTTTGTGTGTCACTGGGGAACCTGTGTGTGTGTGTGTGTGTGTGTGTGTGTGTGTGTGTATGTATATATATATATATATATATTGTGACATAGTCCAAAGATGTTAGGCAGCTTTCTGCCCCATTTTAGGTCAGAAAGTGCAGGAATAGTTAATGATCCGTTCCACAGCTTCCCATTAACTCAGGCAGCTGGATGGAAAATCCAGACCACAGATTACAATGGCTCTAGTTCTCCCTCACCTGCTCTTCTAATCACATGCACAGGTATTTAGAGCAGAGAGGTTTTGCATTTCACTCTCTCTCCTTGGAGCCTGGGGGCTGGGGGTGTCGCTGCTCTCCTGCATCCAGTGTCGAGGTTGACGGCCTCTCCACGTATGACAGTACCAGAGGATTTGCCTGGACACCACGAACAGATAAGCTTAAAACAAATGATTACTGCTGTTGCTAAAAGACTGTGCTGTATCTTGTGTCCCTAAATGAGAGAGCATTGTTTTAAGCTGGGGAACCAGTTTAGTTGGCCAGCAGCTGTTAGAGAGACTGATTCTGATGTGTAGTTAGATCCCTGAAAGGGATAGGATTTGCTTATATGATTTTGGTTTTATTTCTTGAAATAACAGTGTGGGAAATATTGTAACAATGAAATGTGTGAACTGCTGAATGAAAGTATCTGAGTACCTCTAACCTACACATGTTAAAGCTGCAGTACCTTACTTGGATGAAAATAAAGCAGGCAGAAGCCTGAGTTAAGCAGCATAATACTTTGCATGATCCTGTTTGTTGTATAATTAACCCTAGAAGACTGTGTCGGGAAGAACCCAGACAGACGTCAGCACTACAAAAGAGGGGCGTTTGTTATATATATATATGTGCCTGTCATCACGTCCTGAACAGCAATACCGTCTCCCTACCTGTACCGAAGCTGTGAGCAAGCGGGGAGACTATAGAGCCTGTTACACATGCGTTATTTACATCAGTTATGCACGTATATGACAATTGCCGTACAGTTCATGCATCGATAAGTGGGAAAAGGTAGTGCTTCACTTTAAGTACATTTTTGCTTTACATACATGCTCCTGTCCCATTGCGTACGTTAATGCGGGTTATGCCTGTATATATGTGTGTGTGTGTGTGTGTGTGTGTGTGTGTATATATATATATATATATATATATATATATATTATATAATATTTAAAAAAAAAGACATGTGAGAATAAATTATTTATTAACATTGTGCAACTTTGATAAATATATTCGCGCACACACATCACACACCACACAGACACATACACACTGGTACACACACGCACGCACACGCACACACATACACACACACACGCACATATACACACACACACACACATACGCACATGCACACACACGCACACACACGCACACACATACATTCACGCACGCACACACACGCACGCACACACACACACACACACACACATATATGCACACACACACATACATGCACACGCACATACATACACATACATACACATACATGCACACACGCACACGCACATGCACATGCACATGCACATGCGCACGCACACGCACACATACATGCACACACACACAGACACACGGGGCAGAAGGGGGCACATCACCCGCTCTCCCCCTCCCCCCCCCCCCCCCGACAGCGCAAGCCCCCTCCATCTCCCGCAGGCTGACAGCACCACACATCAACACACACACGCACATCAACACACACACACACTCACTCACTCCGCTGGCGCCAGACAATAAGTACCACATTCACATTTCCCTGCTCTCCTTCCATTGGTTGCTGAGGCGTCACGTGAGCGGAGTCAGCGCGTGAATTTAAAATTTCACTGTCGGCTCTGTTCAAGCGCGCCTCAGCAAGCAACGGAAAGCATGCGCGAGCCCCTACTAAAGCCGCTTTAATTGCGCCTGTAGTGGCTCAGCGGCAAGCAGCAGCAAGCGAGAGCAAGCGAGAGCAAGCGAGAGCAAGCAAGCACTAACCATAGCCTGGGCCTGTAAGGTGACCAAATGTGAATAACTAATTAACTTCAAATATGTGAATAAAGGTGTTTCAAAAGAGTGAAAATAAGATGCAGTACTATAAATATAACGTACGCACAATTGGAATAAACATGCAGTATACAATAAGTGTGAACGAATATGTAAACGGAGGAATCCCATAATCTAAAGGGATATGAGGAAAAGTCTCTGGAGTAAATGGATCTCAATCAGTCCATCCTGTGGTAACCCATGTGGAAGCCGTGGGCAGCTTCTTGATGGACGTACCAAATTCACGGCAAGAAATTGGCTGCACAAAGAGATGAATCTCGATGGGTTACCAGCCGGCGCCATGGAGTGATCGGTGTAGGCGAGGCGTTGCACCGAGTCAGCATGTTCTGCAGCAGAAAGCCTCAGGAACGCTTGAGGAACACCACGTTAGACCAACAATCCAACCATTTAAAAAAATCCTCCTGGGACCCCCTGCTTAAAGAGATACCACTGTAGCCGAGCCGGTGTCGCTATCGGCACCCCCTATCTGGCATCGCGGGATCAAGTAATGATCCGGTGGACCAATAGGAAGCCGTGATGTCACCAGGCTTTAAACCCCAGCTAGCTAATTAGCCAGAGCAGCTACTGGCACTCCTTACGGAGGTAAGTAACTTTGACTCCTTGATAAAGGACCTACCGGTCCGAAACGCGTAGGAGGTGCGCTTTTGTCCCCATGGGGGAGTTTTCTTGTTACCAGTCATGCACTGAAATAAAGGACATTTACTTTTACTCCACCTGGCTCCCTGGTTGTGCGCCATTTGCTGCTGTTTGTTGTTGTTCCCGGATCTATCTTCATGGCTGGCACGCCACTACTACCTGCTTTGGAATACACAGGAGTGGGTAAGAGACATTATTTTTGACTTTAGTAGTTGAGTACTTGGATGCTATATTTCCCATAGTGACTCACAGGTCATTTCATACATATACCCACTCCTTATATCCAACGTTGGAGTTCTTATTTACTCATTATTCTATTGAATGGAATGTCACTGGGTGGAGCACCCCATTTGTTTTTCTCAAGTATCTCCGGAAGCAGGGGCTCCCGGAGCTGAAACAACCGGGTTCAGCTTCGGAGACCCCCCCGCTTCGGAGACCCCCTGCTTCGGAGACCCCCCGCTTCAATCCGGTGTAAAAATAAATGTTCAAATGTTTTTTTTAAAAGTGCTTGGATTGCTCCTCGACAAACAGCAAGCGGCAGATATAAACAAGTCCTCTGTTTTTGCCTATCTACAGGAAACAGCATTAACCAATTAATGGCATGGTCACTTCATTTATATATCTGTGTTATATATATATATATATATATATATCTCCAACAGGCTTGTTGTGGAGAAGTCTGTTAGCAGCTGCCTGCAACAAGTGAGTGTCTTTTTATTGCTCTACATCAGGGGTCTCAAACTCAGTCCTCCAAGGCCACCAACAGACCAGGTTTTATGGATATCCCTGCTTCAGCACAGGTGGCTCAGTGCTGAAGTAGGGATATTAATAAAACCTGGCCTGCTGGTGGGCCTGGAGGACTGAGTTTGAGACCGCCATGACAATGTATAACCCAGTGTTTTTCAACCAGGGTTCCTAGGTACCCTTGAGTTCCCCGGGGCTCCCTAAAGGGTCCCGTCCAATATTCTGGTCATTTAAAAATTGTATCAAATATAGAAGAATTTACAATGCACCTGATCTCAGACGCGCTATTAGAGAGGGTTGGGGTTCCTTACAATGCACCTGATCTCAGACGCGCTATTAGAGAGGGTTGGGGTTCCTTACAATGCATCTGATCTTAGGCACGCTATTAGAGAGGGTTGGGGTTCCTTACAATGCACCTGATCTCAGACGCACTATTAGAGAGGGTTGGGGTTCCTTACAATCCATCTGATTGCAGACGCGCTATTAGAGAGGGTTGAGGGTCCTCGGAATTTCACTTGGGGTTCCTTAACCAAAAAAAGGTTGGAAACCACTGGTATAACCAGTCACTGTTACTATTGTTACACTGCGTGCATTCTATGCTATACACCGTGAGTAAGGCTGCGCTTATAGTGCCCGCGATGTGAAGCGACGTCGCTCCAAAACAATTGACTCCATCACGAGCGTTTATAGTAAGGTCGACGGAGCGACGAAAAATTTAAAAGCCGGGTAAATTTGATTTTTTACAGACTGTCGCCACATGTGACTGTCTCTGAACCAATCAATGACCCCGTCGCTAGCGACGTCGCTGAAAGTTAAATTATAACTTTCGCGGGTGGCAACGTGTCGTGGTCGCCGTCGCCAGCACTATAAGCGCGGCCTAAGGAAGGATAGCCCAGATTTTGTAGCGAGGGGTAGGGTTCATTTCCTAAGCCTCATAAGTGAATTTGGAAGGTAAAATAATATCTGAACAGTCTGTGCTAAGGTTTTTTGTTTGTAGGGGGTAGACTGGGATGCAGTTGGCTTTAAGTGCATGGAAGCTATGTCTACTGTCTGTAGCTGGACCTAGTCTCGTCCAGAACATCCACAGACTGCTGGTTATTGCCACTAGCGGACTGGTCAGTTTGATTGCTTGAATGAGTGTCATTTAACCCCTTCACTGCCAGTGTGCAAGACATTGCCTTCATGCAGTTGTGGCCAACTCAGTCCTCAAGGGCCAACAACAGGTCAGGTTTTAAGGATATCCCTGCTTCAGCACAGTTTACTTGCTTGTTAGGATTGTGAACGGCATTGAAGGGGGAACCGACCCCTTTACCTCTGGGTTCTGGCCGCCGGACCGGGAGGGATCACGTGATCTGTCCGTGGCTACAGAGGTGGCAGGACCCAATTGCACTGAATGGGTTAAAGCTGCATTTAATGTAAAAGAAGGGAGGGGGAATAACACCCCCCCCCCACCTGGGTGAGAAGCTGGGGGTCTCTTGAGCTGAACTGCGTTAATTTTAGCTCCGGGCACGCCCTGCACCCCCTGCACCCTACCTTGAAGAAGAGAAAAACATCCCATGGGCAGAACTGCTCCTTTTTTAAAGCCACATTTCTGCTTATTCTGTTTTTGACAGTAATCTTATCGACTACAAATGTAGTATTAAAACAATGCCTGGTGTGCAAATGCTTTTCCGGCTGCTGTGTATCCTTTGCTGGCAGTCAGTATGAACTTCATCTTCCTGGCTTTGTGCTGGGATTCATTCCTCCGCAGTTCAAGGTCAGTGTCCGCCGTGGATGTGACCTTGGGTTTGGAAAGCACATCCTCGCCCTACACATGAAGGGGGTGAGGGAAGGCTGCTATTTTAGTCACCCAGCCCTGAGTAACTTCTGACCCCCTACTTCGCCCCTTCTCTAGTTTGCTCCGTCCCATGCATGAGTCACGATGATGCACCTTGTGTCATGATGTTCGTTCCCCTCTCCCTGGGCGGGGGGCGGTCTTGTGGTTACAAATAGTCTTACTTTAGCTGTGCTTGTCTCCCTTTTTACAGCGAATGGGTCAGCATAGATTTCTCCCGCACGGTTCTGATGCAGAGAATCCTCTCTTTCTTTGCATTCTTGTGGTGATAGTCTGCCTCCCATCAATAAATGATGGTGTGACCGTAGTTACCCAGGGTTTCAGCTGGCGGTATTTCCCTGCCCGTCACAAGATATATAGTCCAAACAAAGAGCAGCAAAGCTGGAAGGATCTATTGCTAGCTTTATCGTCATATAACTGACACATAAATACAGCAGACTTCTCGACTCTCGCTCAGTTTGTGTGAATCTGACTGATAAAAACTCCTACTTTTCCATTAAACAAAAATACCCGTTACGCTGCATTTGCATGTCTCGGACAGGTCTGCAACCTTTCCCCATTATCACTTAGCAGACAATGCTTCCACTGCAGCCAGGGATTCTGGGTAATGACATGCAAATGAGCACAGAGTGTCACTCTTTACTTCTCATCCATTTTAACATGGGTCCCCTATGAGCTTCTGCCTGCCGCATTACACAGCTTTTCAACACAGCCGGGGTTAATAAGCTGTGTAATACGCGTATAGGATGCGATGTTACAACAGATAAGGAGTAAAAAGTGACGCAATATGAGTGCTCATTTGCATGTCAGTTCCCACAATCCCTATGGAAGCAGTGTTTGCTAAGCGATGAATGGGGACAGACAGGGTTGCAGACCTGTCTGAGACGTGCAGATGCACCACAAGCTAACATTTTATTTGCTGAACACTGCACCGTGTAGGGTTTTTGTCACTTTTTAAAAAAAATTTTTTTTACCCACCCTAACTTTTTTTTAAATGTCTGGTTTATACTTTGACATTAAAATACAGAATATCCATATGTGTCAGATCTCAGTCCTTGGAGGTTAATGTCCCTGATTCAGTCAGTGTAAGGTTTGTATCGATGCCTCAAAAAACCTACAATAATATCTGCCACAAATGCAGGAAACATTGGAATTAAAAGCAGACGGCACTGTTTTGTTTTTTTTGGTTGAAGACTCCACTTTAGTTCCCTAACATCGTGCATAATCTTACAGCGGTGAGTGATTTCCCACAGTGTAATCGTAAATAATAAAGCAATTTTTCACATTGCTAAATAACCAGCCGTAATGCCTATTGTTGCGTGGATCAGTTATTAGGCATAATAAAACTTTCAGGTTTTTTTTTTGTAGCTTAAACTAGGTAAATAAAAAAAAAAAAATGGTATTTATGATTAATGTAGAAATAAAGATGGACCTTATACATATTATTAAAAGTTTCTCTTGAGCTGTGCAGAAAACCGTGGGACATAAAAAGCCGGTCCGATCGGAGCGTTGCTGTATGCAACTAGCTGGCCATAAATCGCCCGGCCGAGCAGAGCGCGCGGCGTCACCGCGCGCCAGCGCGCTCGCTCCCTGCCTGGTCGCAGACTTATACCCAAGAAGCATCAGCCAGATTAGACGGCTAATGGCAGGAGGAGGTACATGTGCACAGGGAGGGGGAGGTGCTAATCAGTTGACTATGCCGAAGGCCGCGATTAGAGTGAGCGCGACAGTGCGTGCGACGCGAACAAAATGCAGGACCGCTATGAGGCTGCCCAAAGTACGCGCCAGCGATGCACAGCGACCTCGCGGCAGATTTTGGAGCTGACAACATGTTTTGTTTTTCCCTGCGACGGCCGCGTCACGTGAGCGGTTCAGCCAATGAGGGAGAACCAGCCTGGTGACGCCCCCCCATCGCCTCCATCTACAGTGTACCCATCACTCGGGCGATAGCCCGTTAGTTGTCGCTACATTGTAATATCGCTGACAATACTGCACAACACTCCTGTTATCAGGGAGATGACTGATTCTCAGTTGAGAAATGTCCTTCACCCCACACAATCCATGATTGTACCTCCACATTCCTCCCAAACTGCCCTTTTGAAATGGTTACGCCCCCCAAAGTAAGCGTCCAACCTGTTAGTTGCGAGCTGAGGTTCTCAGTTGGGTGATAGAATTTCAGCTGTCCTTCCCCCATCCTAATTGCTGTCCTGCTGCCTCTTCCTATCGTCACGCTGTCAGAAATAACTTGGCCTGACGCTGGCTGCTGACCACCTGTCCAGACAACCCTTCATACTTCATAGCCACCCACACTGCCGGCCACAAGCAGAGGGAACCATGTCTGGACTCCTATGTAGGAAGAGGAAGAAAGAAGGGGCAGGTAGGTTTTAAAAAGACTCCTTAGGGAGAGGTTAGAGATTTCCAGGGAAGGTGGTGTCTGGTTTTGCTTTATTTCAGGAGATTTAAGTCTAACTTTTGCCTCGCTTATAAAGAGCCCCAAACCATCCTTCTAACCCCCCCCCATGCTACAAGAGGGGCTATATTCTTTAACTCCATACATCAGATACTTATTGAAGGGCGTATTGTAGATCACATCATATGGTATAAAAATGTTACTTGGATATGTTGTGTGAACTTTGTGTATTTTTTTTTGCGTGTCTGCCCCTTTGGCATAGAAAGGCTCAATGTGTTTATTGTTATTTATTGTTATTAATGAAGACCTGCCAGCCTTACTGTCGTCATGGGAATCTTGATCGTCGCAATTATTATTTTTAAGCTTGGACTAAGGGCATATTGGGACTTGGTTACTAGGAAATTGAATTGTTCTGGACCAGTTGGGTGTTTTTGGGACAATGAACGGGTCTTTACTCGTCCTTGAAGATGTCCCCAGGGAACCTTGCACATCAGCCTTGTTATGGACATGTACTGAATGAGTATACTCTGCGTGCACACTTCAGAACCTGTACTTTGCCAGAGGAGGCTGCAGTCTGCTGCACAACATGTTACAGGCTGCTCTTGGAAACAAGGGGTTACATTTTAGGCGACCAAGCGCCCGGGATGTGTCCACCCCTGGGTTAAATGAACGGATTGTACACTCCCACAACCGGACGGCGATAACCGCTCGTTACAGAAATCCTTGGTCCTGAGTAAACACACTGCACTTCTGTAAGATAATGGGCCATGTTTGCTAAGCAGTCTTCTGCCATGAGACACTGCAGGACGCCTTACAGCACATTCAAGTCAAAGAGCATAAAACGGCTGATAAATATGGCCCCTCGTGCTTTCCTAGCTCCGTCGGGATAGAACAATGTGGAGGCTCCAAATACGAAGCTGAGAGAGAAACTTTTGGATTTATTTTCTGCTGAGCCCCTTCACGCTGTCAGGCAGGTTTCTTATCATTATTTAGCATGTATCACATTTCGTATACATAGCGATACAGCGGTGTATCAGCGTTTAGTTTTAGGGTTGTGAGCTAGTTGGTTTAGGATGTATAAGGCTTCAGGTATTCTCAGTAGGAAGCTTGGGGCCTGATTCAGTACTGTCTGAAGTGCTATCGAACGAAAACCGCCACCGACCTGCATGTCGGTTTTCCGTTTCTTCGGACATTATGGAGTCAGGATCGCGGTCCGCAGAAATGAGTAAATTCTCGATCGTGTTGTATGTTTTATTTATAAAAATGTTTTACCAGGAAGTAATACATTGAGAGTTGCCTCTCGTTTTCAAGTATGTCCTGGGCATAGTTAATATGACAAATAATACATAGTTACTAATACAGTTACATAAATGAACAGGGTATACATTATATACAATACATTACATGCACAGTTAGAGAAAATATATATTATGAGCGTATGTAACAGTTACAGACCAGATTAAAATGTGAGACAGCCTTAGTTTTGAATGAACTTAAACTGGTGGTGGATGTGAGAATCTCCGGTAGGTTGTTCCAGTTTTGGGGTGCACGGTATGAGAAGGAGGAACGGCCGGATACTTTGTTGAGCCTTGGGACCATGAACAATCTTTTGGAGTCAGATCTCAGGTGATAAGTGCTGCATGTGGTAGGGGTGAGGAGCTTGTTCAGATAGGTGGGTAGCTTGCCCAGAAAGTATTTGAAGGCAAGACAGGAAAGGTGAACTTTGCACCTAGACTCGAGTGATGACCAATCTAGTTCTTTGAGCATTTCGCAGTGATGTGTGTTGTAGTTGCATTGGAGAACAAAACGACAAATTGAATTGTAGAGGGTGTCAAGTTTGCTAAGGTGGGTTTGAGGTGCCGAGCCATATACTATGTCTCCATAGTCAATAATTGGCATTAGCATCTGCTGTGCGATACGTTTTCTGACCAGGAGACTTAGGGAGGATTTGTTCCTGTAAAGTACCCCTAGTTTGGCATAGGTCTTGGTTGTCAGGGTATCAATGCATCCCGAATGTTAAGTGGGAGTCAAACCATAAGCCCAGGTATTTAAAACTTGTAACAGGAGTTAGGGTGGTGTTAGCGTTGGTTCTAATCTGGAGCTCAGTCGCTGGAAGCTTTAAAAATGTATTCTTGGTCCCAAATACCATTGTTACAGTCTTGTCAGTGTTTAAAAACAGTTTCTTTTGGGAAATCCAGTTTTCGAGTCTGAAAAAGCCAGACTGAAGTATGTGTTGAAGGTCAGAGAGGCTATGGCTGTGTGCATATAGGATTGTGTCATCTGCATTCATGTGTATTGAGGCTTCCTGACAAGCTGTGGGGAGATCACTGATGAACACTGAGAAGAGTAGGGGCCCCAGAACAGAGCCTTGCGGGACGCCACAGGTGATATCCAGGGGGTTAGAGTTAGAGCCTGAGATAGACACATGTTGGGATCTACCTGATAGGTAGGACTGAAACCAGTTTAAAGCATGTTTCCCTATTCCAGAGCTCTGGAGTTTGTTAAGCAGGATAGCATGATCAACAGTATGTAGCGGGAAACCCCCTGGCTACTATTCTACCCAATGGGCTGGCAGTAAACCCTGGTATTTACAGGGTTGCCAGTAGTTGGTATGGGTTTTTTGGAGGTTGTTTTTTTCCTCTCAGGAAAGCAGGTCACACGACTGCGAGCCTGAGATTGGGGCCTTCCCATCTGCTTTTCCCTACAGGGAGGAGGGAGTGTGGACGCTAGGATGGCTGCGGGTGCCCTTGGCCTGTAGTGGCGGTCCAGGGACCATCTCCAGTGAGAGCTGATCTAAAGAGACTGTATCCGGCAGAAGACTGCTGCATAGCTGTTGTGATACTGCAAAGTGTATAGTAATTAACCGTTCCTGTTTGTAATATACCTCCGGCCTGGTGTGGGATCTAACTGGGGGAGAGGTACAAGTTCTACCGTGGGAAATCATCTCCATACATCCCTGGAGCCTACGGCTGATGGAGGCGCTGCACTGCTAAGTATTATGTGGGGTTTGGACCCCAAAAGCCCGATCCTGTGTCCCAAAGTCATCACGGACGACTCAGCCCTCTTGTTACCAGCAGGTATGCACTACACACACCCTGTAATGGCCCCTATCTGCGATTGTGTAGCTGCTGTGCAGGACAGTTTCTCCCATTCTGCATTGTGAATGGCAAGTTACAATCTATATTACATTGTAGCAAATGGCATAGTACCCGGATTTAAGCTGCAGTTCTGGAACTGACACACAGTCATGTGGCATGTGTATGCTAACATTTATATCAAGATAATAACATGCTCAGCTTGTGTTCTCAAATGATTGGGACTGTGTGTGTGTGTGTGTGTGTGTGTGTGTGTATCTATCCTATCTATCAGGACGGTGTGTGGGAGGCGTTTCTTAACACGCATTATGTATCCGTTTTTGCTCCACCTGCTGTAATATATCCATATTTCTTTTAACATTTTTTTTTTATTATTGTACTAAATAAAATGTGAAGATTTGTGGCAAATGTATAAAACTCGAAATGCAAGTTTCTTGGTTTTAGAGACCGAAAGTCACAGATAAACCCACAAATCGGTAACGCACTTGATGCTTCGTTCCCAATACTAAGAAATCCAATTTTTTCTAATCGATTTGTAGTGGGGAGATTGTCCCCTTCATCTTTGCTTCCTAATCTGATTGTTCCCTTTCTAAGTGCTCATAAATCCATTGTTCCCTTCCCAGTGATTCCTAATTAATTGTTCCCTTCCCCATTGCTTCCAAAATCTGTCCGTCCCCCTCAGCCATGGACTTTGCCTCTTAATTCTCACAAAAAATTAACATATGTGCTTCCTTCCCCATTGCTACCACCCCTACCCACTCTTTACCCTCCTCCTGCACAACCTCTGCCAACGATCTCCTCTCAATCATCAAACGCTCTCATCCCACCACATCCCCTTCTGACCCCATACCATACTCCCTCCTCTCACTCTTCCTCCCCAATCTCTCCTCTTTCTTCAACCTCTCCCTATCCAGCAGACAATACCCAGACTTCAAAACTGCGGTAGTCATCCCTCTTCTCAAAAATATCTCTGGACCCTGTCCTCCCCTCCAACTTTCACCCTATCCATATCCTTCGATACTTCTCCCACCTCCTCGAGCGCATTGTTCACAACCACCTTCATCCACACCCATTTCCTCCTTCCCATTGTCCAGCCTGGCTTCCATCCCTCACACTACTGAAACTCGCCTCCTCACCAATCCATGACTTTGTCTCCCAAGCTCGCCACTTCAAACTCGCCTCCATCCTCATCCCCCTCAACATCTCTTCAACTTTTGACACCATCGATCACCTCACTCTCATCTCTCCCTCACCAACCTTGGCATCGCTGGCACTGCCTTCTCATGGTTATCATCCTACCTCTCCCACTGCCCGTACGTACTCGGTCACCTTCAACAATTCATCCTCTCCACCCACCAGCTTGCAAGTGGGCATGCCCCAAGGCTCCGTCCTTGATCCTCTTCTCTTTTCCCTCAACACTGCCCCCCTCTTTGACCTCATGTCCTGTCATGGATCCAACATCCTTTTTTTGACAGACAAAGTCCAAATCTATTTCTCCTTCCCACTATTCTCACCCGAACTTACCACCCATATCTCTGCCTGTCTTTCTACTATTTGCACCTGGATGTCTTCCCACTTCCTACAAATTAACCCATCTAAGACTGAAGTCCTCTACTTTCCTGCTTCCTCCTCCCTTCTATCCTCCCAAATCCCCACCACCTCCTCACCCTCCCTTTCTGCTTGCAACCTTGGAGTCACATTTGACCCTTCCCCTCGCCCAACACCTCCATCACTACCACCTGCTGCTACCACTTTTACAACATAAGAAAAATGTCCACTCGTTTCTCTCTCCTCGGCCAAACTTCTCATCCACTCCCTCATCTTGGTCTTGCCCTCCTTACCTTTCAGCACTCATCTCTCGCTGCACCCCTTCCTGTCCTCTTTGCTCCCTGACTGACACAAACCTTACTCTCCCCCCCTCCCCAGCACCCTGTGCCTCCTGTCTATCCGATCATTTGCCTTACTCGCCCCTCTACACTGGAACAAGCTCTCCCACCACATCCAATCTGCCTCCTCCATAACTATCTCCAGAAGCCAACTCAAAACGTATCTCTTCTCCATCACATTCCATGATCCCTGTTAACCTCCTATCCCATGACACTCTCTCTCTCTCCTTCTCTCTCTCTCCTTCTCTCTCTCTCTCCTTCTCTCTCTCTCTCCTTCTCTCTCTCTCTCTCTCTCTCTCTCTCTCTCTCTC
>CM071571.1:9099252-9207146 GCA_036426205.1 Ascaphus truei
CCCCCCTCTCTCTCTCTCGCTCTCCCCTCCCCCCTCTCTCTCTCTCTCCCCTCCCCCCTCTCTCGCTCTCCCCTCTCTCTCGCTCTCCCCTCCGCTCTCCCCTCCTCTCTCGCTCTCCCCTCCGCTCTCCCCTCCTCTCTCGCTCTCCCCTCCGCTCTCCCCTCCTCTCTCGCTCTCCCCTCCTCTCTCTCGCTCTCTCTTTGTCCCCTCTTCTCATTTCCCTTTCATTGTTTTATCTAATTATGCTGCTTCATTAGCCAAAGATATCAAATGGAAAAACAGGTAAGCGAGAACATTTTTAAATTAACAAGGACCCGAAGAATATAGAAACATTCATTATATCAGTGGAAATTGGGAGACTGCATCCTAGCTGGTTCCATCAATAAATTGGTTAAAAAAACAACTACGTACATTTAACTGTGTGCACTTAGATTGTAAGCTCTGCGGGGCAGGGACTCCTTTCCCCAATGTCTACTTTTATGTATGAAGTGTGTATTCCTATTATGTCACATGTTACTGCTGTATAGCGCTGTGTACATGGATGGCTCTATATAAATAAAGATATACATACATGCCATATAGGTGCAAAGAAACGCACGCCTCGTGCTCGCTGAAATGTTGCGCTTCGCTGATCCTTTTATCTCCCCCCCATACAGTGAGCGATCTCCAGGAAGAAGGCAAGAATGCCATCAACGCGCCGATGTCACCGGCTCCTATGGACATCCACCCAGAGGACACCTTACTCGGTACGGTATGACCTTCTGATACTGGGGACAACTTTATAAAGGCTCCTTGTCCGTAGGAAAACCTACGACCTTGTGTAACCTTGGCTTTCAGATCCATTGCAGAATGTGTCTCGCCTTTTCTGTGTAATAGCATGGATCTTATATCGAGGTCTGAAGATCATTTCCCCTACGTTTAGCAGGTTTACGTTTTAATCAAACACAGTACCACTATTTATTTTGTAAGCCAGAGTACCGTGGCCGGTATATATTCACCTTTATAGACACTGCGGCCACTTGTAACTGCCAAGTGAGAAACTCCATGTAACCCATTTCTATGCATTTTATGGGTAACGTCCCTGTTGTGGAACGTGCAGTTTTCTGGTGAGGTTTCCATGCCCCCTCTAGTGGGCCAAAGGTATATTGTTTTGCAATGTGTAGTCGGCCTCATTCATTACTATTGGTACTGTACTGAGAAGTGTTGGTATTATGTACTAATGCAGCTCAAGTTAAAGCATTTTAACCTCTTCACGGCCAGAGGGGCCGTGAGATGGCAAATCTATTCCGTCATTAGAGACAACCCCTAAATTAAACACGTTGCCCATAAGACGTGTGTTTTATTCTCTTCTTTTCTAATGCGCATTTGACCTTTTTGTGCTGCCTCCGGCAGGGAAAGGGTTGATATTTATATTGCATGTAATACAATTGCATACATCGGCACACACATGGGAGTGAATGGACTCGCGGGCACCTTTCACGGGTTATGTTACAGTCCTGTAAAGGGCCGTCTCTTTCTGAGGGTTAGAGTTTATATTACTAGAACAGGAGTGGCCAACTCCAGTCCTCAAGCCCCCTCCAACAGGTCAGGTTTTCATGATATCCCAACTTCAATGCAGGTGGCTCAATTAGAGGCTCAGTCGAAGGCTGAGCCTGTGATTGAGCCACCTGTGCTGAAGCAGGGACTGACTGAGCCACCTGTGCTGAAGCTGGAACATCCTGAAAACCTGACCTGTTGGGCAGGGGTTGGGGGGAGGAGGGGGGCAGGCTTGAGGACTGGAGTGGAACACCCCTGAAATAGATTGCACACTGACATTTAGTTTGAGCGAAGCAGTGCTGGGTCTGAGACCCCTTCATACAAACACTTCAGCAGTTATAAGAACTGTATCCTACAATATAACCTTCCAGAATAAACCCTCTCGCCTCCGTTCCTACCAGTCCCGGATGAGCCGGCAGTGCATTATTTTGCTGTTCCGTGTGGCAGTCGCGTGGCTAATGTTGTATAAACCTAACAGTTTCCAGTGGAACGGTTGATCTTCCCCTTTCCAGATGGTGATATATTTAGTTTGTGACACTGTGCGACCTTGCCTGCGCCATGTCTCTAACCAAACCCCTGTCTTGTGAATGCACAGAGGAGAATGAGGAACGCACCATGATCGACCCAAATTCCAAAGAAGAACCAAAGTTCAAAGAGCTTGTGAAGGTGAGGGGCAAATACTGTAAAGTTATTGTACTTGGACTTCCAATTACCCCCATACCCGTCGTTTCTCTATTGCTGTCTTTCTTGGGTAAAGTCAAAATGATTGGTTCCATCCTGTGTCCAATCTAGGAATCTCTCTCTTATCCTGACATTTACAAACACAAAGGGCCACCACAGGAAAGCTTGGGGCACAGGGGACACATTAAAGGTGCAGGGACCCCTGTTAATCCTCTTCCCTCCCCCCCCCCCCCACACCCGGCGTTCTTTTTGTTTGGTTCCTGGGGGGGGGGGGAAAGGGATTGGGGACGGGGGGGGGGGGGGGTAGGGGGGCGGGGGGGGGGGGGGGGGGGGGGGAGGGAGAGAAGAAGGGGGAGAGAGAGAAACAGGGATCTAGGAAGAGGGGAGCCGAGTGTACTCACTACCAACCTGCTGCCCTGGAGGATTGAGGGGGTCCTGTGGAGGGGCTCTGCAGAGCTGTCTGACGGAGTGTGCTCACGGAGGTGCCTGTCAGGGGAGCCTCCCTTCCACTGGCCGACAGGCATCTCCAAGGACAACTTCTAGCAGGCCCCCTCTGGCAACATTTTCCAGGAGGCAGGGTTTGCCGGCAGGGGGCCCGGGCCCTTTACTCACCGGGCTCGAGACAGGAATCCCAGTTGTTCCCTACCTGTCGGCGGCCCTACAAACACACACAGCCCCTGCAAGCTCAGAACCCAAACACACCACACAGTGTGTGTGTGTGTGTGTGTGTGTGTGTGATTAGAGAGGTTAGGAGAGCTTTTTGTGGGTACAGTAGTGTTAGGACTTGCAGAAGAGCATGGCATGGTTTGCAAGCTTAAAATACTTTTGCCATCAAACTTTAAGCTGTTTAAAAACCTTTTTTGAACTGCCCCTCTTGTAATGCGCCCCGCCGGACAGGGCACCCAACTTTGCTAGAACAGACCTCCCATTTCTAATTGAACCCTGTCCCAGCATGCAGCAGGCCTGGCGTCCGGGCCGGGCAAGGGTTTCATGCGCCCGAGGCGAAACGTAAAATTTGCGCCCGGGTTTATTCTGTCTTACCTGTGCCGGCCGCCTCCGTTCTACCGCCCTGCTTCTCCCTCAAAATAGAGCGTCAAATGACGCCGCCGATGTCACGCAGCGTTTTGTTGCCATGGCAACCGTGACATTGCGACGCCAATGACGTCGCGTTACCATGGTAATGAGACGCTGCGGCGTCATTTGACACTGGATTCTGAAGGAGATGCAGGGCGGCAGAACGGAGGAGGCGGCGCAGGTAAGTGTCGAGGGGCGGTGGATTTGTAAATTTGCCGCTGGGCCATCGGGGCTGCAGGGGGTGAGATTATTATTAATGCGCCCCTAGGACCTTTGTGTCCTCGGCGACCGCCTAGGTTCACCTAAAGGACAGGCCGGCCCTGCGTGGCGTGTTACTCTGATGCCTCCACAGCAGCTGGCCTGACCGTAACAGATTATACACCTGAATAAGAGATTATACACCTGTATAAGAGATTATACACCCGTATAAGAGATTATACACCCGTATAAGAGATTATTCGGAAAAATAATATAATTATTATTGTTTATTTATAAAGCGTCAACGTATTCTGCAGTGCAGAGTGTATGTATGTATACACACGTACACGTGTGTGTGTGTATTCATATACACACACATCATTTTAAATGTCAACGCCTAATTATCTGAATACACCCCTCCTAATGTCTTTAATGAAAGATTTTAATATGTATTTACCGAATTTATTTAAAAAAGTTTTTTAAATTAATGATAATTTCTGAATTGAGCTTAAAGATATTATTATTATTTATTATTATTATTAGAATAATAATAATAATAATAATGATGTGATCTCTTGTATTTCCTCTTTTATGTGTTCCAACTGAATGTTCTGTTTATACAAATGAGCTCTCCGATTTGAGTCACTTTTAGCTTCCGTTTCCGAGCTCCGCCTAAAGTTTGAGCGTACGGCACGGCTCCGTTTGTATAGCCAGGCCTAAATTAAAGAAGTGCCGAGCCAACAACCATTTCAAGGCCAGGTTTTATGCGTGCATGTTGGCAGTCAAAACCAGAATCCCAGTCCTGTTTAAGTCGCAAGGGTGTGTCCGAGTTGATTCTGTTCTGCGGCTGGAGCTTTTTTAACTTGAATACTTTTTGGGATGTACCGTGTCTGGCGTTCCTATCTCAAGATAAAAGCTAAAACCATGAATTCCCATTTTCTGACGGCTCCTTGTTGTTCAACATCAGGCGCACAAAAGGTCCCATACATTAATAAAGAAAGCGTGTGGGAGCTTTGCGAGTAACACGCCGGCTTTGAAGAAGGCAGAAAGTCCGTGGCTGCACGTCTGCGAGGTGCATTTAGCGCGCTCTCTGCCTCCCTCCTACGCTCCAAGTTCTCTGTAACACATTCCAAATGAAGTTTCTCGCAGGAGATCAAAGCGCGCAGGAACATGCCGGGTTTCTTGCTGTTTCAGATAACGAGATTTCCTGGTACTTTTTCTGCTTTTGATGTGTGAGCGCGGTGTTATTGGGAGATAAGATCAGATATCAGTCTGTCTGGTTTGGGGGAATAGGAACAAACTGT
Source organism: Ascaphus truei (assembly GCA_036426205.1). Lineage (NCBI taxonomy): Eukaryota > Metazoa > Chordata > Amphibia > Anura > Ascaphidae > Ascaphus > Ascaphus truei. The sequence goes on from CM071571.1 coordinate 9,104,046, forward strand.
GCTTTGGTACAAACCTGTCTCTGAGCCGCAAAACTGCGGCTTAACCGGTAAAAACAAAACGCGCCAGATGTATAGAGGAATAAAAATCACTTTTAAAGCCGTTCCTTTCACGGCAACATCATTCCCTTATTGCATATGGGACCTTTTTTTTTTTTATAAATAACTCCACTAATTGGAGAGGGAACTCGTATTTGGGAGACCCCAGGTCACTGTGGGAGACACCAGGTCACTTTGGCGGACCCCAAGTGACTTTGGGGTCACTTTGTTTGGCAGGTCCCCAGGTCACTTTGATTGGCGGAGATATATATATGCAGTCAGGTGAGGGGGGTGTGGTAGCGCTGGGGAGACCTGGCTACACTCTCCCCCTGGTGGAAAATCCAACGTCCTCGCTTGGAGAACGCCATACCCTGACATAAGGTTACACAATAAAATACGGCATGTCATATTTGTTACAATTATCAGGTCGACTTTACACCTCAGATTACATAGTACATCACACCAAACTATACCCGAGACTAGCTGAGACCATTTATGGGATGCCCCGAACTGAACACGTGGGGGTACCTCACTTTTGCGTCCGTGAGCCTCCCCCAGAAAATTTTCTTGGAGAGCACACTCTAAGGCGACAGCTTCTGGCTCTTCGCTACTTCCTCCCCCTGGTGGAAGGAGTAGCACAGTGTCTCTGAAGCAGACCTTTACCCGGTCATCCGCGGCAGGGATGCGGTAGACCAGGAGGCCAGGACCTTTCCCGCGGTCCACCACCTGGCGAATGGCACGCTCCTTTTTGGGCGTAAAGGAGGCCAGTCTCCCTGGATCGTCCTTTACACAGTCCTTGTCCCTACGGACTTGCGAGGCTTCCACTGAGAAGCGAGCACTGGGAAATGTCTCGGTTTCACCTGGCAGGGGGAAAAAAGTAGACACCTTACCCCTGCGGTGAATCACGGGGGCCAACAGGTCCTCGGGGACGCTGTCAGTTCCCACCTTGGTGGTATCGGGACCTGCCCCTGGCACTTCTGGGGCAGTCCACTTACGCGCTGAAAACTCGGGAGCGTTGGATCCCAGTCCTGGGACCACTTGTGTCGGAGCACACGGGCTCACACTCCGCTCAGGAACCATAGCTTTGACCTTCTTCACGGCCACCTCCATCGGAGTCTGTGAGGAACAAGGGGGTTCCTTACCACTCGGCTGGCTGACGATGGGCTTCCCTTCTTCCGGAAGGATCGGCGGTAGACACTGGTCCACTCTCTCCTCTGGACAGCTACCTTCTAGTGAGGACACCTCCGCCAGGACGCGATGCAGAGGGGAACCCTTCACCCGAGCGACCAGACTTAAGGAGCCATCGTGCTCCGCGGTCACCTGGAGGCTCACCCCCGACACCCCTGGGGCAGTCGACTCACCCTTGTTGGCGTTAGGTACTGGTCCCACGCCTAGGACCGAGGGTACCTCTGTAATAGGTCGGACTGACCATTGTAGGGCACACGGGCCCACAGCAGGGTCCGCAACATCGGAAGACACCTCTTCCAGGGTACACGGACCCACAGCAGACTCTGTATCCTCTGCATTACCGCTGGGGTGGTTCGCCGGTAGGCGCATCGCCACCGATGGGACTTCAACCTTTTCCCCGGAAGATCTCATAACAGTATCCTCTGCAAGGTAGTCACCAGATTCTTCTGAAATGCAGCCAGTGGTTGTGGGTACGAAGCTGGCGTGCTCCGGTACCTCCACTGCAGCCGCACTCTTCTCTGCCAAGGGTTCACTTAGCTCCTTAGCTGGCTCTGTAGGCTGGGGTACAATAGGCATCAAGAAAATTGCACCGCAGCAATCACATTTAGGTTCCCACGCCAGTGCTCCCCTAGAACAGTCACAGGTGGGGCTAAAGCACTGTGTACACGGCTCCCCATCTACCTCGGTGATCCTGAAGTCTAGTGGCACTTGGGACATGACGGCTCCCTCGTCATAGGCTTCTTGCAAGCAGGGGCACAGGAGCATAAGGAGATCTATTCCTGGCGCTCGCCAGGGCACATACACATTAGGGTGTATCCCCTGACAGTCTATCTCATCCTCATCATAGAACAGAGAGTCTATCTCATCCTCATCCTTAGAGATCAGAGTGTCTATCACAGCGTCCACGTATGGTTGAAGATAACCGTGCTTGCTCCCCCTGGTGGAATCTAAAGGAAGGGCACTTTTTACTGGGGAGTGGTTTTCGCTCTGCCCTGAGTCACTCACATCACAGGGGAGGGGCTCTGACTTTCGCGCCAAACCCGGACAGAATGTTGCAACATCTTTTTGTGCAGGCTTGCAGTCAGCAGCACGTGCGCTCTCCTGATTTGGCGGGAGACGCCATTTTGCTGGGTCGGCATAGACTAGGGGGTACCCTTCTGAGGGGCCCCCGGGCATGAACAGTGCGGACGGTGCCTCTGCCAGGCATATATCCTCAGTGTGAGTCACTACAAACAAAATGGTTTTCCATGTGGACGTGGGATCTTGTTCCTCCTCTAAGACACATGCCCACGGCCACCCAGGAATTTTACACATACCCTCCCGGACCTTCATTGCGGGTATACTAGCGGGTATGCCTCCTACCGCCACTACCTGGCCAGGTTCCATATACTGCCGCAAAGCCCAGGCAAGGACCTCGTCTCCGGACTTTACAAACATAGCGACAAAAATAGGAACGGGACAATTTAGAAAAAATGGACAGGGCACCCCAGGTGTATCTCAGCAGCGCCTCCAAATGTAACGGGTATTCCACCCCACCCAATCTCATATGTAGTGTGGGTGTGTGACAGCTGTGGAGCAAAAACTGGTGACAACTGTGACAACTGTGAACACGTGCAACATACTGTGACAACTGTGACAAACGACACTGTGACACTGTGACACTGTGACACTGTGACACTGTGACACTGCTCCTGACTTAAAGTAAATTCAGCTACTTTTGCTTCTGTGGAAATGTAGCCAGTGTTTGTCAGGTAATTACTTTCCCCTTCGCCCAGCCAGAAAAGATAAGGAGGGGGGTGGGGGTGTTGCCTGTGCAAACTCTTATTGAACACATCGTCACACAAAAGGGAGGAGTTAGAGAAATGACCCCTCCCCCAGCTTCTTTACCATGGCTACAAATGAAAATATATTTAAAAGGACTTGTAGCCGATCATATCTAACTCTTCCCTTCACTCAGTACCATGTAGTGTACTTTTAACAGGACTTGGAAACCTGTCACCGTACCCCTGAGTTATTTGTTACGCCAATACACGTTTATTCTTTTTCGATGCGTTCCCAATTTTCCGAAACGTTGAGATAAGTGGCTTGGTTACTGGTCCGCTTGTAATAATGACATTCATATTTAGTTTTTAGTTTTTTTTTTGTTGCATTGTAGCGCTATGTTTCACTCGACCTCTTTCCTGGAGATTGATAGATGATATTTCATTCTTGTATATAATGTATGCTTCGCTGTATAGAAAGGAACGTGTGCCGATCTGTATATAAGCACATGTGCCAACCCCTAATTATTTGGTGCCAGAGTTCACCCATTTCCAAGGCAGCGATGCTATCAGTGTCGCCCTCTCCCAGCTCTCATTCATGTCTCCTGCACTCCAGGTTCTTTGGCCGCGCGTATAGTGCCCACAACGGTGACGTGTGATGTCACCCGTTGCCGCTAGCGAAAGTTGTATTTCGCTTTGCGGCGGCGTCGCGGGCGACCAGGCCATTGATTGGTTCACGGGCTGTCACATGAGGCAACAGCCCCTGAAAAATCAAATATTCCCGGCTGCAAACAATCGCGTCGCGACAATGCATTTATTTTCGGGCGACGTCGCCGGTACTATAAGCGCGGCCTTATACTGTATGCTTCTGAAGCAAATAAGTACATTTCTGTTTTCTTTTAGGAAGCTGCTGAGGTCTCTCAGTTTAAATTTTTTAGTCCATATTTTGTCCAAATGACATGAACCAGTTTGCAGTCCTGTAACAGCATGTGTAGCCAGTGCTGAAGCTGGACCTGTCCACAATATGGTTTCTTTAGCTAATTTATGATTCCGTCTATTAAAATCCGGCGCTTGTAAAGTGATCGTGTGTGGCGGGTTCCTGTCTGCTTCCCTACATGGCTCAAAACACATTGTATTTTCTATGCAAGGAGTTTAGACTTTGCTTTAACTGGCAGTGTTCAAATTATGAGCTGATATCCGATGCTACCAGACAGCAGCGCGCCTGTCATCTCCAGCCAGCTGGAGCTAAAGAGAAGTGGGAGGTCGTTCCAGCATTTGGTCTTCTGGGAAGAATTTGCTTATTAGAGAGACGGGTGCTGCTGCTTCTAACACTGTGTAAGGTGTTGCACATCAGGATGGTAGTTCACAGACTCTGACAATGTCTTTCAACCGGGGTTCCTACGAGTCCTTTGGTTCCCCGAGCGTCCCATAAGGGCTGGGACCCGCTGCGCCCGGCGGCGCGGGCGGCCACACGCGAGTTCCCCACCAGCAGGGGAATCCTCCCGAGCCGGTCCCGGTCCCCCCTGGCTGCAAAGCTCACTACACGCTGTGACGCGTCAGCCGCTAGCGGATACAAGAGAATTGTGATCCCTAGCGTCGACGCGTCACGTGGTGTGGCTGTGAGCCAATGAGGAGGGGAGGCTTCGGGAGGAGGAGAGGCTTCGGGGAGCGGGGAGGAGTGTGGAGTGAAAGCAGCGTGCGTGCCTGTCTGTGTGTGTATGTGTGTGTGTGCGTGAGTGCCTGTCTGTGTTTGTGTATGTGTGTGCCTGTGTGTGTGTATGAGTGCCTGCGTGTGTGTGTGTATGAGTGCCTGCGTGTGTGTGTGTGTGTGTATGAGTGCCTGCCTGCGTGTGTGTGTGTGCATGAGTGCCTGCGTGCGTGTGTATGAGTGCCTGTGTGTGTGTTGCTTTATTTACCTTCAATCAGCAGCTCCAGCCCGAGCCATGGAGGGACGGAGGGAGGGGGGGGGGGGAGAGTAGCTCAAAGCCACGCTCCCCCTCCCTGTCAAGCTTCCCACTCCCGCCCACTTCCCGCCCACCTCCCGCTCCCTACAGACCGCATATCGCGGTCTGTGTCTGTCAGCGCCCCACCTGTCAGCAGTGCGGGAGCGCTGACGGAGGGAGCGGGGCCTTAGCCTAAGGGTTCCCTGCAATTTTCTTATCATTTTGAAAATTGTACCAAATGCATTTGATCTCAGAGGCGCTATTAGGGAGGGTTGGGGTTCCTTACTATGCATCTGATCTCAGGCGCGCTATTAGGGAGGGTTGGGGTTCCTTACATTGCATCTGATATCAGACACGCTATTAGAGAGGGTTGGGGTTCCTTACTATGCATCTGATCTCAGGCGCGCTATTAGGGAGGGTTGGGGTTCCTTACTATGCATCTGATCTCAGGCGTTATAGTTATATTTTAAGTGTAAGCGACGTCGCTGGCGACAAGACCAGTGACGTCAGAAAAGGGGGAGGGCAGAGGCACGGAGTAGCACCTGATTGGCCGCAAGGGGAAACCGTCGCCTCAAAAATCAGTGACTACCAGATTTTTGGTAGCACTGTCGCTCCGTCACTTTGTCGCTGTCGCGTGTACTATAAGCGCCTACGACGGCGACAATGCACTTGTTTTGACGCGACGGTCGCATTGCTGGCACTATAAGCGCAGCCTTAGAGAGGGTTGCAATTCCCCAGAATTTCACAATATAATAAGGTTCCTTAACCAAACAAAGGTTGGAAACCACTGGACTATGATCTAGTAATACAGATGCCTCATACAGTATGTCATACCTTCGGACACTGCTCATGCCTGTGGGCTCATGGTCTGTGTCTTGCTTGTCTCTCTCTCTCTGTGTCACTCTCATTTCCCCCCCTCTCTATTTAAACAGAGACAGCACTGTATGCATCACTGGGGTATTCCATTTATGGAATTCCTTGACGATATTGCATATAAACGTTAAACGTCCCCATAGCAACCAGCAATAACACTTCAAAAACACAAAAACAGCAACAACAAAAAGAGGCGATTTTGCACCTGAGAAACGAGGACCAGAGAGGACGTCTCCCACCTCGTTACTTCCCAGCGAAGGTCGCGTGCAGAAACAATCGTCTTCTGCACAGTCAGCACCTTACCCAAGGGGTCACCCCAGCAGACGCTTCAGTGTAATCTCATGATGAGGTCACGGCTTTCTATTGGCTGTGCCAATAGGCAGGGATCCAGTGGCCATATTGTTTTCTCCCGGACAGAAATGTATTATTGTAAACCAATGACAAACGGAAGGATCTTGTGGAGTGGGACATGGTAGCTTAAAAAGCCGCAGTTCAGCCCCAGGGGATCTCTGGTTTCAAATAAGAAATATAATAATAATAATAATAATAATAATAAAACAATCTAAAAAATAATCATAAAGAAAATACAAGGTCCTTCCACTCTTGACATCTGTGACGAGCTTCTTTTTGCACCATGCACGTTAATGTCCGCGCTGGCTTAATTAATGCATTTACAGCTGTTTTTATGCTTCCATTTTTTTTCTTGTTTTATACATTTTGGTGACATTATTAGCGATTTTAACGCTTATGGGGAAACCTTTTCCCAGACCCTCGGGCACACTCCATACGTGTGCGAATGTACATGCGTCGCAGGCCCACCTGGCAGGGATGGGGTTAAAGGATATTCATTTGAATTCATGAGCCCCAACCTGACCGGCATTTAATAGCGATAAAGATGGTTCATCTGCAGGTAGAGCACAGCGGCCCCGCGTCTTCGTTATAATGAAGTGAAAAATATGTTATTAAGAGATGATCGACGTTTCGGTTAAACCTTTATTAAGATACTGAAGCGGGTAACATAATGCTGTTTAAATAAAGTACAGAGTGGGTGTGTTTTACGTGAAAACGTACTGCGTGCATTTTGGCGCCAACATTTAAATGCGTCGTTGCCAAGCAACCATATCCAAACAAAAGTGGTACACCCATATAAAAAAGCGGTGATTGTATCTGGTGTTTGAATGTAATGGCTCCAGCACCGTCCCATCCTGTGTTGTAACTTTCCTTGTGTTTGGGTCTCGTGTATAACCTTAAATGTTTTATTTTCCCCTTAAATATATAAAGTTGTTATTATTATTATATAACTAATTGTAATATTTGTTTTCTCGCCCTTTAGGATGATGATGGGGAAGTTTGGTAAGTATAATCTCCATGTAACTACTCTGCATTAATGCTGCAGGCCAGTTTGGTTCTGTGTTGCTCCTCGCATTGCTACAGTATCGTTGGATGCCCTTAGTCCAGGGGTTCTCGACTCTAGACCTCAAGACGCCCTCTCTTCCCCCCCCCTCCAACCCCCCATAGCGTGGGAAGAGGAGGCAGCAGCTGGGAAGAGCCAGGACCTGGCGGCAACAAAGCAACCAGAGGCCTGGCAGCTGGAAGGGCCTAACTTCCAGCGCCGGCCAGGCCCCCCTCAGCCAGAAGGGCCTGGGACACTTGTTCCGGCTCTCTCCCTCCTGTTGGTGGCCCTGATTGGATCACTTAAGGCAGAGATGCTCAACTCCAGTCCTCAAGTTCCCCTCCCCCCCCCCCCCCCCCCCAAGAGGTACGGTTTTAAGGATATCCCAGCTTCAGCACAGGTGGCTCAATCAGAGGTTCAGTCAAAGACTTAGCCTCCGAGTCACCTATGCTGAAGCAGGGACTGATTCAGTCCCTGCTTCAGCACAGGTATTCAATCACCTGTGCTGAAGCAGGGACTGATTGAGCCACCTGTGCTGAAGCAGGGACTGATTGAATCACCTGTGCTGAAGCAGGGACTGATTGAGCCACCTGTGCTAGAGCATGGATGTCCTGAAAACCTGACCTTTGGGGGGGGGGGGGTGGGAGGGGGGGCTTGAGGACTGGAGTTGACCCCCTGTGCTAAGTAATTAAAATGCATTTTTTAAACATTGTTACTAAGGTTTTATAGTGTCTCTTGCTCTGTTTCACACACAACTGCCACCAATCAGGACACAACACTGCACGTGCACGTGGTTTTACCAAAGGTCATGAACCAAACTGTTTACAAAAAGGTTTCTGCATCTTACCCCAATATTCCCAATGTCTGAGGGTGCCACACATGTTACTGCTTGATCCAATTTTTAATATACTAGTATTATTATTATACTGAGCATCCTTACATCTCTAGAGCAGGTTTAACCCACCTCCCCAGCAGTGCAAGATATTTGCAGCACTTTCCTGTGTGGGATAATCTTTTGCCAATATTCCCAGCAGTTTGAGCTGCAAACTGTAACAATAGATGTTTCTTTAGTAATCTAAGAATACATTGTAGCTGCTGAGTTACACTGACTGAAGGATTGATTTGAAACTGAAAGGCGGCCATTTTAGTGATCCCAGGGAAGCAGGATTTTGCTGATCAATCACGGGAGAACGAATCGATCAGCAGCTTAGGTAATTTGTTTTCAATAAAGATAATCAAAGGCTGCGTATATTTAAACAAAAAAAATATGTATTACATTTTTTTTTAAGCAGCTTGGACTTCCTCTTGAAGAAGATTGTGCTTTCAAAATATAGAATAAAGAGCAAAAACTTGCTCAGGGGCGAGATCCTTTCTCCTGTCCTTCTATGAGTTAAACTCACGTAGGCTTCTGGGGGAGGATCGCTGATTTCAAAATTGTATTTTTGGCTCCAAGCCAGCAGAACTGGCTCATTAAAATCATTGAACCCTGCCTGGTAGGAAGAGGGATTAGATTGCTGGTTGAAATTCCCCTATAGATCAGGTGGGCATTTGCAGCACAATAAGTAGGATAATGTGTTTCTTTTCTCAGCTGTCATGCCACCCAGACAGACCCCCCGCCCCCTGATTTTCCACTCTCGCTTGTGCAGACGGGTTACCATTTGCTTGATGAAACAATTGAAATACTTTTGCTCCCAGTGCCTGGGCACCTTTTAATCCTAATGTGAAGAAGTGGATGTGACCACTGACATCAGCTGATTGGGGAAGATGTGATCACACAGGTTTGTGACCCAGCAGAGAAAGTGAGCTGTGGGGTAAACCGTATACAACATGGGCGGCCAACTCCAGTCCTCAAGGGCCACCAACAGGTCAGGTTTTCTGGATATCCCTGCTTCAGCACAGGTGGCTCCATCAGCCCCTGCTTCAGCCCAGGTGGCTCAGTCTTTGACTGTATACCCTGTGCTGAAGCAGGGATATCCTGAAAACCTGACCTGTTGCTGGCCCTTGAGGACTGGAGTTGGCCAGTCCTGGTATAGAACATTTATGGGTAAATCAAATCACCCCATGGTTTTTGTATCTTCAATAAAACCGAATGTAGTCAAACAAAGCTCAACTTTGACCGTGCAATGGGGTCTCTTTTTAAACACACTTTGCAAGGCGTGGCAGGCCCCTCTTGCAGTAAAGGGGCTCACTCGCCCGTGACCGATTTCGGAGCAGCTGCGGCATTTAGTCACCGGGCCCTGCAGTGTGGCCAGAGAATTGCCAGACTGTCTAAAATGCATTTGAACATTTTGTAACGTGTCTCAAAGGGTTAATCAGTTTGTGATTTTGAGTTTTCGCTGTTGCAATTTCGATAACGTTCAGCAAGATATCGCCAGCGAGTGAAACATGGCGTCTGCCCTATTTATATCGGCCGCAGAAAGTGGATCTGGGGTTTTTACACAATTGAACAAAATCGCAATGCATATTGACTTAACCCTTTGGGTGCCCTATAGACGTAGCTTCTACATGACGGGCCTGGCCCTCCGGTGGCGCCATGACATCATCATCTTACTGATGTTACCAGGAGAGAAACGGAAGAGGGCTCCTTCTGTTACGTCGTCCGTGATCGCACGTACCGGAGGGCCCCTTGAGCACTCCATGGGTTAATACGTGCCAAATCGCTTGCGAGCTGACCCGGCCGCGGTTTCAAAAAGGGCACATTTTACATGGTTCCCGACCTCTTTTGTCTATTCGTACACAATCGGGATGTATTGGATATTCAGGGGTGGCCAACTCCAGTCCTCAAGGGCCACCAACAGGTCAGGTATTGGGGATATCCCTGCTTCAGCACAGGTGGATCAATCAGCCACCTGTGCTGAAGCAGGGGTATCTGTAATTCCTGGTCTGTTGGTGGCCCTTGAGGACTGGAGCTTGCCACCCTTTGTATATTGCATTCTATTTCTTACTGGATGTGTCGCACTAACGCTTTGATCACAACCTCACAGTGTGCTGCTTATTTGAGCGTTGACCTTCAAACCTTCTGTATTTGCAGCCAGAGTTTTAACACCTCCAGGCAAAATAAGTGACAGTACAGAACTGGGTCACTTCATTTATAATGCGCGTTCCAGTCATGGGAAAAGGAGGACCCTATACTCCATTGGTAGATAGTGACACTCACTCATAGGAATGCTGGGGAATGTCACCCGTAGCATATATTGACTGATCAACGTTGCTCAAAGCGCATAAGTCCTCTGGAGGCTGTAAATGACAATGGAGAAGAAAATGTGTGGTGGTCTCCAATGTACAGGGTGTCCACAAATGATTCACCCCATTTATAAGCCGTAATAAATTCATTATTATATGAGCTATCTTAAACCAGTTTGCGGTAATTCATAACACCGGATTGAAGAGACATTGGATTCCATCACGCAAGACGTGCTTCTTAATGTTTGGAACAAAATCAGCTGTCTCCTTGATGTTCTGCGTGCTACTGGTGGGGCTCACCTGGAAGTTTACTGAGTTCTGGTTTGCTGAAGGATTGACTGAACTGTGGTAGTCTACATAATTAAAACAAACATTTCTTGAGTTGTGTTATGAAGTGCCGAAAACCGTTTTAAGATGGCTCCTAAAAGAACGAATGTTTTACGGCTTATAATAGGGTGAATAATTTATGGACACCCTGCAGTACACGTTTTCGTAGGTCGAGTCTTCTCATACGGTCTATTTTATAGACTTGCCCAGTGGATCCTTTTGGGTTCTGCTCACCGGGCGTGGTCACGTCCCTTGCACATCGGCCGAGCAACAATACGTCAGGTCATTAGTCCGTATAAGGCGGGGATTATAGTAAACGCGATGGCGCAGCCGCAAATTGGAAAGATAAAAAATGTTGACTTTTTTCAAGCTCGTCCGCGTCACGTGAGCGGTTCAGCCAATGAGGGCGAACCAGCTTTGTGACACCTCCGCCACGCCCCCCATCGCTTCCCCAATCTCCTCATCGCTGGGGCTGCAGCAGTGCGCCAGACTATGTGGGCCGGCACTATAATCCCAGCCTAATGCAGCGCGGCACGAACCATAGCCAGATACCGACCGTACCGAGGCTATTCCTTTTATAAAACTAAAGACAAAGGAAACGAATTAGCCGTGACTTTCCGATCCCCGAGCAGCGACACAGATTTAGGAGATGTTAAGTAACCTTCCTCAGCCGCGATTAATATGTTTCTACGGTCAGCAGACGCCTGTATCAATCATGTGCGCAGTTATGAGCTGGGGCTTCAGAAACGCGTCCAGGAGTTTTTAAGATTGGTTCATCCATTTCATTAGGTTTTACGATCAGCCGGAGTATTCCCTTCCCCTTCAGGCGTTTAATAAGAAGCCGTTAATAAGGGTGGATGTTTAATATTTTGCTCATAAAAGCTACATATACGTGGGCACTGGCGGTTCATACCAAGGACACTGATGCAAAGTAATGGCACGGCTTCGGTTATGAATACCAGCTGAAAAAGAAGCTGCTCATATAACCCCTTCAGCTTCAGGGTGGATGGCAAATGCAAAGTAATATTTAATCCCTCTGCTACCAGGAGGCCAGAGAAATCCACACTGCAGGCCATGGAATGAGTCTATGATCTATCACTGATCTTGTATGGCGCCCGTTGGGAAAAACATCATCTTCAAGGGGTTCTGCTGTGCAGGCGGATCTGCAGAGCCTCCCGGGGAGATAAAACATTGGCCATTCGTTACATCTGGTGGTCTCGCTTAGAAGACATGGGCTATTCTCCATAGGACTGTGGGCAGCCATCTCTGGATTGGTCATTTTATTCAGACTTGCAGGCATTAGAAGTGAAAATAGGTAAAACAGCGACAAATACACGCAGAACTCCAATCAAAGGCATAGGCTGCCCACAGGAAGGTCCATGTGTACTACAATAAGAGGTGCTATGCCATAAGAGTAACACTAGAGGGGGTCGTGTGGAATAGTACCACTTCATAAATATGGCGTTTGCTGGTATAAATATGGGTCTTTGTCTGTTGGTGTTTGGGTAGTGTTAGATCAGGGGTGCGCAAACTTCCTGGGCCCCCCTGCCTGCTCTCCTCGGTTGCGCCCCACCCTCACTCTGTTGCGTCAAATGACGCTGCGTGGTCATTTGACGTCACGTCTCCATAGCATCAAGCGTCATTTGACGCCACGTTGCATAGAGACACGTGACTGAAGCCAAGTAAGTACGTTTGCAGAGGCCTCGCGCTCTCAGCTCGGGGCCTCTGTAAATGCCGCCCCCCCCCCCAGTTTGTACACCCCAGTGTTAGATGATATGTGAACGTTTGGGGTGGTCAGCAGCTGGAAGGATTAGAGGTCTCGTACTATGCTTTGTTACAGGGGAGGCCAACTTTAGTCCTGAAGGGCTACCAACAGGTCTGGTTTTCAGGATATCCCTGCTTCAGCACAGGTGGCTCAATCAGTGGCTCAGTCGAAGACTGAAGACTGATTAACTCACCTGTGCTGAAGCAGGGATATCCTGAAAACCTTACCTGTTGGTGGTCCTTGAGGACTGGAATTGGCCACCCCTTTTTATTAGGTTGCCAATCTAAAACTAGATGTGCAACGACATATTAATTATTGTTTTATTAGAAAAGTTACCTTTGCAATGGATGCACAGAGAGGAGCTGTTGCTTTTTAAGCACCAGTGATTTCAAGCCTTATGCGGACCATCATTTTCTTATTTTAGATGCATTAGGTGCAAAAAAAATATCTAAAAGTACACCACATTTTGCCATGGGAATTACCTGCACAGAAATAAAGTCCTGAAACTTGTGAATGACAAAGTCCCTTTCATTCCAAGATCCGTGATATATGTTTTACCCTCTGGTGTAGGACTTTTATTAGATGGTTATCTAACTGGACAGTTCCACAGCACATGACATTTAAGTGACATACTTTTCATTCCAGAGCGTGATGCTTTTGATACCCTGTTTGACCACGCACCAGATAAGCTCAGTGTTGTTAAGAAGGTAAAGCTCCTTCCTCTTTCTTTTCTTTCCGTTCTTTCTTCTTTTTTAACCAGAAACCTTTCCACGGCTTGGCTATTGATGGGTTAATGTTGTATTATTTTCTTTCTTCAGTCTCTGATCACGTTTGTGAATAAACACCTAAACAAGCTGAATTTGGAGGTCACAGAGTTGGAGACTCAGGTAAGAGGCGACGTCTGAATGCGTTTTGGGGAATGCTCGTGCTTATGATGGATGCCCAGGCTGTTACACAATGATAACGACATGAGCCTATGATGGCTGGTTTCATACACATAGATTGTAAGCTCTTTGGGACAGGGCCTCCTTTTCCTCTTGTTACTTTTATATCTAAAGCGCTTAGACCCTTGATGTCTCTCTTTATTTTGTCACGTGTGTAACCCTCCCCTGCCCGGTTCCTAGGGAGTATACGTCGCTGTGCAAAGGTTGACTACTCAACATGGATTACCGTGACTCGGGCTGGATTGAGCTGGGCGATGAGGCAGCAAGGATGTATAATAATGGGCACCAGGAACTTTTGTAGCACAATTGTCAATTATTTGTGTCCCCAAGCACAGGGATCGCTCATACACCTATTGACAACATTGCACTGTATGTTATATCAGACCGGACATACATGAATACGGTTCTTCCATCAATGCCCACTCTTCACACTCGAATGGAGGTACATTGACTTAGTTGTTCTACATAGGTGTGGGACCCGACCCCACTTGTTGCTTCGGGATCATAATCCGTATTCACTCGATTATTCAAGGCTCATACGGGAGTCCTGGTGGGTATTTCTTACATGACCCAATACTCTTGGACTGTTTTAGAACTGTCACTTCCAAACAGGCTGATGAGGGATATTAGTGAAGATCCGTGGTTAGAGCTGATCCGCCAACACCCGGCGCAGCCCTCTGTGGCATGCCATATTCCTTTTCCTGTATTATTCAGGACTCCATTCCTTCTTTTTGGGATCATCATTTAAAGGGTACTGTCCCTATCTACAACATAATAACAGTGGGCCTGCTCTGTGCTATTACTTTATAAACATTACTTATTTACTCTCCCCGAGGCTCCTCTCATCTCGGCCTCCAGGAACCTAACCTTTTTCGAACCTTCCCCGTCTCTAATATACTCTGTGACGTCATGATCTCATGGCAACACAGGGTGGGGCCCGATACACTCCAACCCTCTAGTAACCCTTTAGAAGGATGGATGCACATGTATTACTGCTGTAAAGTGGATTGCACTATTCTAATAAAGATATACTGTACATACACACGAGGCCAGCATCCTATGATAATTGGCAAATCATAAATAATTTGATTGTCTGTTTTCTGTGTTCATTCCTATGTTTTGTACTAAAACAGCATAATAAAGTATTGTCAATAATTAGAGGTCATCCATGCAATTTGTTCTGTTAATGTTACTTGTTGAACCAGTGACATTTTCTGATGCTGCTTTGTATTCCTAGTTTGCAGATGGCGTTTACCTTGTGCTTCTTATGGGTCTGCTTGAAGACTATTTCATCCCCCTGCATAACTTCTATTTGACGCCCGAAGGCTTTGATCAGAAGGTAGGTAGCTCTCCATGCTGTGTTTGCATGCCTTTGCTATAAAGCTAAGCAGTATATTAGAAAGCTGATGCACCCAAATTCATTTAAATATTCTATTTATGGTTCTCCAGCTCTCTTCATAATTGGAGACAGGCAAATTGTTCGCCGACACTCTTTCGCCACTGTGGCGTTTCTTCGCAGGTGCGGATATCCGTGGCTTGGTTTAAAAAAAAGGTCGTTTGACTTCGTTTGAATGTACTGTGTGCAATTCCGCCGGCCGCCACCGCGCACTCTGACATTCCATTCGAGGCAGAGAAGAGAGCGCACCTGGGATATATGTTAATTGGAATTGTTTGCATATCCTATTAGCATATTACCCAGGTATCTCCGGTGTGCGCCTTTTCGTGCACAGGTGTCCATGTGTTTGTTTGAAGGGATGTATAGTCTCTCTAAAAAATATAAAATTGGACATTTTAGGCAACCAGCAGAGCTAAATCTTGACTAAAAACAACAACGCTGTGAAGTGGCTTGTTTGTCTGCCACAAATCACATTTGCAACACTTTCTTTTGTTTCATGATTTTTTTACACTGATTTTTAACCGGGGTTCCGCGAGCACCTCTCAGGGGTTCCGCGAGCACCTCTCAGGGGTTCCGCGAGCACCTCTCAGGGGTTCCGCGAGCACCTCTCAGGGGTTCCGCGAGCACCTCTCCGGGGTTCCGCGAGCACCGCGCAGGCGTTCCGAGGCCGCCAAGGTGAGAGAGCTGGGACAACTCTCCCAGCTGTCCCAGGCCCCGCGGCGGCACCCCACATAGCAGTGACCATGCGGCTCCCGAGCTCAGCAGCAGCAGCCGCCCGGTCATTGCGATCCTTCCTCTCCCTGCCGGCGCCGGAAGTTGCATCAACTTCCGACTAACAGAAGGGAGAGGACGGATCAGGTAAGGGCGCGCCGTCAGTGCTGACAGCTCTCTTAAAGTCAGTAATTGTGTGTGTGTGTGTGTGTGTGTGTCAGTGAAGGATAGGGATCCCCAGAATTTTACAATGAAATTCTGGGGTTCCCTAACCAAAAACAGATTGATAAACATTGACCTATTATGCCAAGATAAAACATGTTTTCTGATACAAATCCTTGAAGCAGCAGTACCTCGTGTTCTTAATTTCATATCCACACCTATGAAAATAATATTGCCAGGTTAAATTTGGGATTACCGTTCACTCTCATTTACAAAACTGAAAGTGGACAAGTCAAAATGTTGATGCCCGTGGTGTAACTACATTTTTTTGCGCCCACCTGCAAACATTTTTAAAGGTCCCATCCCTCCAAAAAACCTGCGAAATAAACCTAGTTCCCAGGACAGCCTTGTGAGAACCCTCTCTCTTGCACTCCCCCCCGCCCCCCTGTCTCACACACCTCGATTTATCTCCCCCTTCTCACACTCCCCCCACCATCTATTTCTCCCCTCCCCCTACACCCCTCCCTTCTTACTCAATTCCCCTCCTCCCTCGCTCAATCCCTTCTCCTCCTCTTTCTCACTCACCCTCCTCTCCCTCTATTGCCCCCCCCCACTCCATCCCCCCCCCCTCCGGGACAATGGGACAGTGGAAGGCAGGAGCTCGCTGCAGAGAGTGTTGCTCGACGACTTCCAGGCATGTGGAGGAGGAATTGGCCGCGGAAGAGTAAGGTCTCCATCCCCGCAGCAAGCAGAAGCCTCAGCAGTCGGACATGGAAGTTGGGCCCGACGTCTGGCCTCCGCCAGGGCCAACTTCCATCACCGGCCTGGTTGGGCTCCCCCATTGCGAGGCTTAGCGGCACGGTGGTTACACCACTGGATGATATACTATACTTCTCTACATTCTGATGTTACATTTACGAGGCAACATCAGCACTTACTTGGGGTTTACCCATCAACTAATCTGTATTTGCCCTCCGCAGGACAGTGTGAGTTCTATCTTCTGAGTGTTTGACCTCTGTCCCTATTTCCAGGTGCACAACGTTTCCTTCGCTTTTGAGCTGATGCAGGACGGAGGACTCAAGAAACCGAAAGCACGTCCAGAAGGTTTAACATTTTATTATTTGCTTCATTTTAATGCATGTTGTACCACTGAGCCACTGATTGAGCCACCTGTGCTGAAGCAGGGATATCCTGAAAACCTGACCTGCTGGTGGCCCCTGAGGACTGGAGTTGGCCACCCGTGCACAATTTGAAAGGTCGGCAGCAACAAAGGTTTTAAATATGAAGTTGCGAGTAGCCTCGTTTCTTCCGGTTGCCTTTAGAGGACCCCAGGGAATGAGAGCTTCAAGCCGTCTCCCGCCTGGTAATCTCTCGCAATTCCTACATAGCATCTTCTCAACAAAGCCTCGCTCTGTGGCCTGAAATCCGACCACCTGCGATCTTCAACTAGAAGTGCTTCAATGTGCCCCTGATAATCCCCTGCGCCTCTCTGCAGCTGACAATGGGCACGACTTCAGACTCTTGAGTCATAAAAGGCCTCGTAGCAGAAGCCAGCAGCAGGTTATAACAGGCTCTTAAAGGCGCCGCATCTCTAGAATAGTTTTGCACGGAAACCTAGCAAAGTGTGTGCGCGTGGTCAAATCATCATTCTGTCATGTACATTTACTAGTTAGGCGGCACTGCAATTATTTCATGATGAGATAATTAAATTGCAGCTATTTTTAACCACCGAAAAGAACAATTGAGACAAAATCTATTTTCTGAATATGCCGCAGCATGAAACGGCAAAATAAGACATTGACCAGTGTGTTTCCAGCTATTTCACCTTTTCAAGTGACCCACCAGCTTTTTAACGCTGTCTCCAGTGATTCCTTGCTATTTTGTGCTGCTTGCATCAGGCGTTTCTGTAGCTCGAACTGGGGATGCTTCTGTTGCAAACCGAATGGTTTTGCGAGAGGTTTTTGTGTGCGATTGTACTACAGAATTTCTCAGTGTTCTGGGACGCCTGTGATTTGTATTTATCCATCAGACCACATGTGAAGGGAAGTTTTACTGCTGACAAATTCTATTACAAACCCTTCAAGTGCAGAGCCAGAGGCGGAGAAGTCATTGTTCTTCTGTTTTATTCGTGCTAATCTGTAGTGACAGCTTTCCACGATCGTGCAAGTAGCATCAGCTGATATAACCTATTCCCGTAACGCAGAGAACCGTTTATTCAGACTAAATGGAGTCCTCATTAGTTTGTGCACGCCTTTGTTCTGCTAGTATCCCACCTCAGAGGTGGCTGCATGGATGCCTCTAAATTGTGATGAAGGCCGTTGGCATTTAGACTGTTCTGGAAAGTCAGGTTATTAATATGCTTTGTGCATTGCCTTAAAACGGTGACAATTTATTTCAATGATATAAGAGACGTATTGGTACAAACGCTCTTCTCATCAAAGATCGCAAGCTCTATGTTCTTATCCACTAGAGATGCTTCATGCACCGAATTTCCAGAAATGGCGCATTCTGATTGGCTTAGGCTGTTGTCATGGCTACATTGAATAGTTCTCGACTGTCAATAGAACTCCTAGATATTTCCACTTGCCTGCAATTCATGGGGGAGTTCAGCTTCCATTGGGAAACAATTCTGGGACTAGTTACGGGGGTTAGTGGATTCTAGCTTCTGTTTGTAGGGGTTCCCACTTAGTCTGACGGAGTCAGTTCTCGGTGGCTTCCTGAGATCCAGGAATCCCGTGCAATATGGTCTCCTGTCACTGAGACGGATGCCACCATCCCTACCAACGTATGGGAATGGGATAGTGTGCTGGACCAGATGTGTGCAGCCATGTAAGACTTTCTTCTTTCTTGCACAGATGTTGTCAACCTGGACCTGAAATCGACACTGAGGGTATTGTACAACCTGTTTACGAAGTACAAGAACATTGAATGATGGAGGCGTCCACCTGCGGCCCTAGAAGACCTGTTACATTCATCTCCTTTTTGTTCCAAATGTGCCTTATATCGGTGGTGCTCAACTCCAGTCCCCCCTCCGCCCAACAGGCCAGGTATTGAGGATATCACAGCTTCAGCACAGGTGAGCCACCTGTGCCACCAGTGCTGAAGCTGGGAAATCCTTCAAATATGACCTTTTGGGGGGGGGGGGGGCGGGAGTTGAGCACCACTGCCTTATACTACTTGCACAATGCACAATAACCTTCCTTCCCCCTGATTTACCCCCCGTCCCCCGTCCCCCTCTCCCATTCTTCACAAAGAGACCCGGCTGTTACATTTGCATTTGTTCCCTGCTGTGAATTCTTAAAGTTGTACTCCATTTAGGGAACTGTGTGGGTGATTGTTGTTTTCTCACAAGTAGTGGTACCCCACATGGAAATTTATCAGAGATGTAATACATACGTTTTTGTTTTTTGATCACTAATATCTATTCTGTTTGGCAATACAAGGAGTCTTTGGGGTAAAATCATTCACGTGTGATAGCCATTAGTGACTAGTAACAGCCATACATTTGAATAGCTGTGGGCAGCGGCGGACTTCAAAATCCACCGTCCCTAGGCACTTACATATGCTGGCCGCCTCTTTCTACCGTCACCAAAGTGTCTCGTTGCCATGGTAACGCGGCGTCATTATGCCATTTGACGCTGTGAGGCAGAAAGGAGACGGCAAGGAGGCGCCCGGCGTATGTAAGTGACTTCCCATCAGGCCCGAGAGCGCCGCAAATGTATATGGGGGGGCGGACATTTTTGCCACCCCAAAATTTTGCGGCCCTAGGCCCGGGCCTAACGGGAAATCTGCCACTTCCTGTGTGTGACACACTTTGGCAATCAAACACTTCACTGAATATAGTCTTTTGACGCCCAAAACTCATTCGTTGTAGTATTTATAAAGTATATTCTTGGTGCTTCCATAGAAAGAATAAAAGAAAGAGGTTTTTATCACTTGTGCAAAATAAAGTCTAGTGTTCTGTGGTTTCCAATGTTTACACGTCTCTCGGTCTCCAAAAACTGCAGTATTAACCTTTTCAGCCACGGTATTGCAAAGCAATTAATTAAAGGCCATTTGGCATTGGAGGGTTCTACACCTAATACATTATTGGTAATCATTTCCACTTTTTCTGATGCCTTTTTAATATACTAACAGTTGAGGGGAAATGTATTTCCTGGAAAGCTTTCAGTGCAGATTGGAAACGTAATATAAAGAAGTATTGCACAAATTAACTCCTCTGCCAAACGGGTCATGACCTGAAACCTTGATGATACAGGCCACAGGGATGGCTAAATCCAGTCCTCAAGGGCCACCAATAGGTCAGGTTTTCAGGATATCCCTGCTTCAGCATAAGGTGGCTCAGTCAACAACTGCAACACCTGTGCTGAAGCAGGGCTATCCTGAAAATCTGACTTGTTGGTGGCCCTTGAGGACTGGAGTTGGTCACAACCAGATTACATGGGCAACCCTAAAGATGTGACTGGCGTGTTTACAAGATGGCTGCAGTATGGTATTTATTACTTCAATAATGTAACAAATGATTTCCCTGCCTAGGAAAAGCCATGCAGTATTCTGATTGGGGACTTCTTAAACTACTAAATTAGGAATATATTTTGGAAGTAGTATTGTTTTAGGAAACTTCTAAATTGGTTGTGAGCAATAATCATCATTTCATTGCACTGTGATAGAAATGTGGCATGTGATAAATAGCCTCATGTCTCTGTGTACGGCTATCCTACCTGAAGGCGGCTCTGTGATGTACCAGCCAATAGCAAAGCAGCTTTAACAATACTTGATGACATCACAATGTGTTCTGTACTTAACTGGAATTTTCATTGGAACCCAAATAAGGTTGTACCTATGAAATGTAATTAAGAGTTAAATATTAATTTTAAATGGTTTCCAAGACTTGAATTTCTTTTGTCCTGCAACAATATAATGTTAGATACAGTATTAAGAGCTTTTTCTAATGTAGGTAGCCGTGTTAATAACTTAATATATATTTGGGGGGTGGTGATGAGACTGTCAGCAATGATCTTGCAAGTCAGGCTGTGGACAGCATTCAGATACTTTATTTTTAGCAATATTTATACCAAAGAAGACTAAATTTGTAGTGGATTTCATGTTATATTCTGTAAGAGCTACAATCTTTATACTGTATGTTGATTATAAGATATCCTAATTGTGTTATTTTGACTGACTGTTACGGGAACGTTTACAATTGCTGCTCTTGCTCAAAAGTAACTATTGGGTGCCCCTGAGTATTACATATGCATGTCTGGAATGTAACCACTTTATTACCACTAATATTTGCATCACAATTATAAGGCTCCGAGGAATTATAAACTCCACGTTTTGTAAAAGATCTGTGTTGTCATATTTCTCAGTCAGCTGGATTTCTGGATTTTTTTTATTTTATTGCAAACTGGCCGTTTATTAAATTGTGACCTTCAGTTTTCATATTTCTCTGGGTCTCTCTATCTTAACATTGGCTGCCGACCCGTTTGGGTCTTGCATTCATGTGGGAAAGATAATTAACATTGGCGCCTGATCTCTGCAGTAGACCGTTGTAACAGTATGAAAAGCTACTGTGACGATATCCCGTAGTCTGGCACATGTGGTTATAGGGTCGATGACCGCGCTACATCAACGTTAAAATGTCAACCTGTAGTGTCAAATTGAGATTTTCAAATAATGAAGAAAAGCATAAGATAGTGACTGACCATGCAGATCGGCCATTAAAAAAGTCTAAGAACGGTTGTAGATTTTCGGTTGGATTTTAAAACCGTGTTAGGTCAGAACTAGAAGTTGTGGTCCCTATACTGTATGTGCCTATAGGATTGCGCATTCAATAAATGGAGATACAAGGATCTCCATTTATTTACGTACATCTCATTGATCCTAGATCAAATTTCCTAGGGCTTTTCTCCTTGCCCCCCTGGGTGAACCAATCTTTTCTGTAGGCCAGGGCTGTTAATTCCCATGGTCTCAAAGGCCATTAATTCATCTGACAGCTAAAGAGTTAAGTTGAAAGCTTTTGGCCAATATTAGATTAAAAAAAAGTTATTAGGCTTGAAAGTAGCGCACAAAATTTTCTGCAGGTTTATAATTTAATGTGTCCTGGGAACAAGGGGATTTTTGTGTCTTTAAAATCTTACTCTTACTCCATTTATTCTGTAGGGCTCACATGACTTGACCGTTTCTCCAATAAACTGCTTGTCCGCTAGATAAGTCATGGCTTTGTGTGATAAGCAAGGGGCTGGTGAGGACCACTGAATATGCTTTGATTGTTGATGTCTTGTGTGAGGTGAATAGTTCTTTTTGGATCCAGCATATAGCCTATTTTACAGTACAAAAATAATCCAAGTGAGTTTGTTACACGTGTACTCTCTGCTCTAGAACCCCAGTAGTATTCGCTTTGTGATTGTGTCACATCAAGGGACAATAATGTGCAAACCATATGACGCCATAAAGCAAAACTGCGAGCGCAAAAATACAAGATGGCAAAATGGTGACAACTTGGTGATGGGGAAATGCTGCTTCCAGACACGGTATTCTCGCTGTATTTGTGGTGGAAGTCAAGTTTGAGGTCTTCCTCCCATTTGATAAATGGAAAAGGGACGAGGTTGTCATTCAGATTGTTCTGGAGAGACATTAATGCAAAATATTCTTATCTGGACCTAACCAAATGACCACAAATATCAATACTCTAAGAAACGTATCATGTCAACCTTTACCATCCGTGGAATGGGAAACATGCAATGCTACTTTACATGTTTATACAGGTAGTCCTCGTTATCCAACGTTTCGCTTTACAACGAATGGCATATCCAACACTTTACAACGCAACCCTATGGGCTGTTTTTCGACGCCAGAATGTGTTATCCAACGGTCACCGCCACTGATTAACATGGGACCCACTTTACAACGGTTTCACTATCCTATCACTTCCAGAACGGATTCCGTTGGATAACCGAGGACCGCCTGTACTTTCTTCAGCCAGTTATAAAGCCCCTCCGTGAAAGCGGCGTGTATTCTACGTTCTGTGCAGTTTCTTGTCTGTTTGCACAAATGTAGGCCCAAACTCCAACTCCAATTATTCAACACTTTCTTAAGATAGGCAACAGACTTTATTAAAGTTAGGCAATCTGTGACATGACTGTGTTTTCAGTTTAGTCTCCAATATGATGTTAGTAGGCGAGACGTACAGGTGTTACAGCTATGCCATAAAGGAAGTCCTTATCGTCTCCGGAGCCAAGGCTGAAAAAGCTTCAAGCTGCAGCTCCGGAGAGGGTGCTGCCGTGAAATCGCGGAGGGTCCATGGTCCTCCCCAGCCCCCCCCCCCTCTCTGCAGCTATAATTCTCCGGACGGTTGCGGTTCCGCGGCTTGCTCTGGTGCTGCATCTGTTTCAGGTGTAGGAATGTTCTCCTTGTCTCCGCAGAACTGTAGTATGCAGGTTACATCTCTCCGTGGGGGCCAGCACTAAACCTGTGTGTTTTGAAGATTTTTGTAACACTATCATATTTGTAAATGTATCTTGGCATTTTTCTGCTATTCTGTCCTTTTTTTTTTTTTTTTTTTTACATTCCTCCTTTTATTTTTTCCTAATAACTCTGATGGATTCTGCGTAAAATTAGAAGCCGTCACTGATTGTACTGTGAGCAGCAATGCAACTAAACTTGTTATAAACTGAGCAATCTGCAATGCAACGAAACTTGTTATAAACTGAGCAATCAGCAATGCAACGAAACTTGTTATACAGAAACGTGTTCTGTTTGGGATGCGCTGTAGTGTTTCATACTAATGCTTGGATTGTGACAGCTGTTACATTATGTATTCTAATAAATAACAGAGTGATCACAACATGGTTGAATTATTTCTCTTTCCTATCAATTTGAAATATTTTTTTTTTAACAGCAGTGTTAACATTGGAAGATGAACAAAATGTATATTTTTGTTGCTGCATTGTATAAAAAGCACGTGAAAGGTATTACCTGTACAATTTCTGCAGCAGTCGGGTGGAACTGCAATATTACCTGGAATGAAAAGAAAAAACCCAAATCTTGTTGGTACCTGCAATGCTTCCCACTCTCCACAACAGGGGAGCGCACCGCTCTCCTACCTTCCACATGCGCCAAATGACACTCGGTCGCGTGACGTCACGTGTGATGCCGGCGACATCGCTTCACATGACCCCGCGGCGGCACTTGACACCGCGTTGCCATGGAGACGCGTCTGAAACAAGGTAAGTTTCCTTGTTGCAGAGGTGTCACGCGATCCCCCCCCCGGCATTAAATGAAATGCCTGGTGGAAGAGCTCAGGGCCTCTGCAACGGCCCGCGCCCCCCCAGACAAAACTTCCGCCCCCCCCAGTTTGCGCACCGCTGCGCCAGAACGCACTCGCGATTCAAATACTGACGTCTGAAATACTATTGCCCTCAGAAATCCCTTTCACACCATCGGGCTTGTTCTACAGATGCAGCGGCCATTATTTTAACATCGCGGCGCCGTTTTCGTGTGCGCTGCTGTACTCCACGTGTCATAAACGCGGCCAATCGCCCCAGGCACGCGTGTTTATCGCGGTTGCTTTGTTTCAATTTTATGGATTGTGTGCAATGAAATGAATGAATAGTAATGTGTACAGTACTGTGCTACGGTGTCAATTTCGGGTGTTTAAAAGCCATAAAACTAAAATGCCATTTCCTGCACTCGCCTCTTAACGCAGTACGGTTTGAAGAATTCCCGCGCCATCACATGGGTATTCCGAGGTATACCCCGCGTGATTTGTTAAAATACTGGCTGCTGCAGCTGTACATCAGTCGATCGGCTGTTTTCGTCCGGAATTCCCCACATTGGCTACTTCGGCTAATGTAGAATGGGCTTCTTGGACATGCTGATATCGGCCATATGTCCGGTATAGAACACCGGTGCTGTTCGTAACAAGTGTGCAAAGTGGCTTAAAGTACTGCTCCTGATGAGAAAAAAAAACTAGACGTAAACATTATTTCAAAGATTTTTGGAAGTGTATTTTACAACGATTTAGGCAATATTACGCTATAAAAACATCCAGATCTGGCTGGGGAAAAAAAACCTTTTCATAAGAAAGAGGAATTGTACATTTGTAAACAAAAATCAGAGGTACACTGGGTGGTACTCATTACCTCTTAAAATCACACTTTCACCACTGAGTTTAATATAACCCAGGGGTTCTCAACTCCAGTCCTCGACCCCCCCAATAGGTCACGTTTTCAGGATATCACTGCTTCATCACAGGTGGATCAATCAGTGGCTCAGTTTAAGACTGAGCCACTGATTGAGCCACCTGTGCTGAAGCAGGGACTGACTGAGCCACCTGCACTGTAGCAGGAACAGATTGAGCCACCTGCACTGTAGCAGGGACAGATTGAGCCACCTGTGCTGCAGCAGGGACTGATTGAGCCACCTGTGTTGAAGCAGGGATATCCTGAAAACCTGACCTGTTGGGGGTCTTGAGGACTGGAGTTGTGTACCCCTGCCTTAACCCATTCAGAGAGGCCTGAACAGCTCTGCTACAACTAGATTTTCAGCACACCCCGCTGGAGGAGCATTTAGTGCTGTGAGATGCAGGCCCCTTCAGGACTGAATGGGTAATGGGGAAGTACGGGATCTTGTTTGAAACCACAGGGCACGTCGTCATCGAAACCCCTCGTCTCTTTACTTTGTGCGACTGCAGGATGAGGAAGTGAAGCGGGTTAGCGTGGCTGCCGTTTAGTGCAAACCTCTTTCATGCACCCGTCTATTTCATGGAACTGCATTAGGCAGTGAGGCATTTAAAGTGAGGTTTTTAAGTGATGCTACAATCCAAGTTCCTAAAACTTGATACCTCAGCCTGTGCCAAACCAATTGCTTCCATAATCAATTCTATCCTGTCTGCAGGCCATATCCCTAAGACCTGAAAAACTGCTAGAGTTGTCCCAATCTACAAAAATGGGGACAAAAACACTGTCTCAAACTACAAATCAATCTCTCTTCTCCCAATACACACTCTCATTCATACCTAACTGCCATCTGCCATTTTCTCTGATGCAAATGGTGTCAACCTTTTAGTCATTTAATACTAACTAACCTTAAAACTCGCCCCACAAATCAAGCATCCCAACAGCCTGCACTCATGGCTATTGTCCCACACCTCAAGCACTCCTGGCTTTCACCTCAAACACTCCACTGTAACTATTCTGCTAAAAATGTGAAATGCCTTGTATATAATATATACCCTGCTCACCCATGCAACTATATATCCCCTGTCCTTTGACTCTATTTCCAGGACATACCCAAAAACAAATGAATGGTTACAAAATTATAAATTTGGCACATATCATATATCCCTCAACATAGGGACGGCTTGCTACCTGCTTTGCTGTGACATCTGCAAAGGTATTATTATTTACCAGGGGCCTGTCCGCCCTGTTAATAGTATAGGCAGCAACTTTTTATTACTGCAAGAGCCCTTGGAGTTAACATTGCTATAATAAATTCAATCACCTATGTATGTATCTCCCCTCTTTTGTTCATATATTATCTATATATGTGAACAAAAATACAAAAATACAAAAAAATTATGAAAACAGATTGCTTTGATATATAGCAAAATTAAACTGGTAAAAAGATTTGTATGCGTTGTGACTATAAAAATATTTACTGCTTGTGTTAAAAGAAAAAGCCTGCAGTAGGTCTTTTAACAACTGTGGCATTTACAATATAAGAAAAAATCCTGAAATCCTGAACAAAAGATTTCCTTTTAAAATAGACAAATAATTTTGAACTCTTTGCAAAGTGCTGAGCACATGGCCAGCATTCACTTTAAAAGACACTCTGACTTTAAAAAGAAAAAAATAATAATTTTCAAAGCGTTTTTTTTTTTTTTTTTTTCTTTCTTTCTGGGAAAACAGCCAGCAATTTCACAGTACAGATAACAGACAATGGGTTTCACTGTCTAATTCATATTAACTGTTGGATTAATCCTCACGCAGGGGATTGTAACATTAGTTTAATGTTAAATATGAAGCTTTCCACGCTGTCCTAAAACTGCATTTTGTATGGTCTTTCAAAAATTAAATAACGGGAATATTTCAAATTACTTATAAACACCAAGTCTATGCCTACAAGAGCATGCAATATTCTTTCATTCATTCACCTGAATGCCTTCTGCAAGAAATCTCATACTCCTGCAAACTTCCATCAATACAATTGCTATCCCGTTTTAACTATGTCCTCTCTTAATTAGCCCATGTGTACTGGGACTCTATGGGTAGCCCCATAATTAAATCAGGGGCGACGACCAGTTTACCAAATGAAGTATCTGCATTGTTTGTAGGTGTAGACATAACACTTACAAACCACTCCAGTTTGATGATTCTCCACCCTCAGCTAACAATTAGAGTGGCAGAGTCTGTTGATTAGTACTTGGTCTGTTGATTAGTACTTAGTGTAAACAATCCGGGCAGTTAACTTTTGATCTCAGTGCTTAGGCTCAATCAGCCGGCTGCCCTTCATGACCTATTAGCATAGCAGATGGTCTGCATTTTCAGAGCAGATCCAAAATACCATACATATATACTTTAATATCTACACATATTAATAAGTTCCATTCTGGTGGGCTCAGTGGGTCGAAATTTGCCAGTTCTTAATGCCTACAGTGACTCCACATATTGGCCAAATACCAACTCTCTGCGACCTCCAGAACTGGAGATACAGAAATGCACTTTAAAACATTAAAATACAGGATTATAATGAAACATGGGAACAGGGGAACATACAGTTTCCTGACATGACAAGGTGTAAGCCACATTCCTGGACCGCAGTCCAGTTAACCCCTTGCCTCCCTGGTGAGGTCAGGGGGTGGCCATATGGGGTGAAACCCCTTTAATACCGGGCCAACCCCCCTCTCCCTCTACAGTAGGGAGCTCCTTGATTTGATTTGAACGTGTTCTGACCGAACCGCCAGCAGTGCGCCGCAGAGAGCGCGCGATGAGCAGCAGTGAAGCGGCCTGGCGGCGCTGTGCAGTACCAATCCTACAGTAATATGATGCACGGCAGGCCCCTCTGGCAGTGAGGAGGTTAAGGGCCTTATTCTGTATTGTCCGAAACCGCTGTCAGGGACGTTTTCTGACAAAATTGACCCCAATGGAGATTTCCAGCCGGGAGCGTCCGTTTCTGACAATATAGAATTAGCCACTTAATGAGGTCACAGACAGCAGGAAATGTACGGCCATTATTACCAGTGTTAACGTGAGTCCCCTGCACACAATAACGCGCTAAATATTGTTACAATAGCACTGCTGGTAATGTGATGAGTGGTGTTAACGCTTGTGTGTTAACGGTGCAATAACATCTGTTACATCTATCTACATATCCGTTGTTCATGGTACCTTTCTTAAAATGGCAACTCCCCCCGCAGCAGCCAGTAGGAGTGTAACTATGATGTTAGTATATTGTCCCCTCAGCATGTCCTGTTCTTAAACAATAAAATATAAAAGATTTAACACCAAAATACAAACATGTTTTTATTCATCTCTAGCGTCGGAGACTTCAGACTGCACTGGACTCCGGAGAGAGCTCCATATTAACCTCCCGGACACACAATATTACAAACCCTCATGTCCTGACCAGAGCATCGGATTAAAAAAATAAAAACCGTGCTGGAAGGGGCAAAAAGAGATCTCTGCGTTTTACATACGTTATCCGTGTGTACTGCTATGATTTCTTTTACATTTGACGAGCTTCGAGGTGCTAATCCTCCCCTTTCATCAACATAAGCAGGTGAAGTCCTGCAAAAAGGGCCATGTCAAATTTTGGGCAATTGTGTCGTTATCTTGTTCAATGATTTTTAATAAACAATGCTTCGTTAATTGGATTCCATCTGTAAATTCTCCAACAGTGCAAATGGATACATTGACACAACCCAGTGATATCCAGCAGGCATCGGGCGACAGCGGGGGTGTACAAGGTATCCCATTCTTCCGATCCGAATGTAAAGTGAGATGGGTCTTTAAATGAGTTCGGAACCAACGATCTCTCTCTTGCGTTCAGAAATAACTTCCTGTTTTCGCGTGGCCTTTATCAGCATTCAGAGCTTCAGCCGTCTCTCACTTCCTGTTAATAAGAGAGAAGGGGGGGGGGGGGGGGCACACAGACGGTTTTGGCAGTCAAAGACTGAGCCACCTGTGCTGAAGCAGGGATATCCTGAAAACCTGTTGGTGGCCACTGAGGACTGGAGTTGCCCACCCCGGCTCTAGGGGAAGAAATTGCTCCCATGCCACAGGCATCCTGTACAAATGGACAAGCAAATATTAATTTGGCTCTAGCAAGAAAAGGATCACTGTAGAGAGCACAAAAAGGTGACGGGGAGGGGAGATGCTTCTTGAGAAAATAAATAGTCTGTACAAATAGAAATGGCCCTGCAATTAATTCAAATCACTCTTCTTGCCTCATTATAAATATAAAGAGTTTTGCATCTCATTTATTAGGATTAATCCCTTGCGCGCCATGGATTATCTGTGCATTCTCTGCATATTCTGGTGGCGGATTTTTAATTTTTTGGACAACATATTTAGCTGAAGATCCCTTTTGACTGGAGATATATGAAAGGGCTGATAAATGGCGAGCTGTAAGCAGCACGGCTGGCTGTTCCGTGCATCCACTACTCTTTCAGGGGAGCGGTTACATCCTCACAGCTTTCCAGACATCTGCCTTCCCGAGTGACTTAGCTCTTCCTCTTGATGCATTTCACTTATTCCTCAATAATCACCTGTTTTAATTCTTATTATAATTATCGCTTTATAACGCGTCAACGCATTTCCATTTTCTATTTGTAGGGGAAGCAAGGAAGTACATCCAGCCGAGCTCCGAAAATGCACCGAAGCTCGTGGAGCTTAAAAGGGTAAAAGTGTATAACGTATTGTATATAACGTACTAGCTGAGAGACCCGGCGTTGCCCGTGAGTTAAATTTTCCGCTAGGAGGAGGGGGGACAGCCGACGGGAGGGTGGAGTGGGACACAGCGGAACGAGGAGGATTGTGGGGAAGCGGGAACGGGAAGGGACATCGGAACGTCAAATGTGTGGGGGGAAGCGGACAGGGAGGGTGGAGCAGCGGACGGTGAAGGGTGGGGGAGACGGGAAACGGGAGTGGTGGGGAGAAACGCGCGTGACGGGTTGGAACACTTGGAGTGGGGTGAAGAGGGAGCGTGGAGTGACGGGGGGGGCGAGGTGACGGGAGGGGGGACGCGTGGAACAGGAGGGGGGGTTAGTGGACAGTGGGCAGTGGACGAGGGTGGGGGCAGTTGGAACAGGGGGGACAGTGACATAAAGTGGGGCGTTTAGTGGACAGGGGGAGAAGCAGTGCGACAGGAGAGGGGCAGTGGACAATAGGGAGGAGCAGTGGCCAGGAGGGCGAGGGAACAGTGGTACAGAGAGGGGGTGGAACTCAGCAACAAACAGTGACAGGGGCTGGGGGGGGGACAGTGACATGAAACCAAGGGGGTGGACAGTTGGCACAGATGAAGGGGAAGTCCCACCCTGTGGCCATCGCTTGCTCCCGTTCTATATGTTTTTGACTCTGCATTTGTCCTAGGTGCGTGCATCCTTTTGTGTCTTTTGTGCCCACTTTGTCCCGATTGACCTGTGCTACTGGTACCGATTTTACCCCCGCCATTCTTTCTTTCTTTTTACTCTGTTAATTCTTTACAAATTTCCCCGGGATACTCTCCTCTCGCCACTCCCACCCTTTCTTTACTTCTCCACTCCCCCCCTCTCGTCTCCTCTCCTCCACTCGTGCGGCGTGTCCTGCCGGCGCCTGCAGTGTTCCACCCCGCCCACGACCCATTTTCCCCCCAACCCTTCTCCCCCACCCCACCACACCCCCCCACCCGACCACCCCCCCCCCCTTTACAACACACCCCCCCTCCCCCCGACCACATTTCCACACCCACTCCCTCTGTTCTCCCCACCGCGCCACGACACAGTCCACTCCCTTGCCCTCCCCTCTCTGCGCCGTCCCCGAGGCGCATCATCCCCACCAGAGCCGCCTACGCAACAGATCCCAACACCAGGGATAAAGGAACGTCACGGTAACGAACAAGATAGCGGCCGATTCCACCCCAAACCACTGGGTAATAAAATTCAATTACCTTCGCTTTATACTGGACCGGTAGTTTTCCCTCATCTAACTACCCGCAGCCACGTTGCGTTACGTCGATGTTATTCCCGGCGCCTGCTTATTCCGCGATTTCGCTATACGGAATGGGCGGTTCGTGAGGCTCTGGCGCCTGTGCGTGGAGCGGAGGGAGGGTGAGCGCTGATGGAGTTGGCGTGGAGCTGTCTTAGTTAGAATCCTCAGAGGGAGGAAGGTGTTCCTTCGGGCACCGCATCTTATGTTGGCCCAGGCCACGTGTCCCCCGCCAGGGGGAGGGAGTAGAGTTGAGGCGGAGGCAGAGAGGCCTGAAGTGGGCAGCGGGCGGGAGTGAGTGGAGTCGGGAAGGGACGTTGAGTGTGAGCGGAGGGAGTGAGAAGCCTGGTTCGTAATTTAGTCGGATCCGACGATTGAGTAAGAGAGGGGGTCGCATATCCGGGCGGCCGCCATTAGGGTGTCCAGCGTGTACCCCCCAACCGCCGGGAGGGACAGGTGAGTGGAGCGGGAGGGAGGGAAGTGGAGCGGGCAGGGAGGTGACTGAGCGGCGGAGGTGATGGAGCGGAAGGGAGTGAGCGGGTGGAGGGAGGGAGGTGAGCTGGAGGGGAGTGTGAGTGGAGTCCTGTCGTGGAGGGAGGTGAAGTGGAGCTCCCCGGGGGAGGGGATATTAGGTGGTAGTGGAGCTACGGATCTGTCTGGTGAGTGGAGCTCCGGGGAGGGAGGTGAGTGGAGCTCTGTGGCGGGAGGTTTAGTGATGAGTCCGGAGGGGGTGAGTGGAGGGCTCCGGGGGAGGGAGGTGAGTTGGAAGTCTGGAGGGAGGTGATGGAGCTCTGGGGAGCGAGAGAGTTGACTCCGGGGAGGGCGAGGTGGTCGGGGGATGGGGGGGGACCGGCAGGAGGTGATCTGTGTGGCGGGGAGAGCCGCGACTGAGGAGGGGGGGGCTGGTTGTGTGGGTGTGTCCTGTGTCCCTTGGCCCTTCACTACCGCTCAGGCCATGATAGGGTGTGGCGGGAGGCAAAGGGCCAAGGACCAATGAGATTTCCTCTGTGGGACACGGCCATGCGATACATATCAGTGCTGTTCACTAATTGTATAATAGATAGATAATGTGTTTTGCACATAACCGGTAGCACACTGCGTGCTTGCATGTTCCGTTCCATGGATGTGATGTATACAGAGCAGATTTTGCACGAGGTACAGGGACCAGAGTTTGTGTTTGGATCACACACCGATTTATGAAGAAAGAATATAGATAAAATACATAGATATGTGCTAAATAATTTGCATGTTAAATATAGCATTTTGTTTGTCTTTTGTTGTATACGTCAGAGGGGTTCAACTCCCGTCCTCAATCCCTCCTAACAGGTCAGGTTTTCAGGATATCCCAGCTTCAGCACAGGTGGTTCAATCAGATGGAGCCACCTGTGCTGAACACGAGGACTGATGCATCAAACACTTGCTGAAGCATGATATCCTGAAACCTGACCGTTGGGGGTCATGAGGACTGGAGGTGACCACCCCTGTATTAGGTCACAAACCCAGCAGCACTCCAAATGGCACAAATATATATATATATATGTAGTGGGTTTGGGTTTTGCGCTGGCTAAAATGTAAATTAGATCACACACACCTGTGCTGTGTGCCGGTCTGGCTGGTGGCGGGTGGGCTTGGGCGGCGATGCTGGGCCTGGGCCGGTGGCTGGCTGGGCGGTGGGCTGTGGCGCTGGGCTGTGGGGCGTGGCTGTGGGACGGTGTGGGTGCGGTGAGGGCTTGGGGGTGCGGCGGGGGGCGTGCTGTGGGCCGGTGCTGGGCTGTGGGACGGGAGTGCTGTGGGCGTTGTTGCTGTGTCGGGGCTGGGCGTTTGGGGCCGGTGTGCGGGCTGTGGCGCGGTGCTGGGCTGTGGGCACGGTCTGCTTGGCGGTGCGTGTGGGCGTGCTGGGACTGGGCCTGTGTGGGCGGGCGTGGCTGGGCTGTGGGAGGGTGGTGTGTGGCTGGGCGGGCTGATGGGCGGTGCTGGTGTTTGTGGCGCCGGGCTGATGGGCCGGTGTGGTTGGGCCGGTGCTGGGCGGTGGGGGTGTGGCTGTGGGACCTGTGCTGGGCGTGGAACTGTGCTGGGCTGTGGGCGGTGCGTGGGCTGGTGGAGGGTACGGGTGTGGGAGGTGCTGGGGCTGTTGGGGGGTGTCTGTGGCTGTGGGCGGGTGTGGGCTGTGGGACGTGGCGGAGGCGTGGACTTGCGGGGCTGTGGACTGTGCTGGGCTGTGGACCTTGATGGGATGCTGGATCGGGTGGGGGCCGGTGGGTGTGGCTGTGGGGTTGCGGGCCTAGGTGAGGCGGGTGCTGGGCTGTGGGCGGGTGCTGGGTTGGGGGTGGTGTGGGGAGGTGTGGCGGCTGGTGGGTGGGGCGGGCTGTGGCTGGGCGTGCGGGATGTGGGGAGGGGGGGATGTGGGACGGGGCTGGGGCGTGGGATGGGGCCGGTGCTGGCGTGTGGGCCGTGCTGGGCGTTTGGACATTCGGTGCTGGGGCGTGCTGGACTGTGGCTGGTGCTGATGGGCGGTGCGGTGCTGTGGGCTGGGTGCCTGGCTGCTGTGTGTGGCCTGTGCTGGGCTGTGGCTGCCGGCATTGCCGTGGGATGTGGGTCCTGCTGGAGGCCGTTGGGCTGTGACCGGTGTGGGCTGTGGGCCGGTGCTGGGCGGGCCGGTCGGGATTGGGCCTGGCTATGACGTGGGCTGGGTGTGCCGGCTGTGGAACTGTGGGGCTGACTGTGCTGGCGTGTGGTGTGGCCTGTGCGGCGGTGGACTGTGGGTGCTGTGGAGGCGCGGTGTGATCTAATGGCGTAGATGTGGACTTGTGGTGGAGTGATGGGCTGTGGGACTGTGACTGGGTGATGGACTGTTGCTGTGGGCGTGTGGGGCGGTGGACCTGGCTGGGTGTGGACCTGTGTGGGCTGTGGAGCTGGCTGTGCTGTGGGGGGTGCTGGGCTGTGTGCAGGTGCTGGCTGTGTGCGGTGGTCTGGGCTGTGTGCCGTGATGGCTGGTCTGTGGCGGGTGCTGGGCTGAGGGGCCTGTGCTGGGCTGTGGACCTGTGGTGTGGTGTGGGCCGGGTGCGGCTGTGGCACGTCTGGCTGTGGACCTGTGCTGGGCTGTGGACCTTGGCTGTGCTGTGGGCGGGTGCTGGGCTGTGTGCCGGTGCTGGGCTGTGTGCCGGTGCTGGGCTGTGTGCCGGTGCTGGGCTGTGTGCCGGTGCTGGGCTGTGTGCCGGTGCTGGGCTGTGGGCCGGTGCTGGGCTGTGGGCCGGTGCTGGGCTGTGGCCGGTGCTGGGCTGTGGACCTGTGCTGGGCTGTGGGCCTGTGCTGGGCTGTAGGCCTGTGCTGTGCTGTGTGCCGGTGCTGCACTATGCATCGCAGTTGCAGAGGTCCCGTGCTATTCCTCACCCGGGGGGAGAGAGGAGCCTCTGTTAGACTTTCCTTTTCTGGGGCGGCCCTCCTTCATCGACGTCGCAGCGTCATGTGATGCTGCATCATCATGGCGATGCATTGTCATGCCCCGTCACATGGCATTGTCATGCCTTGTCAAGTGACATCATGACGATGCAACGTGGCGGGAGGAGGGTCGGCAGGTAAGTGACATTCCCGCGCCACATTTTCGCCTCCAATCCACCCCTGCCGGTGACTAGTTCCGCCCCGATCCTGATAAGATTTTACAAATGGAGCAGCAATCGGAAAATGCGTCCCGAGCAGAAAGAGAATACGCCAGGCACAGATTTTATAGCTGGTCCCAACAACTGGTGAATACGCCCTAACCAGATCCAAGCGCCACTATCGGGATATCCATTCTGATCAGATATAATAACAGGGAAGGCACGAAAAGTATCGCGAGCAAACTATTCTGCAGGTACCGAAATCAGAACGCAGCGCCTCCTACTTTATTACATGGTTAGAAAATACAAGATAACTGTCCTGCAGCTAATTCTTATTGAGGCCATATTCCTGCTCCATCCCGTATAACTTTAAATTAAATTAATTATACAGGGAACGTTCGCTTTGCCTATACAGCAAGGCCCCGCTTCTCGGCGCTCCGCTTTTCGGCGATCCGCCGATACGGCAGTACCGAGAAGGTGGCCGCCATGTCTGCGCATGCACAGAACGGGCCGGGGTCGCGCATGCGCAGAATAGAGGGTTTGGCCGATGTTGCGCATGCGTAGAACACATAACAAAAATCGCCGGTTCCGCTTTCCGCCGATTTTCACTTGGCGGCGGGTCCTTAGAACAGAACCTGCTGTAATTTGTTCAAACTTTTTTTTTTTTAAGGTTTGAAAATTCGAGCATTTGATCAAAACGTTAACCCTCACAAGTCGGAAATACATTTGTGGCCAATTGCTTGGGCCCAATATATTTATATACCCGTACTGTACCGATGTTAGCAACCTTTTTAAAAATAGATCTTTGTAAAGGTGGCCCCCCCTTGGCAGAGAAGAGATTAAGCTTGGAAGTTTTTTAGGTTTTCTATTAAAAAAGAGTTCTTGTGCTGTGCCGTATTATACTACAGTATCTTGCTTCACCATTGACTACAATAAAAGACTAAAACCTACACATAATCCAATCCCCCGGGTTATTAAGTGGCTAGGAAGCTTTAAAGTCGGTGTGCTAATTTGTAAATCCTTCACCTGTATCCTCACCTGCAGCTTAATCCCTGTGCGATGTCCGTGTGGGGCGGGCAGGTTTTGGTGAAGGCATGCAAAACCATTTGTGATATTTATATCTTAGTTATTGAAGGAGCAATATTTTTTAAATTCAATTATTAAAGCCATTTTTAATGAGGTTTAATATACTGAGCATCCTTTGATTTGTATAGCAGGTCTATCCCACCTCCCCAGCAGTGCAAGATCTTTGCAACACTTTCCTGTTTGTGATAATTTATTGCCAATGCTCCCAGCAGTTTGATCTACAAACTGTAACAATAGATAATGTTACCTTAGCAATACAATGATACATTGTAGCTGCTGAGTTACACTGCCTGAAGGATTGATTTAAACTAAAAGGCAGCCATTTAGTGAAGTGAAGAGGTGAATAGATCAAGGTACTGCCGCTCCGCGGAAAAAACGGGGAACACCAGAAAAATGAGGTAAAATCAATTTATTAAACTATATAAAAAAACATGAACCAAACAAAATGAGCTCCTCCTCCTCCCACGCATTTCACGCCCCCGTGGCACTTTTTCAAGGAGTATACTGCTAGGTGACGGAGAAACCTATTTATACCCCCCTAGTGAAACAAGACAACTGGTGTTAATTGATAATAATTGCAAATAGATAATTGCAAGAAAAACATGAAAAGAATACAACATAGAATGAACAAAAAACAAAAAAACTGAAAGCAAAAAAACAAATAAAAATGCAACATGCGTGGGAGGAGGAGAAGCTCATTTTGTTTGGTTCTTTTTTTTTTTTTTTTAATGTAGTTTAATAAATTGATTTTATCTAATTTTTCTGGCGAGTTTCCCTGGATTTTCCTCGGAGCGGCTTTACCTTGATCTTTTCACCTCTTCATTTTGCTACTTTGGACCGAGTGGACGCCATTGGGGATTGGGGAGGTGATTCTGGAGCAGCAGAATCGATCTACACAGATCAGGTGGAACCACAAATGACGGTACACGATTGTGAGTAAATGTTACTCCACACCGACTACAGTCTAGAGTAAGGGGCTAGGAACTGGGGCAGACCCCCGGTGAGAATCCTCTCAAACCTATACAGGTATCTGTTATTTGCCTCGTTTCTGTGTCCTGCCCTCTCTATCACTAGCTGCATTATCAGAGACTTCCTTCCTTCAAACCCCTTCACACAGACTCCGGTTTTCTTGCTGGATCCTCTACAATCTGCTCTCTTAGAGCTTCTGTTCGGTTTTTGTTCTTAGCCATTTAGTGAACCCTGGGAAGCAGGATCTTTGCTGATCGATCCCGGGAGAACTAATCGATCGGCAGCTTAGGTAATTAGTTTTCAATAAAGGTAATAAAAAGCGATGTATGTATGTATAATATCGTAATATAATAATACCCTTTAATAATATATATATATATATATATATATATATATATATTAAAACGGAAAATATTTTTTTGTTTATTTTAGCCTCTTAGATTGCCTCTTTAATCCAGCTATTAACCCCTTCACTTTCGCCGATGGCTCAGTGTATAAAGGGCCTGACTTGGAACCATCTCTCCGGTGCAGCCACTGCCAGCTTCACACGGCAGAATCGGTAACCAGGCGCCAGCACTTCTCACTGCCGCAGGAAGGCGCTACTCGCCCCTTTTGCAAAGAAAGGGTTAGACTAAAGGGTTGAAAAGGACAACACGCGATCTCAGAATGTATTTCCTGGCTCTTCTTTAATCCACACATTGCAAGCAGCATTTAAAGCAGCCGGCAAAATCTCTTGTTTAAAGTGAACAGGGAGTACAAAAGTGCCCCCCCCCCCGCATTATATTACCCCAAATCTGACAAGCCATTGAATACCTGGGGGACCTGTGGGAGGCCCACAAGTTTCTTACCTGTGAAGATTTAATGTGTGATGTGTCGGCGAATACATGAAATAAACGGGTCCCCCCCCGAAGCCTTGTAACATCTGACAACAGATATAACGGCGCAGGTTCAACGTCGGTGCTGTGAAAAGACATCCTGCACTAGAAATACATTATCTGTGATGCAGATACACGAGGAATTCACACGGCCAGGTCACTGGCTCGTCATTCACTTAAGAAATAATATGCTCCTGCTTAGAAAATGTGAGAAGTACCTTGGGGGGAGCGCGCATTGTGCTTTAAATGCCTGAAAATGAGCCAGCCCTTGCTGTTTAGTGATGATTAATGTTCCATGATATATGTACACGCTTTTAGTGGCTAAAATGCACAGAGAATCCCTTGCCTGAAATGCTTGATTAAGAGGGGATTTGGCGCTTGGAATGATAAATATGCTAGACTTCTTTATAGATGAAGAAAAACTGTTCTCCCCACTGGCCTTGGGATAAATAAAAGCAATAATAGTATTGGGAGACTAGACTGTCAGTGCCGGGTCATTATTATTATTATTACTATATATTGGATCTAGGGGCCCAGGACTAGAGTCTCGCCCAGTGCCCCCCCCCCCATCCCCGTGTCAGTGCCGTGCCCCCTCCCCCCCTCATTTCGGTGCCGTGCCCCCTCCCCCCCTGTGTCAGTGCCGTGCCCCACCCCGTGTCAAGCGACCTATGGGGAGCACCCCCTTTGACACATTGATGTCCGCCCCCCAAGCCTCGCTAGAGCGTGTCCCCCCCGTCGCCGTCACTCGTACACCTCCATCTCTTACACACCCTCTCTGCTATGACTCAATTACCCCCTCTCACTTCAATCAAGCTCCCCTTCAATCCCCCCCACTCACACTGCAGTTCCCCCTCTCCATGACACACACACAGCACCCCCCCCCCAATACCCATACAATTCCCGCTCTCCACTGCCCACCCACCCCCCAATACAAACACAATACCCCCACACGATACAAAACTACCCCCCCAAATACAGACACTATTACACCCCCAAAGATACAAACACCCCCAGATGCAAACACCCCATCCGAGATACAATTACCCCTACTACCCCACCCCAGATACAATTACCCCACCCCAGATACAATTATCCCTACTACCCCACCCCAGATACAATTACCACTACTACCCCACCCCAGATACAATTACCCCTGCTACCCCACCCCAGATACAATTACCCCTACTACCCCACCCCAGATACAATTACCCCTACTACCCTACCCCAGATAGTTTTCTGAGTTTCTAGCCTAGTGAAACATCCACAGTACTCACAACATACGTCATTCCTAGGAAATGTAAGAGTTGGTATAGTGCAGGATGACACAATTTAAAGTGCACAAAGCCAGTCCCTTTTTTTCCTTGGTTAAGCCTTCCGTCCTCCATGAGTCCCAGCCAGTCCCTGGTGTGCTGATCCGCGGTAACGACAATCCAGAAGTAAAGGTGAGAAACGGAGCATTACTGTGCGGTATTACTCTGTTTGTCACCTTTACTCCCAAATTTGATGCACCGGCCCCAGAAAGGCCAACCCGACATGCCCATGCATCCTATTCCTAGCATGGGGACTCGGGATACGCCCTGGGGGCACACAGGAACGGCAGGGTAATATATTGCATGTGTGGGTACTACCGTACAGGTGCGGAGAAGTAACAGGGACAGTGCAAAGCAGGTGTACAGAAAAGCCTTTCTCTGGCGACAGCGAAAGGAACGCACATCTGCCGTCACATCTGTAACATTCCTCTTGAATATGTCAAAATATGACCCTGAATCCATGAACCTGTAACTCAATACATTTCTCACCTTCCTCCCTGAAAATGAGACCGTTGCACTGTGTGTATTTGACCTATCTCTGCTTTTTATGTTTTCTGCAGTTCCTAATTGACTGGATCAACACCCAGTTAAAGCAAGAGAATATAGTAGTGAAGAGTCTGGAAGAGGATATTTTTGATGGCCTTGCACTTCATCATCTCTTACGTAAGAGTCCGACATCTCCTCTGCCCTCGTCTAATCTGCTCGAATAACACAGCCAAATACAATTAACTTTAAGCTGTTGCTGCAGCGTGCCTGAAGGACTTGGCTTAAGTTATGAAATGGCTGGTGCTATCAAGACGGTTGTTTTCAAATTGGTATTTATACTGTTTTATGTGAAAATGTCAATATTGTTTTTCTGCAATTAGTGCATTTAGTCCTTAGGCAGGAGGTTAATGGCATCACAGACTTCACAGATGATATATTGATTATACAGCGAAGAAAGTTGACACCCAAACGAGTAGAATAAGCCCCTCTCCTAAATAATAATAGCATATTCTTGTATAGCACTGCTAGTTACATAGCACTTTACAGAGACATTTTGTAGGCACAGGTCCCTGCCCCGTGGAGCTTACAATCTATGTTTTTGGTGCCTGAGGGAGATAAAGTGACTTGCCCAAGGTCACAAGGAGCCGACACCAGGAATTGAACCAGGCTCCCCTGCTTCAAACTCTCAGCGCCAGTCAGTGTCATTACTCACTGAGCCACTAAAACATGCTATTTTTCTATAACCATATCTCTTAATTTGACACTAAAACTGTGAAATACATTGATGTGAATTTCTGGAAGCTCTCCACGGTGTATTCAGCACCATGAAACAATGAACAGCATTTAATGGAGACCTTGAAAAGACCTTGACCAGAGCCATTGCTTTGGCAGAAACATTGGCTAGCTGATTTGTGAGGCTGAGTTTGGAGATTGCCCATTGATTCATGTTGCCGATGTGGGAAGAGATTTCTACACTGAGACTTGGGTGGACTCACCCTTACATTGTTGACTCGTTTGGGTATTATTTGATTGCAATCTCTCTTTTCTGTGCACCAGCTTGTTATTTTTGCTCTTCACAACATATACAACAAAGTATTATCAAAATGTTCCCCACCTGGAGGACTGGATATATAAATTATTTGTAGTATCTGCCAAGCGAAGAATATTTAAATGAGTTTGAAACATGAGAGCCTACTGTATCATTTATTTCCTAGTTGCCAAATTAACTCTAATCATGAGCTATTCTTTATATACACAAACAGATTTCAGATTTCATTTACAGCCGAAATGCCACTGATCATGAAAATACTGATATTAAAAACAATCCCATCAATTGTTGTCACGCCGCATGTTTATTAGTAAAAATAGGCAGAGGATTGGTATTTAGACTTAAGTACCTACCTGTAATTTTACTGTCCACAGACAAAATAGGAGCAATAGAGTTAGATGTGGAGGAAATTGCGCTCTCAGCAGGCAACCAGAAACGCAAACTGGGGGTGATAATAGAATCTGTATCCCAGAGTCTGCAACTGGAGGAAAGTCAGCTGAGATGGAGTGTGAACTGTATGTATTACCTGCCACCTAACATTATAATACCCGTATACACTGGAACTGTATGTATTACTTGCCACCTAACATTATAATACCCGTATACACTGGAACTGTATGATTAACCTGTCCACCTAACATTATAATCCCGATACAGGGGAACTTGTAGTATAGTCACACCTAACATTTACAATAAGATCGATACAATGAACTGTATGATTACCTCCCCACTAAGACATTTACCCGGTATGACATCGGAAACTGCTATGTATGCCCTCCCATCACTAACATACAATAACTGTCTATACAGTGGAACTGTATGTATTACCTCCCCTAACATATATACCGTAACATGGACCTGTATATATTACACTGTCACCGAACATTATAATACCACGTCTACATGGAACTGCTATGTATAACCTTCACCTAACATTATAATACCCGTATACACTGGAACATGGGTATTACTGCCACTAACATTATAATACCCGTGTATACAGTGGAATTTGTATGTATTACCTCATGCACACCTAACATTTCTACATACCCGTCCTCATGGAACTGTTAGTATGTACCTCTCACGACTTATATAATACCCGTATACACTGGAACTGTAGTGTATTCAACTACTACACTCAACATTTATATACCGCTTACAGTGGAACTGGATATTACCTGCCACCTAACATTGGATACTACCCGTTATACATGGGGAAACTGTATGTATTACTGCACCTAACATAAAGTACCCCGTATACAGGGAAACTGTATGTATTACCTGCACCATAACATTAAATAATTGTGCACATTGAGAACAGTGAAGCCTTTGGCTCCTGGCTTTGTCAGTACAAATCCTGTATACTTTTATAGAGAGTGGACAAGGTTCTACAGGCCAGACAACATAAAAGACCAGGCATGCGGGTATTTGTGGCCTGATGGAATGTCCTAAACCTAGTGCAGAATTTGGTGTGTTAGCTATTATATGATATATATCATCGACAAAGTATTACGCCGCATGCCCACCAGCGCATCCGCGTCATTTGGCTGCTTGTCGAGTCGATTACTACGGAGGGAACGGCTGGCATGGTGCGGCGATTCCATACTTCCCCCTAGCCAATTGTAAGTTTCCCCTGCGGCTCTGAAAAAATGGCAGTGCGGCGTCAAAGACGCCTCTAGCCATGGGGGCAACGGGAGACAGTAATGTGACAGTGAGGCATGCAGCGCCAATTGCGTCGAACCATGACGTCACGGTGGCCCATTGCCATGGCAACGCTGGTCACTTTGACGAAGCGTACTGCCAATTTTTTCAGGGCCTGCAGGGGAAACATTACAATTTGCAGGGGAGAAGACGGAGATCGCCAGACCCCGTCGCAGGTAAGAGTTGTAAGGTGGGGGGGGGAGGGGGTCGTTTGAGTGGGTTTTGCCCTAGTTTGTCAAGCCCTGTATATGTATGTATGTATGTATGTATACATATATATATAAATGTAAATACAACTGTATGCTCATCTGCATGTCTTAGGCAGGTCTGCAACCCCGCCTTTCACCATTATCACCCAGCACCAGCACTTCACTGCAGCAAGGCATTCTGGGAAATGACATGCAAATGGCACCACAGTGCATATATATGATATAAACACACACACACAACACACACACACACACACACACACACACACACACACACACACACACACACACACACACACAACACAAAACACACACACACACACACACATACACACACACACACACACACACACACACACACACACACACACACACTGTCTTATTTGGCACAATGGGTTGAATCGTGGCACTCCAAGCTACAGTGACACCTTAGTTCCTGAGATATTAATTTTGTAAGTTCTTGTCCGGGAGAAACAATATGGCCTCTGGGGTCAGCCTCATTTTGGCTGCCAATAAAAATAAAATGGTGACATTATTGTGAGATGATATTGCACCTGACGACCCTGCATCTATCTTTGTTTTTCCTTGCAAGTACAGTACTGCAAAAGTAAAAAAAGAAAAAAATGATTTGTCTTCGTATTAACGCGGCCAAACATCTTACCTTACCCGTGATCGGCAGTTTGCACTGAACTGTGGAAAAGCAGGTCAGGAATAACTGTAAACCACATCAAAAGGCTTGCTAGCATTATCCAAATTATGTGATTAAATAAAATTATCCAAATTACAATTTGCAGACTCTATCCCTTCAGCCTCCCAGACATTGGTACCCTTCATTGGTATAGGAAAATAAAGGACAAGCACGAGTGAGGAAGGCTTGCATCTGTATCTAGGAGTTGACAATACATCAGAGGAATCTCTGGAATCCTTGAAGTGAAACATCCTCTTATTGAAGCATTGGGCTACTTCTTCACTGAACTTATTCTATGAATTTGTCATAAAAGAAATAAGTCAAAACCAATGTGGCTAAATAAACAGGTAGGGGAGGAAATGGAAAAGAAGAGGCAGGCGTTTTGATTCTTGAAGTCAGAAGGGACGAGGCATTGTATTAGAGTTATAAGGAATGTAACAAGAATTGCAATAGAGCATACAAATTTGTAAAAATGGATAATGAAAAAAGGATTGCAATAGAAAGTAAGATCAACCCTAAAAAGTTCTTTAAGTACCTCAATAAAAAAATGAGAAAATAAAATATTGGACCCTTTCAGTGTGAGATGGGCAGGCAGATTATTGGAGATAAGGAAAAAGCAGAGGTATTAAACAAATTCTTTGCCTTTGTGTTTACCAGGGAAGAATCAAGTTCAATAGTAGTGCAGCAGGAGGAAGCCACAATCTCTATATTAATGAACAATTGGTTAACTGAGGAAGAAGTTCATAGCCGGCATGATAAAATTAAAGTAAATAAGGCACCTGGCCCCGATGGTATACATCCAAGAGTTCTTACGGAGCTAAAATCAGTAATAGCCAAACCATTACATTCAATATTCAAGGACTCCATTTCCACAGGCTCAGTACCACAAGATTGGCGTAAAGAAGATGTGGTGCCTATATTTAAAAAAGGAGCTAGATCACAACTGGGGAATTACAGACCTGTAAGCCTGACTTCAATAGTAGGGAAACTACTTGAAGGTTTAATATAGGATAATATTCAGGAATACCTAATGGAAAACAAAATTATTAGTAATAGTCAGCATGGATGTATGAAGGATAGATCATGCCAAACTAACCTTAATTTTTCTTTGAGGAGGCAAGTAGGAATTTAGATCCGGGTAATGCTGTTGATGTGGTCTACTTAGATTTTGCAAAGGTTTTTGATACGGTTCCACACAAGAGGTTGGTGTACAAAATAAAGCAAATTGGACGCAGTAATAATATATGCACCTGGATTGAAAACTGGTTAAAGGACAGACAACAGAGGGTTGTCATAAATTGAACTTTTTCAGGTTGGGCTACAGTTGAGTGGAGTACCTCAGGGATCAGTACTGGGACACCTGCTTTTTAACTTGTTTATTCATGACCTTGAGGTTGGGATCGAGAGCAAAGTCTCCATATTTGCTGATGACACTAAATTGTGTAACGTAATAGAATCAGAGCAGGATGTAATTTCTCTCCAGAAGGACTTGGAGAGACTGAAAACTTGGGCAGGTAAATGACAGATGAGGTTTACTATCATTACATTTTAAGTTATGCATT
Organism: Ascaphus truei; assembly: GCA_036426205.1. NCBI lineage: Eukaryota > Metazoa > Chordata > Amphibia > Anura > Ascaphidae > Ascaphus > Ascaphus truei. Next base: position 9,148,442 of record CM071571.1, read on the forward strand.
TGGGAAGCAAGAATAAACAGGCGACTTACAAATTAAATGTGGATTAATTAGGGGAATCCTTGATGGAGAAGGATTTAGGAGTGCATGAGACAGCAGGCTTAGCAATAGTGCCAAAAGTCATGCAGTAGATGCAAAGGCAAACAAGATCTTACCTTGCATTAAACGGGCAATGGATGGAAGGAAAGTAAACATAATTATGCCCCTTTATAAAGCATTAGTAAGACCACACCTTGAATATGGAGTACAATTTTGGGCACCACTCCTTAGAAAAGACATTATGGAACTAGAGAGAGTGCAGAGAAGAGCCACCAAATTAATAAAGGGGATGGACAATCTAACTTAAGAGGAGAGGCTAGCTAAATTAGATTTATTTACATTAGAAAAGAGGCGTCTAAGAGGGGTTATGATAACTATATACAAATATATTCGGGGACAATAGAAGGAGCTTTCAAAAGAACTATTCATCCCACGGGCAGTACAAAGGACTCGGGGCCATCCCTTAAGGTTGAAGGAAAGGAGATTTCACTAGCAACAAAGGAAAGGGTTCTTTACAATAAGGGCAGTTACAATATGGAATTCAATACCCTTGGAGACTGTGATGGCAGATACAATAGATTTGTTCAAAAAAAGGTTGGATATCTTTTTAGAAAGGAAAGGTATACAGGGATATACCAAATAAGTAAACATGGGAAGAATGTTGATCCAGGGATTAATCCGATTGCCAATTCTTGGAGTCAGGAAGGAATTTATTTTCCCCTTATGAGATATTACATGATATTTCACTGGGGTTTTTTTGTTTGCCTTCCTCTGGATCAATAAGTAAGTATAGATATAGGATAAAGTATCTTTTGTCTACATTTAGCATAGGTTGAACGTGATGGACGGAAGTCTTTTTTCCAACCTCATCTACTATGTAACTATGTAACTCTGTAATATAAATCAAGAATATTGGTCTAGAGCAATGGTTCCCCAACTCCAGTCCTCAAGTACCCCAACGGGCTATGCTTTAATGATATCGCTGCTTGAGCCCGTCGTTCAGTCAATATGATGGAGCCATTGACTGAGCCATATGCGCTCATGCGAGGGTTACCATTAACTCTGGACTGTAAGTGGTCCTTGCGTTGGGTTGGGAACCATTTGTCTAGAGAATGTTGAAGCGATGTTAAAATGGTAAATGTGCAAGAAGAATGTCCCGGAAAATAATGCAAATACAATTGGAAGAACTGAAAATCGGATGTTCGTCGAGAACGAGGTGGCCAACTCCAGTCCTCAAGGGCCACCAAGTCAGGTTTTCAGGGTTTCCCTGCTTCAGCACAGGTGGCAGTCGAAGACTGGGCCACCTGTGCTGAAGCAGGGATATCCTGAAAACCTGCCCTGTTGGTGGCCCTTGAGGTGTGACCCCTGGCCTAGAAGCATGCATGAAAGCTAAAGCAAATTTTAGATCAACAGATGGCTCACTTTGCCCAGTAATGTTACATTGCAAACCCACATCGCAAGAACGAAAAAAAGAGCTCGGAATATTGTACAATAGAACTAGAGATAATGACAGTTTCCCTGACAACCATGCAGTCTCTACGTCAGCCCAGAGCAACGTTAAACCCAGAAATATTGTGAAAGGAAGGGAAAAATATCAACCTGCGAGCTAAACAAATACTGACATGTAGTACTCGTAATATTCTTCTGTGTGTCTCTGTGCCGGGCTCGGTTTGGACAGAAGTGACTTGGGGCTTCTATTCCCTGACCATGTTAGTTAGGATATTGGTTGGGGGTAGAGATGAGAGAAACTTTCAATTCTGTGAAACTGGCACATTTTAGACGATGGTGCAGTTGTCAACATCCGAAATCTCCGCTCCGGCGAAGGTATATTGTTCTGCGTGAGAAATGTGCCAGAAAAATCCCTGTGCTCCTTAAATTCATTAGAATTTTGCTGACTGCAGAGAATGGCGCGAGGTCACGTGGCTCATTAAACGTGGCCCTTTTTTGCAGAATTGGAGTGAATGTTGTGGGAACGGGGGGACAAGTAGTTACAGAGACTTCCTACGCACCGCAGATTGAACAAATCTCAAACGAAACTTTCATGGAAATGCAAATAAAAAAATAAAATAAAAACGGCAAACGTTTTGCAAACTGCAGAGCGGGCGATTCACATACAGTATTCCTAGATCGGGGGTCCATGGAAAAGCCACGGCCTCTATTATTCTATGGCAAATGGGGCACAAAGGATGAATGCTTTTTTTTTTTTAGAACATACTGCATTTATTATTTTTTAGTTTAGAAGTGTCCTAAAATATATAGGATTATTATATACACTATATTTGCAATTGAAACTATATATATAGTATATATATATATATATATATAGTTTCATTATTTGTATATGTACAATGGACTAGAACGCCAGCTGTGTAAAATGGGAAACCAGCAAAAATCCTATTTATGTAATCCTTGTCTCAAAGCTGATTACAGATAACTATTTTCTGACTGGTTTGATCTTCAAACAATGCTAATGCCTGTAACGATTTATTAATGCATGGCAGAGCAAAGTCCTTACTCATTCTCCAGAGAGAGCTAGAGATTTACTGTATGTAGTAGAGCACTAATAGACTTACCTCCCATCCATACACAACGCGGAGAGATACGTGTGAGCACACCTAAGGTATCCGGGAAATATGATCATTTAACCATATGAGTGCCAGAGAGGCTGCGGAGACCAGATTCCCACAGCCCCTCCGGCCCGCCGATCACGTGACTGCTTTGAGAATTGGTCACGTGATCGCCTCCATTTCCGATGACGGAACAGAACGGGAGAAGTCATCCCCCTTCCGTCCGCCAAGTCTGCGGTTCGATGCGATCTGCCCTAGGAAAACAAGCCGGATTTTGTGGACGTGGCTCCTACATTCTGGGGCCCAAAGGGTTTAAGGAGTTTTGTCTTTAAAAAAATAAAATAAAAATGATTTTCCCCCTAAGTGGGGAGCAGGGGGTTTCCTGAGCTGAATTGCATTGATTTGAACGCTGGGGACCCCCTGCTCCCCGAGTTACTTACATCTGAAGGGGGTGCCAGTATCGCACTTCTGTTTAAAAGTCCCACAGCACTCGGCCAATAGGAAGCCACAAGGGATGACATGGCGACTTCCTATTGGCCCGCGGGACCTTTAAACAGACATTTTTTTTTTTTCGTGCCCAACTGGAGCTGATACTGGCTGCCCGTTCAGATGTAAGTATCTCGGGAAGCAGATGAGTGTTTTGGGAGGTAAATGGTCTCTTGCTCGCTCTCTCCTCTCCTCGCGCACATATACAGTATACAAGGCTCTGAATCTCTGCTTGTTACTAAATGTAGCTGTCCCCTGTAGGTTCTGAGACTGAGTTTGCCGTTCTTTTAGCCATGTCAAGCGTGATGAAATATCCTGCAATTTAAATGTTCTTTTTAAATTCTTTTTTTAAAGAATCTGGAACTATTTGCGAGCACAGTTAGGGCAATGTCACACACCGGCAATTTTTGCTAAATTTGGTTTCTGCTATATTTGCTCATGTGCGTTTTGGCGCTTTTTGACTGACCCACACAGGTGTATTTCGGCGCACTCACATCACTTGCTGCTAGGGTTGCCAGGTGGCTTCTCTGAAAATACTGGACACAATGGTGAAAGGGGCTATGCTCTCCACAAGCGTGCACACACACACCTCTCTCTGCTCCATGCTGTTTCCTCCTCTCCTTACTGCCACCCACAGGATCCTGACACCTCCGCCTGATTGGCTGCTACTTGGTAATGCATCCAGCCAGAATGGAGGAAGCTGCCCAGCCCCCTAGCAACAGCCCTGCTTTCTCCCTATTCGGGGAAATACCGCGGCCCCTAGCTGGTCCGGTCTCTATGTCAAGAGACGCAACACTGGACACATACTTGTCCAGTATTACCTCTCATTTTTTACTGGACAGAGTGTCCAAAAACAGGACAGTCCATGTCAACACTGGACACCTGACAACCCTGCTTTCTGCACCTCTGTTTTAATGCATATCTACAAACTCTAGGTCAATAGTGTGATAATGATCCAGGTTTTGCATTTACTGATCTTACTTGGGTATAATGGAGTAAGAGCTGAATCCCGGTCATACCGCTAACCTGGAGTCAGTTGGCATGTACAGTACACTTTGTACTTTGGGTGTAAGTCATTTGGTAAAATTAAGAAACCGGAAAGCATTACAATTGTAAGCATGTTGCATATCTCAGGGCCTATGAATAAATGAACATTTCACGTGTTAAATATACATTTTGTAGTTTGAAATTGCTTGATTATATCCATATTTGCTTCCAGTGATCTACAACAAAGACCTTCTGGCTACCTTACACCTCTTGGTCGCTCTAGCTCAGCACTTCCAGCCCGACCTGGCTCTTCCACCCGGAGTGTGTGTCGAAGTGATCGTGGTGGAGGTAATTATGGCTTTATTTTGCCTATTAAACCTGTTTTTTTTTCTGTGGTAAGCTGGCAAGCTCATTCTAATAGAACAGGGAGCACTTTACACTATTCATTCTAGGAAACAAACAAGATCTAGTCACATTGGGACAATATCAGAATAGAACTATTCTATGGCCCAGATCCACTACGATCTGTTGAGTCACTTAAAGGGACAATCCAAGCCGTTTTTTTGTTTTCCTCATTTTTTTTAAAAACAGGTTTGAAGTGGGGGGTGTCCGGAGCTGAACCCCAATAATTTCAGCTTGATCCCCTGCTTCCGGAGATACCTGCCTCCAAAGGGAGTGCCGGTATCTCTGCAGTTTTTAGCTTCTTCGCTACATGGGCCAAACCTGATGACATCAAAGCTTCCTATAGGCCCGAAGGGCCCGGGAACTTTGAAAAGGAGCCATATAGTGAACCCTGGAGTAGCTACTGGCGCCCCCTACCGGGCGAAATATCTCCGAAAGCAGTTGGTCATCGGAGCTGAAATGCATGGGGCTTCGGAGCTTCAATTCTGTATTAAAAAAAGAAGAAACAACATTTGTTTGGGTTGCCTCTTTTCCGTAACCTAACTTAGCATCACATTAAGCCTAACCACATATCATCAGAAGCTAATAACATAACTCCCATAAAGAGCAGTACGTTACCTATAAATGCCGTTTGTAAAAATGATAGGCAAATAAGGTTAACACAGGGTCTTCATGTTACTTTCGTCAAGTCATACCCAAGTAATAAAGGCAATTGGGGTGCCTGCTGAGCTGTGTACTAATGTAGTCAAAAGAGGGTGCTATCTGGGAACAACCAATAGTTATACACTAAAGATTCCCAATATGATGCACTGTCAGATGACCTCTGAAATAAAATATAACTTTGAATTTAAATCGTGAAGATAACGCAGCAACAGGGGGGAGAAACTGATGGAAAGCATTAAACTCGCAGTGCTGAGAGCACGATACACTGGCCTAGGAATCTGTACACAGGATGGGTGGTTCCGTGGGGATAGACATCCGCAGGGCAGTAGTGACATCGGGCGTCGTGAGTGAGACTGAGACCGGAGTCTCGTAGAAACAGCCGCATGCTGTGTGATAGCTGCGTTTGTAACCCCACGATAGAGGATTGCCCCCCCCCCCCCCCCCAGGGCAGGTTTAAAGGATTAAAGAATATCCCTGCTTCAGTACAGGTGGCTCAATCAGTGAGCCACCTGTGTTGAAGCAGGGATATCCTGAAAACCTGACCTGTTGGTGGCTCTTGAGTTCAGGAGTTGGCCACCCTTTGCCCTATGGATTAACCCAGTTGCTGCCAACGCAATGTGTGGTACGTCACTTTGGCTACAAAGGGGTGAAGAGAAACTATTTTTCACCCGTTGCTTTTATTTCTGGCCTAGTTACTAGTTCAGGAGACCCATTCATTCATCATACATTATAGCCCCCCCCCCCTCCTCTCTCCCCCTCCCATGAATAATAACTGTTTGAGGAACCCAGAACACTGCATGGTAAATAATACCTCTCCACTCTCTCACTGGGTGGGTGTCACTCTGATTCCTGACAAATTCCTCCCGTCACATTTATCATTTTCTTTCCCTTGGTTTCTTTGGGATCCCCAACTCTACAATATAACAAGCCTCTACAGAACTGCAGGCTCCGTTACCCACTCGCGTTGCACGGAAGTCCCCTGCGCTGGGAAATCACATGATGGAGAATGATGGGGTAACAGCTGTATCTGCCATTTCAATTAACCCACTTACATTTGGTTTGGGCGTCCCCAGTGTTATTATATAAGACACACAGGAACAACAAATTGTGAGACCTATATATGTATAATTAGATTTTGTTTCATTAAAGTTGGATATAATTGACATTAAATCACTTCTGAAAATACTTCAAACTGATTTATTGTTGGCTGTTTGTTCTTTTCTGAGTACATGTCCAAAACAGGGGAGCGCAATGAAGTAACCAGTATATATACTGAAATATACAGTACTACTGTATAAGTACGGATATAGGATGAAGTATCTGACGTCTAAATTTATCATAGGTTGAACTTGATGAATGTATGTCTTTTTTCAACCTCATCAACTATGTAACTATATGTAACTTGTAACCGAAAAGCACAAGAAAAAAAGCAAAATATAGTGCAATATATATTATTATAAGTGTTGAACTTTTGGGAATCTGGTGGTTAAGAATGATACTCGTGTAACGGGTTTTGTGCACCGGCCTGGCCCACCCAATCTCACATTGGCCCCTGTGGTCTAACCGGTCCCCTTACAGTGTGTTATAGTGTCTGGTGGTGCACTGGTTGGCAACAGGAACCTGAGTTCTCCCTCCCGCATGATGGTGTATGGAGGACCCGTCCAGACAGGCAGACTGAGTAGTGGGCTGAGATCCTACCTATACCAGTGGCAGCCCGCACGTCATCAGGGTCCTCTCGGGGTCACCTTGGGGCTGTCCTGGCTGAGGAACTCCTCTGTGGTGCCTCCTCTCTTGTACAAAAACTCCACACATTTGTACCGAGAGGGTTGTGAATTAAGAGCATCTTTATGGGACGGTGGTGCCATGAGCCCTCCACAATGGTGTTATTATAGCCCCCATTGTCACAGGCATTCCCTTTACAAGGTGGTAGTTCTCTGACCTTAAATAGGGATTCCATACCCAGCGGCCGGATGTCTTTCTCTGTGCCAGGCCCTGGACACAGTCCTTCTTATGCAGCTACTATCACCATAACCTTAACTGCTGCTTCTCTTCTCTCTCTCCAGCAACAAAACACTAACTTTGGCGCTCATGCTGCTAATCGCCCTTTGTACAATCTGGAAGCTGCACACCTCTGCTTCACTAACCATGAGGAGGTCAGAGCCTGTGACCACTCCATCCATACATAGGGCACGCCATCACCCAGGTGTGAGTCTCGAAACCTCCATAACTTATGCTCCGGCATGCCCACACACTTACCCAGCTTTACTGTCAGCAGGAGGAGATGACTGTAGCCCTGCTTACAACTGAATCGCTAGCATGTCCCCCCGGTGTGAATCCCATCGTCCTTCGTCTGGTACTAAATTTGCATACTTCCTCCAGGAAGCACTGTAACACAAAACATAATTGTTAACATCACAAGCATGCAGATTGCACAATACACAGAAAATTGACTATAGTTCATGCCCTGCCAAGAGCCCAGCCCCCGACCACAGCCCACGAACCCGGTAGGTCGCTCAGTACAATCCCTCAATTTTGTCCCTAATAGTAGTGACTCGGGTCAGGTTTCCTAACCTCTTACCACCCATGTCCGGACCGTGACATGATAATGTCTTGGCAGTCCCTCTCGGAGCCTATAGGTCACCTTGTGTTTATGTATGTTCCTCCCTATACTCCACACTCGCATCAGGTGATCTATCCTTCCTCTGCAGCTTCCTTCTGTAACTGCACTCCCCTTATGAAACCAATACATTCAATGGTTTCCCTGAGCCACCTTTCTCTGTTTCTCTATCTATCTCTCTCATGAGGGGTTCAGGGACATAAGGGTACTCCAACCCGTGGGAAGACTTATATCATTGCCATTATGGCCCTTTCAGGTCTTCTGATCCTGGTCAGATCAGCAATTACCTGCTCTCCCAGGTAGCACCCATGACAGGGGTTCGTCCGGATCCACAGGATCTGACAGTGTGTCGGGACCCATGGGCTCTATCTCCCTGTGCTCTATCTTTATCCACCGATCCTGCAACTCCCTATCTCACTGCTCAGGGGTATTCTCACTCGGCCCACCAAAATCGATCTCCAATCCTCCTACGGATGAGAAACCGGTGCGGTCCATCAGGCTACATAGCCTTCAAAGAGTGGGGCCCACCACGGTGTTCTTTGAAGGCCTGTGGGAATCCCTCGAAGTCAACTATCTCCGGCATCCCCCCACGAAGAATACCCCCTATGTCCGTGCCGACCGTGGTACGGCACCACGAAGGATCCACGGGCCTTTTCCTCTGGTTTGTTGGTCCGGCAGAGGCAACCACCGGCCTACCGCGGCCTTACCCAGTTCCATCCCCCACCCGAGAAATGCCCGTCTTGTAGCGCGCAACTGCGTGTCTTTCCCCAGTCCGTCTCTACCTCCCCCCCCAAAGGTACCTGCCACAAGTTCTGGCTATGCGGGGACCCCGTGGAAGATGATGGGGGCCGGGTTTTACTGTAGGGCATGGGGTTGGGCCTTAAGGGCAGCGAGTGGGGCGCCACGGGGCTACGACACTCCTCCCGGCTGTCCATGGATTGATCCAAGGAGGATGCTCCCCTCCCAGTCTGCGGGTTCGCCATCCAGCTTCTTGGGCCCTTGAGTGTCGTGGGGACTTTCAACCCGATCGCAGAGCATCCGCTGCTCTCCGTCCCGTCTGTTCCGCCGTCTGCCACCGGAAGTGATGTTCTCTCCGGAACACCGGAAATGCTTGCCATCTTGGTGTGGACCCCATGCGGGATCTTCTTCCTCGATGACGACACCTGACCGGAAGCTCCGCCGTGCTCTCCACCGGAAGTTGGTGTCTTCTCCGCACGTGCGTCTTGGGCCTGGCACGGCCCTTGTTTCCGCTACACCGTCTACGCGAGACGCAGCGATCAAGGTAGTAAGTGCCTTCTCTTACCATTCCGCAGGGTGTAGGCGTCTCTCGCCGTCGCTGCCATATCTGGGGCGGAGGACTTCCGTCTCTCGGCTCGCCGATTGCGGGGGACGCCCTGCTTTCAGGCTGCTACTCCCCAGGGTGTCGTCCTCCCCGGTTCTTTCTGGGCCTTGTGATTTCACCTCCGCTAGCTCGCGGAGTATCCTGATCAGTAGTCTCCCTGCCCCGATTTAGGGGTCCCGATCGGGAAAAAGTCTCTTCCACGCGTGTATCGGGGGGTGACCCGACCGCATGCTCGTGTTGCTGCTGCCACCCAGCCGATTTGATCGACTCCAGTCCCCTTTCTTCGCGGGACTCTGCCAACTTAACCATCATTGCAGTGCCAGGGGACTCTGCGGTGCTCGCCTAGCCGTACCCCCAGGGGGTCAGCAGGGTATGTACGCGGATGAATGTTGGCATTGGCCACAAATATAATGTCCCGCAGTGTGGGCAACGTGGCGCTGTGATTAACAGTGCCTGCGGGCAGCCCGCATTGAAGGCAGAGCCGACCACCACCGTTCTCGGTGGTTGGCCAACACCTGACTACCAGTACCCCGGCCGGGTACCGAGTAGGGCTGGGTGGAGACCCATAGTGCCACAGTGGAGGAGCAGGCCATTCTTTGAATAGGGTCCACTTTCTGTATGGGTCTCTCCAGGTCAGTGGTTCCTCGCAATGACTGGTAGAAGTTGGCTGAGGCCCGGGCCAGCCACCCCTGCTTCGGTCTCCTCCTCCACTGACATAGCTGGAAACCCGCCCCCAGGGTTGCAATAATGGGCGGGTTCACACAGGGGAAATCAATGCCCCTTAATTAGGCCGCGCCGCTTCTTTCTCAGTCCTGGTGGCGTGGTCTGCGTTTTCGCGCCAGTTTCCTCATCAGGGTGAGGTTCTTTTCCCCGCAGCGAGTTCCCAGCCTTCTCCTGGCAGCCCCTTGCTGCAAAATATCCTCCTTTTGCACGCTAACCTCGCGGCCGGACTACTTCTTGTAGTGGCGCCGTCTGGTATAGCGGTCCCTGGGCCCCAGTGGGTGCATTCCCACAGGCCATAGTTGAAGTCACATCCCCTGGTTGAAATCAGGGGAGGGTCCCATAGACTAAGCGGTTGACTCAGCACAGGGGCCGAGTGAGTCACTGTCCAGAAGGCGCAGCCATAGCTTTCGCGCCATGCCCCCCATCAGGGCGGGGCTCGCTGTTCGCCCATTCCGGCCAGCTTTTGCAAGTCCTGAATCACCAAGTTCTCTGCGACTGGCCAGCCGCGGTCCCCTAGCAAGCGGGGGAGCCGCCATTTTTGGATAGTTTTGAGTCTGCAATGTCAGTTTGATTTCTTTTCCTCACTGGGTTCACACCCTGTTATCACAATGTCCTCACAGTCTTCAAGGGTGGCACCTCGGTGTCCAAGACAGGACAAAAACGGCGCGCCACACCTTCGCTCCACTCCAGAGCAGATTAGTTAGAGACAGCTGAGCAACAGTTTGCTCTTCAGTGGGGCGCACGCCAGGTGCATTCCCCATCAGCCTTGGTGTCGCCATGTTGGGCTTCTCCACACCACGCGGATCCTCCATTCCTTGAGTTGTCACGCTCTCGTACCATATTCGAAATGGGGCTCCGCTCTGCGGGCGCAGCCCACCACACCATACAATAAAGATTTGCATCAAGATGCACCACCACATGTTGTACCTGATCTAGGCTGGGACTCATGTTTCACTACCTCAGGCTAGGCTCACTCTCTCAGGTCTGCTGTAACTCCTTCCTCCCAGTCTGTGCTCCTATGGTAATGTCTGGAATGGGCTAGAGTACTCTGGCTTTGCCATGCAGTATTGGGGCGTCTACCTGTCTTGGTTAGGCGAGCCAGACCCTCTCCAGGATTCCTGACCACGTTAAAGGCTATCCTTCTGGCGTCCTACCAACTGCACTACCTCAAAGTGACTCGGTCAGCTATTGCCCGCTCCAAACCCCCACTCCTTTCAGGCCCCTGTCGTCCCTGCGAACTGACAATACCTGTCAGCCCCTGACCAACCCTAGGTCCGTCCCACGCAGCACAGAGTGCAGCAGACACTCTCCCTGTTTCCCAGTGTGCCTGCTAGAGCCTGTCCTGTTGACCGATCTGATCTCAGCGCTCGCTCCAAATGTAACGGTTTTTGTGCACCGGCCTGACCACCCAATCTCACATTGGCCCTGTGGTCTAACCGGTCCCCATTACAGTGTAGTGTCTGGTGGCACCTTTGGCAACAGGACTCTGAGTCCTCCGCATGATGGTGTATGGGGAGGACCCGTCCAGACACAGCTGAGGTAGTGTGCTGAGTCCTACCTATATCCAGTGCAGCCCTCCACCTCATCAGGGTCCCTTCGGTCACTTGGGGATGGTCCTGGCGAGGAACTCCTCTGTGGTCTCCTCTCTGTACAATCATCCACACTGTACAAGCGAGAGGTTTGTAATTAAGAGCATCTTTATTGGACGGTGGGCCATGCTGCCCTCCACATGGGGTGTATTAGCCCTCCATTGTCACAGCACTTCCCTTTACAAGGTTGTGTAGTTCTCCTTAAATAGGGTTCCCTTATCCCAGCCGGGATGTCTTTACTCTGTGCCAGGTTCCTGGACACAGTCTTCTTCTATTCAGCTACTATAACATAACTCTTAACTACTCTAACTGCTCCTACTCTTAATCTCCTCCTCGCAACAACACTAACTTGTGCTCAGGCTGTGCCTTATGTACACTCTGGAAGCTGACAACCTCTGACAATCATAACCATGGAGTCAGAGCCTGTGACCACTCCCATCCATACATAGGGCACCTCACCAGGGTGTGAGGGCAAAACCCTCCATAATTCTGCTGGCATGCCCACAACTTAAACCAGGCCTTACTGTCAGCAGGAGAGATGACTGTAGCCATTTTACATGACCGCTACACTCGCATATCCCCAAATTTCAACGGTGTTTAAAAAGTAGTTGTGCTGTGCACTCCTGTTGGTGACCAGGAGGATAACTTGAAGTCTGGAGCTACAAGTACAGCAGTTTGTCTGGGTTCAGCTAATCTAATAAAATTATTTATTTATTTTTTAATTTGGGTATTTCTGCTTTAAACATCTATGGTTCACCATGAAAGGTTCCAAAACTTGAAACATAGCTCCAATTTTTACATGCAGTGTGGTAACCAAAGGAGTTTTACAATTAGATGTAATCAAGTATGCAATTGTATAATAATTCTGAAAAGCCACGGTTAAAATAGTTGCCTTGAAACATTTTGCTAAGGAAAAATGACTAATGTAATTTTCCATCCAAGAGGTAAATGTTAGCTGTTAACTAAAAGGTCAAATACTAAAATGGATATGTATTCCATGATTTGAATTGTTTCCTATACTAATTACATGTGACATTTGCTTTGGCCTGACAATTCACTGAGTGATTTGATGTTTTTTTTTTGTCCAATGCACCAGCCGACCAAAAACGGCATGAAGACAGAAAAAGCAATGGAATGGATCACAGCCCGCCGGTGAGATAATATTGGATTAAGTTATATATTTTTGCTCTTGACCACACTTTGTCACCTATATGTTTAGAAATCAGAAACCAGTAACAACAATAAAACCTGTGTGGGATTGAATCCTGTGGGTTTAGAAGCCATTGAATAAAGACTTCCGATCTTAAAAGTGGGAGACTAGTTTGGCCAACATGCTATTTGACATTTGGGTTTCTAACTATATAAGAAATGATTTCCTTATAACCAGTCATGCATCCCTTTGGGTGCCTCATGATGATGATGATGATAATAGTAATAGCAGCATGTTCTTGTATAGCGCTGCTAGTTTTACGTAGCGCTTTACAGAGACATTTTGCAGGCACAGGTGTCCCTGCCCCGTGGAGCTTACAATCTATGTTCTTGGTGCCTGAGGCACAGGGAGATAAGTGACTTGCACAAGGTCACAAGGAGCCGACACCGGGAATTGAACCAGGTTCTCCTGCTTCAAACTCAGAGTCAGAGTCTTTACTCACTGAGCCGCTCCCCACGATGTTTGTAGCCACCACATCATTGGCCCCAGCACGTTGTGGCTACGTCACAGATTTCTGTGCGTGTGTACGGGAGATCATGTTGTGTGTTCCTATGGAGTGCCGAACGAGATCTGGCAAGGAGAGGAATGGGAGATGGCTCCTCCCCTTCCGTTAGCCTCGTCACTGACGGTCCCGATCACGTGATAGCAATGCAGCACTCAAAGGGTTAAACCAAGTTTACCGCCTGGTGCTGCAACATCTCAAAACAGTGAAGAAATTCCAGCAGTTCCTGTACATAAAGCCAAATCTCTGATGTTTTACAGCAGGTAACAGAGATATTTGTTCATATATACTGTAGCACTAACCGTGTACTCCGTGCGGCACATAGAATGTTCAGGCACGATTATACACCGAGGCACCGGGAGATAGAGGCACCGGGAGATAGAGGCACAGGGAGATAGAGGCACCGGGAGATAGAGGCACCGGGAGATAGAGGCACACCCCCCTCTCCCCACCTCCACCCCCTCTCCCCACCTTCTCTACCCATCCTTCTTCCCCTCCCTCCCCCCATCTCTCTTTCTCCCCCCCCCCCTACCTTCCTCTCGTTTTCACTCTTTCCTCTCTCTCACCTGTGTAATTTATCTCACCCACTGAAGGAAATACAAAGCACACAGTATAACATTGGAAGTGTAGGTACCTACTGAAAGGGTCTAACCTTGACGTGGTTGCAGGCTGAATGTGTTTTGGCCTCAAAATTTCATTAAATGACCCATACTTACGCTAAGAAAAAAACATATAGAAATGAATCAAATCATTTGTCACATTGAACGTGCATTGGGGCTTCTGCTCGTACACAGACTTATCTATGCACTGATAGATGCAGAACAAACTGATTCAGATAGACAGATACACACACTGATAGACACAGGAGACGGACTCTCCCTCCAGCTGCACTCACTCACACAGACAGACTCCAGAAATTCAGCCTGTCTCCTGAGACTACCCAAGACTTTGGGCGTCTCCTGGCCGTTTAAGGATAATTGGCCAGTCTGAACCTCGAGGCACCCCTGATTCCAGGGTCCAACGGGGATTTCCACTGGTTCCTATTGAGTCTAAAAGGAACTGTATCAATATGTCTAGAAATATTAAACAAGTAGCACGATACATGAATTTAACGCAATCTAGGTTTGCTTGGCAATGAAGTCATAATCTATTGGCCATTCTTTCAGTTAAGCGCTTCACATTGTGCAGTAATGCGCTGAATGCCAGTTGGACAGCAAAGGCGTTCATTTCAGCATTAATTGCACCAGGTTTATATAATTGCCACCCTCACTCACAGCCGGTCTAAGACACTTTGGCGCGGCCTTCTCGCTGTAGCCAATCAGCCGCAGGGTAAAGCTAGCCGCCGGCTGTTTCACCATAAAGGTAAGTCCCTTACCCGTAACCCCCTTACCCTAACCCACAATCAGACCCCTAGCCTTAACCTCTTACCCACAATCAGACCCCTTACCCTAAAACCACTAACCCCTTACCGTGACCCCTTACCCTAAAACCCCTAACCTTAACCCCTTACCCTAACCCCCAATCTGACCCCTTACCCTGAAACCCCTAACCTTAACCCCTTACCCTAACCCCAATCTGACTCCTAATCCGTTAACCCCTTTCCCTAAAGTAAACCCCAAACACTAATCTCTCTAACCACTTACCTTCGCGGTGAAACGGCCAGCGGCTAGCTGTCCCCTGCGCCTAATCGGTGGATGATCTCCTGCGGCGAGATGGCCGGGCCGGAAGGTCCCCTTCCATTCACAGCCGTGTAATCGCTTTGCTTCTAACCTTCCATGTAAACTGATTGAACGTTAGTGAGTAGTCTGCAGCAGAGACCTGATGAAGGACACTGCCATACACCGTGCTGACCCTGCAGTGCTCCGATGTATGGAACAGTCCTTCATCACTGATCTGATCCATAAACAAAACCAAGCGTTTATGGCTATAATCAACCAAGCAAACACTGGTTTATTATAACAGCATTTCCCCAAATAAAACCCGTGTAATGTTATAAAAAGGATTGCTTCCGTGGTGGATTATATTTGCAATTGGCTGGTTTTATTTAAGGCAGGGGTGCTCAACTCCAGTCCTCAAGAACCCCCGCCAACAGGTCAGGTTTTTAGGATATCCCTGCATCAGCACAGGTGGCTCAATCAATCCCTGCTTCAGCACAGGCGGCTCAATCACTGAGCCACTGATTGAGCCAACTGTGCTGAAGCAGGGATATTAAAACCTGACCTGTTTGGGGGGGGGGGGGTCTTGAGAACCCCCTGATTTAAGGCCCATCAGCTGCCGTAAGAAGTACATTGAACAGCCAAACCTGGTTTACTAACAATAATAATAATTATATATTCAGGGACAGCTGTATCATCATTGGACATTTTCATTTTGACCTGCTTGCTGGCTGTGAAGCTAAAAACAGTCAATCTGTTTCTGAACCTTTTAGAATAAGCGATGAATAATTTGGCACGAATATGCACATTACAGCTTAATTTCTAAACCAAACCGTTGTGCGATGCCAATAGCTCCTTCAGGAGAATTTACATAAATTACATATTTTCACCTGTTCGATGAAAGATTCATAAGCCTCCCGGGGGAGGTGGGACTCTCGGGCTGTGCGTGTTCACAAGCAAACATTTTATTTATGCTGCCGCTCAAGTCAAAACACTGGCGCAGATCTGCATACACCTCAGCTGCTTCTGTCTGTCGGCAACAGGGAGAGGAACGGAAACCTAAAATCAAACTGTCAGCCCACTGTAAATCATACAAATCAGGCACAATGATACGAGATCCAAACCCGGGAGGAGATCATACGAGTAATGCGGAAGGGAACTTTCTCCATTATGTCGGAAATTCTACTGACATCAATGGGAGTTCTCAAGACCCCTCGTCCAACAGGTCAGGTTTTACGGATATCCCTGCATCAGCACAGGTGGGTCAATCAGTGGCTCAGTCTCCGACTGAGCCACTGATTGAGCCACCTGTGCTGAAGCAGGGATATCCTGAAAACCTGGCCAGTTGAGGGGCGCCTTGAGGACTGGCGTTGAGAACCCCTCCTGGGTTAACATTACTGAAGCCCTGTGTGACTATTTAGAGATAGGGGAAAGGAGTGATCTAGTGGTAATGTCACTGCCTTTGAAGTGGGATGCGCTCAGTTTAAATCCCAATGCCAGCTTTAACATTGGGAAGAGTCACTTCATGTCGTTATGCCTTACAGAAGGTTGGAAGATTTATGGGGAACAGGCCGCGGCCTGAAATTCTATTATACAGCACTGAGTACCCTGCAGGGCTATATCCTCACAGTGTTATTATTTCTGCTGCAGAGGAATAGGCTTGATGAACACGTTTGACATTTTGAACGTCTAATGTTGATAGTATTTTTCCATTGACCCAAATAAGATCTGTGTTTTCTAGTTACAAGAACAAACGGACAAATACACCTTTTTAATTGGGGGGGGGGGGGCGGGGGAGGTTGTGATTACAAAGAGACACTAGTGACATTTGAGACCATATAGTACTAGTTTAAACTGTGATGCAACAAGTAAACGCGACCTGACATTGCTGGCTTTTAATTCAATACGCTGGGAAGAATAGGGTTGCCAGGTGGCTTCCCCAAAAATACTGGACACAATGGTGAAAGGTGACCCTTGAAGATATCTGTGAGCTGTACCCCCCTAGCGATTCTCCGTCGGCAGTGTGTGTATAGAGAGAGGGAGAGAACTACATAGTGCGATCAGTATGAAAATTTATATATGAAAAACACAATAAAAATGCGCACTTACAATTTGCACAACGTATAAAAGCATGTATCACATAATGTGAATGGAGGATGTCCCGAAACAGCTCACCGCCTCCTACAGGTCAGTCTGCTGGCTTCCGCAGCTCTGTGTCCTGGACCGGAGCTTCCTTCTGCGCGCCCGTCTGCAAGATGTGACGTCACTGCATTCAGAGCTGGTTCTACGGATCGTCTCCAAGACCAAAATTGGTCCACTGGTAAACTCTACGCGTTTCGCCTCAGCTACCAAACTGTTTCTCGGCTTCGTCAGGAGTGCCAACTGCTTTGAATATAACCTTGCTCCTGTGAGTAGATCAGCTATACGAGCCAAGACATTGCTTATATATCTACTCAATACATAACGTCTGCACTTATATGTATATATTGTTCTCTTATCTCCCCACATGCTCCCCCTGGATGTTTTGAGCAAATACTTAACCCTTGGAACCCGTGACACAGATCCCACCAGTGAGGTTTGAGCAAGGGGTTGGGTCATCTGTCCCATTTTGTATCACGTTTTCATTTACTACACTGATTTCATCCATCTAGTAGCGCCTGTCTTTCACCTTTTTCCTCACATTGTCAGTGTGTCTACGTCACTGTCTCAGTGCATGTGTGTGTGTCTATCAGTGTATCTGTGTCAGTGTTTGTGTTCACGTCTGTAGGGAGTGTATATGTCTGTGTCACTGCGCCTGTGTGTCTGGGTGTACATAAGTGAGTAGCAGAGTAAGACGGGATGAATGATTGGGGTGAGTTTAATGTGTTTTGTTTTGAGAAATAAGATCTCATTAACAAAACGGTCCCACTTGTCGTCATGTGACCACCGCTGACACTGTTTTGTGGATAATTCCCACAGTGTCCTCTTTTTGGGGATACAAAATATGGTATCTGTAGGTGGAAAACACAGAGAGGGAAGCAGGGAGGAGTGGGGGGCTGCAGGTGCGGAGACTCGGGCATGACATGCACCCCATTCATTTGATGAACCTGCTTTTTAAAATGTATTGGACCTAATCAATACATTTGGGTATTTACTTTTTCATATGCGCGCCACGAAGGAATGGCGCGATGCCAAGTCCTCGCACACCACACAGTTTGACCTGCCGTCCCAAATCAGAATACCTTGGAGAAACAAATTAATGTGAAGGCCCACCGGTTAATTAACCTGGGAGTTATTTCAGAAGACGGCTCTCTTACTAAATTGCTTGATTACTTTTCCCATTCTGCAGCAAAAAGGGAGGCGAGATTTCTGGTTGTAACATTTCTGGCAATATGCAAATATGTATATACAAACTTTGCATATCATGCAGAATTGCACAGCCGGAAGCAAATTGTGTAAGAAAATAAGTTAGGACATGCAATAATTGCTTAACACATCAAGATGCAAATTTGTGCATAAATACGCGTTATTTTTTGCCTGGAAATGCCATTATCGCAGTTTCATGAATAGGCCCCACTGTTCCCTTTCTGTCACTGATTTTCTGTGTTCTCATTGACAGCTGCACAACGTCTCCGTTGCTTTGGATATGCTTGTGGATGCAGAGCTCTTAGATTGTCCGATCGACCCTGCAGGTCAGTATTTTTGCCTCGTGTCCCAACGAAGCTACACTAGAGTAGATGTGATTTTACCTTGACATGAGCGGCAAACTCCACTCCTCAAAGGCCAGCAGCAGGTCGGGTTTTTAGGCTATCCCTGCTTCAGCACAGGTGCCTCAATCAGTGGCTCAGTCGAAGATTACCGGAAGACTTTATATATCGACTTTTTCTCAAAAATATGGTGGAAAGTTTAAAATGTTGCTAAATGTTTGTAAAAACTCGAAAATACAGGAGAAATTGTTATCTGTGAAGCAAATTTGAAGTTATTTCTCACATCTCTAATGATGATAATGAATGTAATGAATGTAACTGCCTCTTGGTACAGTTGTGGCACAGCCTTGGAAAGATATTCCCTACTGGGTATTTTCCGGCATGGCTCTGCGCACTTGAGTAGCTCTCTAAAGCCCTCGACAATAACAAAGGGCAGCATGTGAACTTGAAGCATTTTGGCCAATTTGCCCTTCAGCATAAGGGCCCTAGGATATCCATGATGGGAACCTATCAACAGCTTTGCAGACCATGGGTTGGTTTAATAGATTTCACATCATTGTTTTAGGTGGTTGTCTACTGCCAGATGTACAATTTCCACCATGCCAGGCTACCCACAGCCTCATCATAACTATTACTATTTACTGCTCAGTCTACCAGTGCAAAGTACATCCATCATCATGAAGACCTTCACCACCAAAGCTCTCTGATTGATCACCATGAATTGAGTCATCCATCCTTCTCATAACGGTGCTAGTGCCCTTCTCAGAGTTGCCCTGTGATGATGGGTCAGTGCTTAGACTGGCCTTGAGAACAATGATAATAATGATGATGTTAACACCTCCCTTTGAGTTTTATTTCTGTTAAGACTGGACAGATCCTTGAGCTCAAGTACAACTGCAGATTTTGTAGTAGTTGCAGAATATATATATCTCCTAGTCATTTTCCCTAGGATATCCCACTGCATACTAGTCCTTTTCTGCCACGACCATAATGACTACCACCAATATCCCACCTTCCTAACCCATATATTTGTATTTTAAACCTTTACTGTGTGTGTCTGTATTAACATCCAAACTCCACAAGCCAGAGGTGTTCGTCCTGTTTATAGTCTGTGCATTACAAGAAACTGGAGTGAAATTTAGGAGAAATTTGAGAAATTAGGCGAAGTTGTGCTGAATTTGCAATGCAAATTGACTCTCTTATGCTTGGCAAATATTTTGCAAAGATTGGCGTTTTTCTCCTAAAAAAATATATATAGGTGAATGTGAAACATTTGCACAGCGCTACTGAAGATGTCTGTTGGACATGGCCTTTAAGGAGTTGTCCTACATTTTGGGCTGCTTCTTTCACATCACTCTGGTCCAGCATAGTGGGTTTCTGACTGAACCCTTCCCGTTCTGTCCGATATAGGGGAAATAAGAAACTCCAGCCAGGAAGTGATACTACATATAGAATCCGCTCTCTGTGGGAGGATTAGCAATGCTCTATCCTGGCTGATGATTTTCTCTTAAAGCAGCAATATACTGTAGCTTGGCATTAAAGAAACTACAAATATTACATGACTGAAGCAGGGGGTCTCCGGATCTGAACCTCATTAATTTAAGCTCCTGGGATCCCTGCTTCCACAGTTATGAACCTCTGTAGGGGGTGACAGTATCTCTGCTGAGTTTAAATCCCCATGTCATATGGGCAATTAGGAAGCCGCACCGGATGACGTCACAGCTTTCTATTGGACCGCGTGACGTGAGACATTTAAAGCCGCCATTAGATTAGACACCATTTCTCTGCCTGCAGGGATACCAGCGCCACTACGGAGGTAAGTATCTCCGGAAGCACTGGGTCCCCGGGGCTGAAATTAATGGGGTTAATTACTTCCAACCTGTAATAAAAACAATATATATATATATATATATATATATATATATATATATATATATATAAAAAATTTTTAATTTTTTTTTAAGAAGCTAACCCGGTATTGCTGCATTAAGTAGCACCTGTGTATATGATGATTTAAATATTATTTTAAACCTTTGGAGTGCGTGAAATTAATTTTTGGGTTCAGACCTTTTTTTATTTCTATTTTTCAGGTATTAATATTTCTCCTCATTGATGCTGTTATTAAAGTCTCCACATTTTAGCTGGCTGTAACCCTGTCTAGCTCCAAAAATAAACACAGTGTGAAACCTAAAAAAGATATATATGTAGATTTGTCAAACGCTGGAAAATGGAATTCTCCAGACATAGATTTTTCTTTCGGGATAAATATTGAGTTTTCTTTTGGGTTTTGATATCTTGAACCGTGCATCAAACGTAAAGGCAGTTAACATATGGGCAGATATCCCCAGACAAAGGGAATTTACCCCTACTTCTGCTATTGAAGTTAACATCGACTGAGCCACTGATTGAGCCACCTGTGCTGAAGCAGGGATATCTTGAAGACCTGATCTGTTGGTGGCCTTTGAGGACTGGGGTTGGCCACTTCTGCCATGCTAGAGGTTTTCCTCTTTCTCCCACTCACATTCCATCTCTTCCGACATTGTGAGAAGGTCAATGTGAGTAGTAAATGCATCGTTACCTGTACGTCAACCGGCCCCGCACAGTGCTGAATAGGAACCCGAGAAACAGCTTGTCATAGTTTGGTGTGGACCTTCTGAGAATACAGTAACAACGTAACTGATCCAGCTCAGACATCCTGTGACATTTACAATTGTACAGTATCATGAGACTGCATTTATATTCTTTTTTTTATTCTTTTTTTAGCTGTACAATCTTTTTCAGCAATCCTATCTCCTTTTTCCCCCCCTTCTTCATGCCTCCACAGATATCGTGAACAGAGATCTAAAAACAACACTGCGTGTGCTGTACAGCTTGTTCCTGAAACACAAGAACAGATGAAATGTGCATCAAAAGTGATTAAATGTAATCAAATTATCCTGCAATGTGAAAGTGCAGGGCATCCAAATATATATTTTTGGGAGGAAATAGAAATTCAAAACAGAGAGAGAGATATATATAGATGATATATATATACAGTGTTCGACAAACCTATACATTTGCTCGCCCCGGGCGAGTGGATTTAACCCCCGGGCGAGTAAATATTGGCCCAAGCAGCACACGTTTGGTACTAGGTGGCGAGTAGATTTTTTTGTGTGGCGAGTAGATTTTTTGGTGATTTGTCAACCACTGTATATATATATATATAACCTATACATATATACATCATATATATATATATATATATTATATATATAATATTATTATATCCATAACCATACACACACACACAACTGTATGTATAATATATATATATATATATACATACAGATATATATATAATTATTTTCATGTCTTATTTTAAAACCTAAAATAAACATTTGTATGAACCCCTATCACTCACGTGACTCTGTGAATTTACAAACACGGATGACAGACTATAATCGCAGGAGATAGCACAACATGGTTTGTTTATTTTAAAATCCAGTATGGGAACTGTGCCTCCAGCAGCAGCAGCACAATGTTCTCAGATAAACCCTAATCACGTGAAAGTAATATGCTACTGCAATAAAAAGCTGTAATGAGTATGACCGCACACCTATAGTCATCAAGAGTCTCTTTTATTAGCAATCCAAGATCCCCAAACTCCAAATTAAAGATCCTCCCCTTCACCACTGCTCTCACACCAGACACATCGGCTCTACCTGATTGTCTCATTGATTTTACGCATCACCGTCTTAAATAGTCTCACTGATTAAAACTCTGTACTTTCTATTAAGTTGCCATGTTTTCTTTCAAATGTTACTGACTTTGGTCCTTTGAGGAATATATTTATACACGTCCAATTGCGTTTAATGAGAATTGGAACTAAACAAAATAAAATAAAAAAGATGTTGAATGTTATTTCCATCAAGTTCTCCTTCAAAAAATAGTTCTGCGTTTCCAAACGTAGCTGCCCTTATTATACAAGTTAGGGCGGAATAGACCAGCGTAGAATTTTGGAACGGCTCCAGTTAAAGGCGCAATCTCCCAAATAGTCACCCAGTTTCATTTCTTTGGGCCTCTGAATGGCAAAGGGTTTTCTTTCAACTTATCCCACCCTGTCCTTATCAGGAAACCAATAAAGAGGGCGGATTCTGGCTGTACAGGCACTTGCTAATTACACAGTGACATCACACTGTGACATCACACACAAGGGAGCAGCCAGAGGAAACCAAACCATCAATTAAAAATACTTATAGGGTTCATATTTAGGTTTAAAAAAGCATCCGTTACCCAGTGGAGACCCCTTAAATTTGCCACTGGAATTAGTTAACCTTGGTTTTAGGAGGTCTTACGTAATAAATGTTAAAGGCAATTTTGTCGTAACAAAGGGATGCACAGAAGAGTAATACATCCCAGCAGCTTGGTGCAGCTCCCCTCCATTTTGGGGTCCTCCCTAACCAACAACCTGCCCTCTGCTGGGTCCGGGGTGGCCGTACTGGCAGTGCGGCCCACCTGGAACTGGGGCTTCCAAGTACCGCGGGGCCCTCTGTACTCGCTGGACCGCTCACCAGCTAGGTATGAATCGGCACCCTCCCCTCCACTCAGCTGCCCGGGTCACAGGTCAACACTGGGGCCTGGAAAAGCTGTCTTCAGACCTGAGAATAGTCATGTACAGCAGGAGGTATGCAATCTTTCCCCCCTGCACCCCCTGCCAGCTCCCCCCCCCCTGCTTGCACTCCCCCTCTTTACCTTGGCTCTGGCGTTCTGACATCATGTGGCATCACGTGACCCCGCGGTGTCATTTGGCGCCGCATTGCCATGGCGTGACGTGTCACCAGAAGCCGTCTGAGCGAAGGTAAGGGACCTTACAGAGGCCTTTGCTGCTCCCCTGGCATTTAATTTAAAGCGCGGGAGCCTCTGTAAGCGCCGCGCTCCAGTAGGAAATCCTACGCCCCCAGTTTACGCCCCCCTGATTTAGAGCAATAGTAGTGGTTAAGAAACAGTGACTTGATGCACATACAGTACAATATTGGGGTGTATTCGTTTTACATGTCTCAATTTTGGAGTCAACTTTTTACACAAACCCATTTTTTTCCTATCTTTCTAAATTGAATGCTCTCTTAAGAAATTCAGTTTTTGTTCTTGTTTAGGACTGATTGTTTATTGAATAACTTCACTATATGAGACTCCACAACTGCCCAGGTTAAAGTTCCAAATGTGTGGCAGCTGAGGGTTCTGAGCCAAACACAATTACAGTTTAATAGAACAATTGCTATATCTCACAAGACATAGGAGACTCCTTGAGTTTGTTTGGGTCCTGTGCAGTTGCTTAGTTTGCTTATTCCTTACAGCCATGCTGTTCCAGGACTTACTAAACATGAGGCTGGGTATCACACCCCAATCAGTCGTTAAATGGCAGTGACATAAATGGCGGTTAATTCCAGATCGGGCTGCAATACTCTGCATCGGCACTTAGTGAATATTCCCCAATGTATTGATTCAACAAACTGGGAATTAGTCAACTAAAGCGAGTTGTTCTGGGTAAAATAGACTCTGGGTTTTGAATAAGGGTGCCACCAATTTAGAGGCCAGTAACCACAAGGACGCCTCATTACTACAAACGCGTAGCTTATGATCTTGGAGGGGCTGCAGTCAAAACCCGGCTTTCAACTTATTGTATTTAATCATACTGTCCACCGCACTGAAATCAACCACAAATACTGCTGTGTGGAATCTTCAGGACAGATTTGTTACAGATGTAGCAAAGCTTGGTGTCTTCGGGCGCCGCTGCAATGCATGGTCACGGCACCGAAGGTTTAACGATGCAGGGGGTTCCCGTTCAGAAGCATGAAGCCCCCGCAGCTCCATCACGGCAGACACTGTCCCCCTGGGCGCCGCAGACTTTTGCTTGTTTGTCTGCCGCGCCGGGACAGTAAGTTTGGCGACATCTGTAGCTTATTACAGCTTGTACATTTAAGGTCAATGGTAACCAAATAAATCTAGGAACAGCCAAGTGAAAACCGTGAATAGGATCCATAAACCTCCGAGAGGGACCCATAGCTTTTCATTTACCATTATGAAACTGGATATTACTTCTGCCCAGGTTGAGCTCTATTTAAACGAATGGAAACTCTAATTGGATGTGATTTCGCTATTTCTCATACCACAGTGTATAGGTTTGCATGTACTGTATGGAGGCATACAGTAATACTTTCTTTTACTGACTCGGCCAGATACAGTAGAGGAAACGTTTATTCTAACATTTGCCGTAAACTAGCCGGGTTGCATTCTGGGTATGTGCTGGGTATGTGCTGGGTATGTTCTGGGCTAGTTTGAGGCACGTTTAAGGCATTTCTGCATTGACTAACGACCCATAGGATTAACACAGCAGGGATCCCTGGCAGTCCAATTCAGTTTGAATGGGACTGCCAGGGACCCCCGCTGTTAATCTGATAGGCCATTAATCAATGCAGAAATGCTGAGGCTAGTTTAAGGAAAGTTTAAGGCATGTATTCAGAATGTACCTGGGTGTTTCCTGAGTTTTTTGGGGAATTGCCACTGGTTTTTGTTCGAATAAGAGTTGCCTCTATTGTACGTATACAGATCTAGCACAAAAATGCAACATTGAACAATCTGAAAAAAAGAGTTTACCTACAAACAAACTGTGGAAGTGTTTGATGCTGTAAATGTATTCACTTAATGGAGATCGTTGTGTGTAATGTTAATGGTTATTGCAGTGCGTAAAACCCAAAGACTAATCACTGTAGAGCAGAGGTTGTCAACCTTATGTTTGGTTAAGGAAGCCTATAATTATAGTATGAAATTCTGCAGAACCCCGACCCTCTCTAATAGCGCGTCTGAGATCAGATGCATTGTAAGGAACCCCAACCCTCTCTAATAGCGCGCCTGAGATCAGATGCATTGTAAGGTACCCCAACCCTCTCTAATAGCATGTCTGAGATCAGATGCATTGTAAGGAACCCCAACCCTCTCTAATAGCGCGTCTGAGATCAGATGTATTGTAAGGAACCCCAACCCTCTCTAATAGCGCGTCCGAGATCAGATGCATTGATAGGAACCCCAATAGAGTATAGCATTATGGCTCCTTTCTAATATGTACTATCTAATACAAACGTCCAAGGATAGGTTACAAAAAGACACTATAGGGATTATTTATTTAAGTGCGAATAAAATACTGCACGGAAACTCCCATTTATGTATTAGCCCGCGATTATAGTAGCCACGATGGCGCGCACCTCAGAAACAAATCAGTGGAAGTCAATGAGGGCGGCCATAGTGAGTGCGGGTGTGATGCAGAGCGACCACGCAGCAGATTTTTCAAGCTACAAATAATTTTGTTTTTTTTTCTCGCGATGGCCGCATCACGTGAGCGGTTCAGCCGAAGATGAAGATATGTTAAGGCCCTGAATCCAAGCAGAAAACCAACTTTTTTGCTGAAGAAAGTGAAAATGGCCTCCAGCAAGTGCTGAGTGTAAAGTCTGCCCCGTCGAGTATGAAAAGAGTGCTGTGTAAAGCTAACACCACAAGCAAAGTGCTGAGTGTCAAGTTTTCCCTGCCGTGTTTTTAAAATGGCTGATTTGAAATGTTTGTTTTGTAATGTACATAACCATGCAAAATAGTGTCCCTTCAGGTCATACGATGATGATGACTCGTATGTGGCCCCAGGAAGAGACCATGTGACTGCATAATGCTAAAGACCCCAACAGTATGTAACGGGTATTCCACCCCACCCAATCTCATATGTAGTGTGGGTGAGTAGAACATGTAGTGTTACCGGTGTGGTGCGTATACCTGTCAGGTTCACAGGAGGTCTGAGCTTCCGCTAATGAGAGCCTGGGGTGAATCCTCTGGAACGAATCTTCTTTTACAGCGCCTCCACCTATGTAGGATTCTATGGACGTGTAGAATGACCCTACATAGGAACCCAATTAGAAACCACACACACAGTCAGTGATTATAATAACTAAGGGCTTTACTATGAACATAGAGAATATCATAATCAGTTACATAACCGCATAACCTGTGTCCCTCTCACGAGGAGACACTACCCGTGACGTCTCGCAGGACATTTCCCCCACACTAGGTGATCCCACCCAGTGTCCAGTGAAACCCCCACACCCAATGTCCCGTACTCCTACGGATATAGTCAATGGGTGACTGCGCAGTCACTAAAACCTCTAGGCCTGTTGGTGCACATGTGATGACATAATACCTTCCGAGCACTCCGGTGCTCGGGTCAGCAACAAGCTTCTCAAAGGGTCAGACGTGCGATGCATCCGTCTGATCCTATCCAGGTGATATTCTCCAGGAACCCCAACGAGGGTCCCACCGCTTCACGGGAACACAACCGTCTCTCGATAACACACCGTCTCACGGGAACAGCGGCCGCCGCTATCCCTATCTATCCCTAACTAACCCTAAAGTGACAGGAACCCTAACCTAGGGCCTGTCCCTGATGAACCGCAACCTGAGGTGACTTGGGGGAAACTCCTAGGGCCTGCGGGGTTAATAACCTGCCCCACTCCCTTATCTACCCAAGTCCCTAATCCTCCCTAACATCTAGCTACTTGCTACTCCTAACAACCTGCAGCAGACACACCGCTCTCACTGTCAGCCTGCAGACATTCACACACGCTGCACACACTGCGCCCAGCACATGCAGCGACACACACACAGCTGGCAATCGTACACAGCCACCTGGATCCCGCAGCAAATCATCCACTGCACACACACTGTGCCTATTTGCCAGTGCGCACAGCACTACCCGCTGTGGCACTGCCAAACCTGCACCTTACATACACTAAGGGTGACCTTCCTATCTAGGGCCGTCCCTTATCAGTTACCCACTACCCTGGTGGGGAGTTGGGGCCTACCTGGAGGGTGTGGGTACCTATCTGGATGCAGGAGCTGCTCTCACTCCCTGCACCCTTCCTTCCCCTTCAGCTCCGCTGCTCCAACTGACGTGACTCAAAGCCCGGGAAATGTATCTATTCTCCCTCCAGGGCAGTCCTACAGCCCTATTGGCTCCTATCAAGCACCTGGTGCCTGCCTCACTATGCCTCATGGGAATTGTAGTCCCGAGGCCCCTACAATAACATTGGGGCCGCGTGCGTTCCTCCCCTCTGCCTACACTAACTCCTAATGGCCGCCTCAAGCTCTCCCTATGCTTCCCTACCCTCGCGCGACCTCCTAAGAGCTGCCTTAGCTCCCTACCCCTATCTGCGCATGCGCGACCTATCTGGGGCTCTCCTGCCCTCGCGCGATCACTGCGCATGCGCGGGTCTCTCCGCAATGGCGGCGCCCTATCCGCCCGGCTCCGGGAGCGCCGGGAGCCCTGAGATGCGCGTGCGGCCTTGGCAACCGGCCGCACGCGTCCCCGGCAACCCCCGAGCCGGGACCTGACCGCCCTCTCCCCTGACACTGCCGAACGGAGCCGCCATTGGACGCGGCGGCCCCCGCGATCGGCAGTCAGGTGAGGGGGGTGCGGTAGCGCTGGGGAGACCTGGCTACAAGTAGGATAAATGAATGAATAACCAGATACTTGTAGGGGGGACCCCTAAACATAAACTTGATAGAAGACAGGTACTGGGTTGCAGTCCCGGATGGTAAGCTCACTAATAAGTGACGCTGTAGTTAACAATAACACCAGGAAGATTGAGCATAATAAAACCCTATAACGTACCAATTGTCTAAATAAAGTCCTGAACAGGAAAACATGTAGCAAGCGATTGACTCACTCTGAATGCTGCACAGTCCATGCGATCCAAAGGTGAGGGGTCACCAGGTGTGCTTCCGTCCAAGGGGCAGGCTAGTAGAGAAGGAGAAAAACTGGAAGAGCACTACTGTAGGTATCAAAAAAGTGGAAAGGAGGGTGCGTATCCCATAAAAAGATTATTTATTGGTCATGGAAAAACAGGGCAATGGAGAGCCCTACCAACGTTTCACGCTTCACAGAGCGCTTTCTCAAGGGGTCCTTTCTACTTTTTTGATACCTACAGTAGTGCTCTTCCAGTTTTTCGCCTTCTCTACTGGCCCCTGGAAGAGAGCTGTACCCGCAGATGAATTTAGTATGCTGGGCCTGTCATGAACTGGGTCACATGGAAGATGTGTCCCCCCAAATTACCAAATACAAACCGCTGCAAAAGCAAGCAACGTGTTGTGAGCGCAAGTAAGATGTGGAAGGTGGGTGTGTACCCAGTACTACTGAACTCTCAGGGGTTACTAAAGCAAAGAGAAAGAGGAAGAAAAAGAAAAGTATTTCTCAAGTCACAGCGCAAGTGACCGAACCACTTGAGCCTCCGTTATCAGGACAACGTGCGTCGGAAAGGCACCGGGATGTGCTGCAGACCGGAGAGACGGGCAAAATTGTCACGGGAACGGTGGCAAAGAAAAAGGAGGAGCGAAGGGAAGCTGAATCCTTGATCCAGGATAAAGAGGCCTTAATTTCTGCACATCATACTGCCTGCCATGATTATGAAGTCCTGCGGGAGCAATCGGATAAGGAGCGAGTAGCTAATGCTGAAGTATAGAGGTGTACACTCCCAGCTATACAAGAGTACGAGGAAACAGTGTGTCTCTTATGGAGTGAGTTGGAGGAGGTGACGACAAGTCTGGAAAGGGTCAACACCTCAATTGCTATCATGGATGAAAAGCAGAACAAGTCTGACAAACAGATTGCTAACCTCAAACAGAACTATAAGGAGGCTCTGCAAGAGGTTCACACTCTCAGCACAGAGGTGGGACACTCACACCAGGAGGGCCACAGTCTAAACACAGAGCTGGGTAGGTTGAAGGAAACCCCTGAGAATGCCCTGACTGATTTAGAGACTGGACAGAGACTACTCGGGCACACTCTACGGCAAGTATTACATTTAAGATAATGGATACTACCTTCACCAATGCCCTACTGTTCAAAACATGCCAGGGTTGAAGGCGCCTGCTGCTCAACCCCACCTAGGATTAGTGTAAATATAGGTAAATTACCAGGGGGAGGCTGCTGAATTGTAGCCAGCCCCCTTAGGCCACACTGCAGTGCACAGGTGTTGCTTGATCATGGTCAATGCACTTACTGTGTGATCCAGAGACAGGGGGAGTAGAATCAGAAGTACTAAAAACACTTACACGACCATGTGTAAGTGGCACACATGTCAATAGTTTCTCTCCTTCTCCTCCTCACTCCTAATCCCAGTCATCTGGATTTTCTTATCTTCAGATTAGATAACAATCCTTGTGCCCCATCGTCTTGGGGTGCACCCCCATCGATAGTGTTGAGGCCAGAAATAAGTGTTAGATTATAATAAAAACTTTTAATAACATAAAAAAATCCAAACTCGCATTCACAAAAAGTCCAAGCGGCGACTGCTTCAAGTCCGTGCTGACCGCGACACTACAGCACCTCTGCTCCCATGTCCGGTTCACAGCTCTGGAACGCAGCTGAGACGCATGCAACACAGACTCCTACGGTGGCCTCACTGGGACATTAGATGGAGCTATGCGTTTCACCGTGACCTGATTCTGCAAATCTAACCCTGTGCTCCCCTATTTTTCTCTGTTTTCTTTACTGATTTAGAGACAGTAAAGAGAGAGAATGTAAGTCTGAAAGAGGTAAATTCAGATTTGTCTGTCCAGGCCAGTGAAGGAAAAGAGAAGCTTTACCTTTGTGGGTATACACGTTTGTCCCCCTTTTCTACAAGTGAAACCCTAGAAGACTGTGTCGCGAAGAGCCTGGGCAAACGGTTGTGCTACATAAAGGGAGCCGTTTGCCACAATCTTATACTATATTAGTGAAAGCACTGTATGCCTGCCTGCCTGCATGCATGCATGGCTGCCTGCCTGCCTGCTGGATGTCCGGTGTCCCTAGGGGAAATCTCATTGGTCCCTTGGGCCGCCCCCGCACACCTCTCATTGGCCTGAGGCGGAGTGACGGCCCAAAGGACACACAGGGACACAAACACACACACAGGGACACACACAGGGACACACACACACACACACACACACACAGGGACACACACACACCACCCACAACACAACCACAGTTACCACGCACAGGTGACACACACCACACACACCACAGCCACACACTCAACAACCACCACCTGACAACCAGGAACACACACAGGCCAACAGTCGGGGTGTGTACATCAGCATGTTAACCCGGGTGGGGGGGGGGGCTCACATAACCGCCGACAGTTCCTCGCCTCTTCCTCCCCGAAATCACCCTCCACACCCCGCGCGCACCTCCTCCTCTCCCCGTGTCTCCGCCTCTCTTCAAACCCCCCCCCCCCCGGCGCCTACAATACAGTGCAGCGGAGGGGCGGCCCCGGTGACAGCCAGGCGGGGAGCTCCACAACAAGCTGCTGCCTCCCGCCTCAGTTTCCACTGGGAATCGCCGGACGGGTAGGAGCTGCCGGACGGGTGGAGTGAGCTGCCGACGGGTGAGGGAGCGGCCTTCCCCCCCCACACTCCACCACCCCCTTCAAATCACCTCCCCTACCACCCCCCCCCCCCCCCGGCCCGCTACATCAGGCGGTCGAGCGAGCGCCCGGGACACACGCGGGGAGCGCCAACAACAACATGCCTCCGCCTCAGATCCACGTGGATGCGGCGGACGGGTGATGGGGCTGGCGGATGTGAGTAGTGGTGCCGGAACGGTGTGAGGGAGCGGCCTTCACCTCCCTCACCCCCCTTCCGACCTCCCCCCACCGCCTTCACCCTCAGGACCGCGCACCCACCTCACCGCCACCTCCCCTCCCTCACTCCCTTCACCTCCCTTCCACCTCCCTCCGACCCCCCCTTCACCTCCCCTCCGACCCCCCTTCCCCCCCCTCCACGCCCCTTCACCTCCCCTTTCACCCCCCCCCCCCCCCTCCCCTTCACCCCCCCCCCCACCTCCCTTCACCCCCCCCACCTTCCCCTCCCCCACCCCACCTCCCCCTTCACACCCCCCCCACCTCCCCTTCACCCCCCCCCACTCCCCACCCCCCACCTCCCCTCCACCCTCCCCACCCCCCCTTCACCTCCCCTCCACCCCCCCTTCACCTCATCAGCTCATCTCTGTCTGCTGCCCATTTCCAGCCACCCCCATGCGGACTGACCTACCTATTTCATTGGCTGTCCTTGACCAATCACATATATCCCCTGACAAAGTCGCCGCAGTGTGCCGAAACGCGTAGGGCTGGTGACGTCATCGGCGTATGTGTTTGTGTTATTGGTGGGGAGTTCCTGGCGTCCTTGCGCTCGTCTGCGGCGGCAATTTCAAGAGCTAGCAACTGCTACATGAGGGGCTAAGGGCGTGAAGGCATTGATCCTTTCTATCTGTGCTGCCCCCCGTTACAGGAGTTCGTGGTGGCTCTGGGCTCTCTACATCTACTCTTGCGCTATGGGGGACTCCACCTACCATCGCAGATGACCACAATTAGAGATTTCGCTCCCACGATGGTTCTTTTTAAAATCCTTTGTGTTTATTTCTTATGGGTTGTTTGATATTTTTAAATAAATGTACCTTTTTTTATTCAGTTACGTGCTATGGAGCTTGTGCTTTGTTGTTTGTTTTTTGTCCATAGATTGCACAAGTGGTTTGGCTATACCACTTTCCTTAACTGCAAAGACGCTCCCTGGATCTTCAATTGGACTTTTACATCTCTCTGGTTTTTTTTTCTTTTGAGTGGAACATTTCATTTGGGACTTTTTTCCTTTTTTTCCACTATCACGTTATGGTTTGTAGATTTTTTAGTTAAAATTGTGTGTAATTTTATTTTTATTTTTATTATATAATGTTTTATAATTTCATCATTGTTCCAATTACAATCCTCCTTAGCGCTACAATATTTTGTGTTGTCCTTGATATATATATATATATATACACATTTATTCACCCTACCCCAGGATCGATGCAGAAACCTCAGCACTGCATGAGTAATCAAAAAAAGAATTGTATTGAAACAAACCGAAACACCCACCGTTTCGGTCCGCTTTTTCCTTCAGTACAGCAATGATGGGTGTACTATTCACTAGTAAACATAGACATATACAAAATGTACAGTCCCACACAGATTACCCACACCCTAATTAGCGTATATAACAGAAGTAGATGCACGTGTGCTACTCTACATATTTTTAATATGTATACAAGGGATAGTTCCCTCTCTTCGCACATTAAAAGAGGGCAGTTGCTAAGGCTAAATCATCCATATTGTGGGAAGCGCAAAACTTCAATTTAAAAAATGTTAAGTTTCTCTGGCAGTAGAGCGGCTATTTTCAAGTATGGAAAGTGGTATTCTTTAATTTGAAAGAAAACACATCTTTGGTTAATGATTTTCCAGTAATTTGCGTGGCTTCCAAAACATGACTGAGCCAGAAAGGCTTCATTCTACATGCCATGGGTAGTATCAGCTTCCTTAGTTGTCTATAGCAGGTTAATATACCATGTGCAGCTCCCTTCCTGTCCTAAAGTGAAATGAAAAGAAAAACCTGCCAAGTTTATTCCTCCTAGATACACATGACTACTGCTTGATGTTGTGTCTGGGTTTTGGCTGCGTAAAAGAGGTCTTTTCATTGGCAGACCTGATATGAAGTCCAGAGGTTCTGGCACGTAGATAATAATACTAACTCAGACTGGAAAATCGAGTTTTGAAAAAACTTGAGATTTTACTGGGCCGCCATTAAAAAACGATCACATTTACGTTCCTGGGAAACTGTGCAATCACTCTACTCCAATCTATTAATAAACTGAAGGGAGTTTCTTTTTGTGGGATTTTTAAAAAAAAAAAAAAAAAGATTTCTGCCATTAGTATTTCTCAACTCTTGGGTATGCCTTAAGGAAAGTGGCCACTGAACCTGTTGTGCTTTTTATCTCTCACAGGGTGGAACCGGCGAGGGAGGGGGGGAATTCCGCTTACCTAACCGCACTTTTCAAACCCCCTCCCCCCCCCGTTCCCCAGCAACTACCGGTGACGTTAATTTGTTTATTTATAAAATGTTTTAGAAACGGCAAAGAGCAAGAGCACTGCAAAAGGTGAGAGCTGGGAGGCAAATACCTACAAAATCTAAATTTATTTTGCATGATGCCAAATGAAGACATAAATTGGACACCTCTGACGCGTTTCACGCCGTATGCTGTGCTTTACTCAAAGAGAGCCTTTTTTGCTCTTTTGCTGTTCCTATCGATATTTCTCCACGGGATGCACACCGGGACGATCAGCCCAAATGTAGGTATTCACACGGGTGCTGACCTCTTTCCCTTCTCTAACAGTGCTCACTAACAGAGCGCCGGTTCCCCTTTAGGTTTCCGCCTCCGACTTTTTAAATCCTGGTCTGATCAGACTCCCCCCTTTCTTTACCGATCTGTCGGCCTACTCTATCCAGCTTTAAAATCGTCCTCACCCGAAGTGTGGTCGGTCTCAACACCGTGAAAGTGCTTAACCTTCTATAATAGTTGGTTAACTGTGCGGACCCACACAGCGTAACACCTGTTTCCATCACGTGGTGGCTGGGGTGACGCAGCAGAAGTTTAGCCCCGCCCACTTCTGCTCATATATATATATAAATAATTATATCTCTTAGTATATATATATATATATATATATACTTACGGGAAGCTTCTGGAACCAGATCTCAGGAGGAAGGGAAGTAGTTCATAATGATAATAATAGGGCAATGGATTCCCTGTTATTTTTATAGAGAGGGACAGTACCCTAGTTAGGTCAATTCCACAGAGATGGTTCCCTTTACCATTGGGGGGGTTCCATAGAGAGGCAGCCTATGCCCAAGGAGACTCACCGACCGTATTCCTGATGCATAGTCGACCAACCCCATCGGTGTGGTTCATGACTGGCCTCACTCAAGGTGGCACGGAGTGCCACGAGATGGGACCTTTATTCCCAGCAGAAGAGAATAAGCACCAGGCCGACAGAGGCCTATACTGGGAATAGAGGTTCTAACGAAGTCACCTCGAGAAGGGGACTTCCGTAGGTAATGAATGGGATCAAGCCTCAGCACCTCCCTAGCCTGAGAGAGGGCAGTTTGTAAGTAAGTTCAGAGAGCCCAGGAAGATTGGCGCCATGTCTATCTCAAGTTCCAAATGTATCACGGCGATACCCCGCTTAAAGGACACTCACTTTAAGTACACTCGCGATATGTACCATGTCGCCCAATGGCAAACGCAGCTCCACGCATGCGCCTGTCAGGCACGTCCTGAACAGCAATAACGGGCTCCTTAGCCTTTCCCGAAGCTGTGTGCAAGCGGGGAGACTTAGAGCCTGTTACACATGCTTTAATTTACATCATTTATGCACGTATATGAACGATGCGTACGAGTACATGCATAAATATGTTGGAAAAAAAGGTAGGGCTTCACTTTAAGTAATTTTCCGCTTCACATACATGCTCGCTGTCCTTGATCACGTTAGACTGCTGGGTACTCCTGTATAGATGTAACCAGATAAGTCTTGCTGTTGATAAATAAAAGTTCCTGGCGTCCATCATTGCTATATCAGATTGCCCAGCACTGCATGAATCCAGAACCCTGGTAAGGTCATCACACATCTGAGAAAGCCTATATAAGAGCCATTGATGTAAACTCTATAAGCCCACAGGGAGGGTTACCTAATTATCCCCCCTGGCAGACTGCATGATTTCTCCACTAGTTTCCCCCATTGTAGTAGTGATCGCTTCTTGAGATGTGGGGGAATTTGTCCATAGAGGAGTGGGGTGCTGTGGGTTACATTTCAGTGCGAAATGTCGTCCATTGTGGTCCCCTCTTAGTCTAAGAGCTCTCAGACTTTATCTAGCAATATGGGGTTAACCGGACCGCTAGGGCCGCGCGCAAGGGTTTGGTAAGTCGTAAGGCCCCAGAATTCGTTATCCCCATGCCTGCTATACTGTTTGGGCATGCAGGTGGGGTCAATGTCTTCATCACAAATACCCAGTACTGTACATTGCATTTTTTGTATTATAGCAGCACACATTTTCCCCTTTATGATTTGAGTCTTCATGCGAAGGTGCGTCTCCCAGACCGGCCGTTAATGCCATATCTTGACTGTGATGGTCAGGGACCGGGGGTGTGTGACTTCAGAATGGGCTTTATTACATATCTGGGCGCATCGGGGTCCAAAAACTCCGCGTCTAGCAGCACTCATTTTACAATGCCCACTCATGGTGAGGGTAGTGTGTTGGATAACATGGACAGGGGGGTTGTGGTGGTGGTAAGCGTGCTGGTAATTGTCGAGCCACTCCTAACAATTTCGCCCGTTAGGGTCCGCCACTTACCGGTGCCCGTTTCTTTGTCTGAACCGTATTTATCGTTTTGGGGAAGGTATGGTGTTTAGATCGACACCAATTACAATCTTTCCGCGTGCTGCCAACTATAACCCTGTCTTTTACTTCGACCGATTTGGTACTAGCGAAGGGGGGGGGGGGGGGGGGGGGGTGGGGTGCTAAGTTTCTGGGCGTCGACGCGGCTCATAACGTTTGCGTGCATGGACGGGCCATGGGTGGCCGAATAGCTACAACCGTCCGAACAACGACCCGATGGGTCAGGTAGTTCTACTGGGGGGGCCGTTCGTATCTAAATTAGTTTTGTGCTCTGTTAATGTTGATTCTGCTCTCGCGAATGTCTGATCTTCTGGTTACAATAATTGGTAGACCAAAATCCACCCAGCCAATCGTAGCCAGCTTTGATTCTTTCCAACATTTCCATGAGCAGTAAGGAATGAGTGAGTTGGAGTGGTCGTACATGAGTTTTACATTGAGTGGTCATGAGTGATGCTTGTTTTATGTTTGGGGATGAATTGGTGTTTAGCTACCACTGGATGTCACTGGTGTTACCCCGGACCAAGGTTTATAATAACAGCTTCACAAGGTGAACTCTGGGATGGTGAGTTCTGTATGTAATATTTGTGAAATGTCAGGTCATGAGGTAAGTAGACACCAATGAGAATGCGTAAAAAAAGTCGGCAAATCCTTTCAGTACTCATGGTAAAAGGGCTGTTAGATATAGACTATAGCCACTGCGTTTGTCTATGTTTGCACACTTTTCAAATGTAATACTAACATAACCGAACAAATGAATCAGTATACGAGTGTGAACATACAATGGATCACGAATCATAAAGAAGACCAACCCAAAACTTAAATTAGGTTTTTTTTATTCTAAGCAAAATTCGTTAACAAAACCATTGATTGCCACCTGGCTTTTTCATGCTTTCCTCTATACCATTTGCCTTCAGTGTTCACATCATCCCATACTTTCGATGAAGTGGGAGAGTTGAGAGATCAGAATGTCTACGAAACTCACATTGCTGTGTTTCGTCCAGCCTCACCCTCTGAATGTTAATGACCATGGAGGACAAAGCTTTGAAACCAACGCTGCATGTCATCTACCCTGTGCTGCTCTACATCTGCTTTGCCCAAAGGTGGACAGCCTTTGGCCCACTGAGGATGTGAGACGTTTTCTGCCGTTCGCTGATGTTTGTTGATGTTAAAGCTGCTCTATTTCACTGAACTCACCAGCATTTTATCCCCTGTACATTTCCCACCTCTAACGTCTCGATGAATGGCTGCGATTGACTGTATAACGCCCGTTCTTTTATGTAGCCATGTAGTTGTTGTCATAACTACTTTGCCCGCATTACAACTTGAAACGAGAGGTAACTTTCAATGTACTGTATTACTGTCCAAAAACATTATAAAAATAAATGTTGATGTATAGGAATTAGGAAGGCTGGTAATACTCAACACAACCCCTGGTGAGACCTCAAGGAGACACCTGGTTCAAAAACGCTATTTTCTTCTACGGTATTGTGTCCATCAAGACCGGAGATTGGATCTTTGTCCCAAACCAATCTAAGAAGAGTGTTACTGTTATAAGCGCAACATTACAGGTGCAAACAACTATAGAGATCTCAACATATAGGTGGCCTATGCATATAGCTGTAAGACCACCTCTGTGCAGAGGACAATTTAACGTCATACTCCAGGGCAGGAGTATTCCTTTTCTGTGCTATTGTGATTTTATGTTTGATTTGCGCACGTTAAGTTTTACTCGTAATTCCCTTAACTAATGCCTTTTTGTAATACACTGTTGGTGTTCGTGTACAATGAAGGGGGCAAAATTCTTCAGGATTGGGGTAAAACGTCTTTGCACATATTGAATATTGATGCAGGGGCATCATGGTCGGGCCACGCACTGAATGCCGATAAAATTGAGAAATACCAGGATAATTGCTGATGGTCCCCCACTCTCCAAGAAAGATAAGGAACAGTAGATGAGACAATAAAATGGGATTACTGCTATATCTAGGTTCTCTGCCATGTGAGAAAAAAAAAGGATTTATGTGAAAACTGAACGATCACACATTTTTTTCATTTTATTTGCAACATTTGGGATTTTTTTCCAGAGCCGTCTCCATTTAAATCACAAACTGGAACTTCTCTGCACGTCTCTAATGAGGATTAGGAACAAAATACACAGACTACCACTGATGGCTGCTCCTTGCTACGCCCAGAGAGGCTTGACATACACATCCATCTTACACACAAATGAATTGAAGAGAAACCTATTGTCGGATCGTAAACTTGGCTGCCACGGCCTATTGTATTATGGATTTTATACTCGCAGCTGCTTAGATTAGGAGAGAGAGAGAAAATGTTACGTTTGGCACTAAGTTAGGATAACATATGCTTTCCAAATTCTTACGGTACTCTGAGCATCCTGTGTGGCTACAAGGCTTATGTC
The DNA here is from genome assembly GCA_036426205.1 of Ascaphus truei. NCBI lineage: Eukaryota > Metazoa > Chordata > Amphibia > Anura > Ascaphidae > Ascaphus > Ascaphus truei. The sequence goes on from CM071571.1 coordinate 9,186,645, forward strand.
CAACACTCAAACTTGAAACCATAAGTTAAAGTTCACAGATCTCCTTGTTTCAATTTAGTTATGAGTGCAAATTCCCCCCATGTTTCAACCTTTAGGTATGTTATTATCAAGATTCCCTGCTTGAAAGGCTAAAGATACTGGCCTCTGAGTGGGACACGGTGGATACTTCGTCCCATCTCTGGTTAGAGATATGATTGTAAGCACGTTTAATCAGTATCAATGTTCTAGGGTGTAGCTTTGGTCGATATTATTGGAATCTAAATATGTATCCCCTGTTCCCTCAGTTTATATAGTAGAGTCTCAATAAAAACTGCAATTTACAACCACACACACGATTGCTCTTGTAGACAGAGAATTACAGTAATCCCTATTCCTTAACAGACTCAAAACCATCTTTGTCTTTGACACTGCTCAAGCTCAATTTCTGGGCAGGTCAAGAGTATAACAGGACACATCTTGAAACGTAATTGTGAATGTTTTCAACCAAGGAAAATCAGATAGATGTTGGTGATTATATTAGTGCTGCGAAGGTAAATACTTCATTTTATCCAAAACCACGCAGGAGACGAAGAGCTTGTTTACTCGCGAGCAGAGAGAGGAACCCATGATGGTATCTGCACTTTCCACATGTCCATAACAGCTTCATTTACCGCTTGCCACCCAGGGGTTAAATTCTACGCATTTACTTTTATCATATGTTTATTTTAGAGATGAAAAATAGACTTTGGAGTGGTGCTGGATGAAGACTCTGGTGAGCCCTACTCAATACAGATGAGGGCCCTCTAAACTTTAAAAAGAATATTGTGGGCAGGTCACTATGTAAACTGTTTGGCGTATCCTCAATTGAAAGGGGGAGCAGAGTCCTTCCTGAACTGAAAACTACACCGCGTGAATGGATAGAAGTCTAGAGAACCTAAACAAGTAAGTCTTCTGAGAAATGTTGCTAGTGTTGTCCGTCTTTTCTGTTCAGTACCAAGTTGCTTTTAACGTTACATTCAACTTTGTTAATAGATTCAAACACTACTACTAAGGCCCCTCAAAATATTATAGGTATTTGATTTTTTTTTTTTTTTAATTCGTTAGATTTGGAGGCCACTCATATTGTGACCCCTAACTGATGCTTATTTAGCTTAGTTGTAATTCGCACTTTGGAGGTCTCTTAATAATGGTCACAATTTTCTAATGCTGCTCATGTAGAGATGGGTGAATTTTATATGGGCGATTTGGATCCGCAGGGATAGCCATTCCGCGATTTCAGCGGCTCAATCTCAAAACGCTGATTCGCAGTTTGGCGGATTTGTAATTATCCTTGTTTCCAGGTAGCATCGTTTGAAAATTGTACCAAATACAAAATTTACAATGTATCTGATCCCACGTGCTATTAGAGAGGGTTGGGTTCCTTACAATGCATTGCTTCAGGCGCCTATTGAGAGGGTTGGGGTGTCCTTACAATGCATCTGATTCTCAGACGTGCTACTAGAGAGGTTGGGGTTCCTACAATGCATCTGATCTCAGACGCGCTATTATAGGGTCGGGGTTCCTTACATGCATCTGAATCTGTGGACCGCTATTAGACAGGGTTGCGATTCCGCAAATTTCACAATATAATTATAGGTTCCTTAACAAAAAAAGGTTGTAACCCACTGGTCTACTCTATACAAAAGTCCTACCATTTGCCAAACTGGGTCAAAACCAGTACAAAACAGCATTATCATATTTCCCATAGAAAAATAATCCTATTGAAAGCAACAGGAGTTTTTTCATTTATACAACTAGTGGAATTATTTTGCACTAGTTATCCCAGTTTTGCAGATGGGGGGTGGATGTTGTAAATAATTATTTACGTGTTGCAACATTCTAGGTAAAAGTGAATAACGTGATATCTAGAATGGAGCAGATATCCATGAATCATGCTGGTTATCTCTTCTTGCTTTCTTAGGGATACAAGACTGGGAAAAGTCTTTACGTGTTTACTTGAAGATACATGTTGCTTGGTGAAACAAATGATGAGACATAAGCCATTTTATTGTTGGCTCTGAATGTTACTTAAAAGGATTCCTCAGTTCAGTCAGATAAAGACTCACTTGACTATCTGTAAGTTTCTTTTGTCCTGTATTTTACTTCATGGCTGTTAACCCCTTCCACATTGGTCTTCAAGCTGCACCGTAACCGCGGTTATACAGGGAGGGGTTTCATTATAAAGTTCCTGGGACAAAAAGCTGCACACGAGAAAGATAATCCTTACAAATCAATGGGATTTCTTTTGTTTTAACCATTTTGTGCAGCTGGTGTTGTCTGGAGACTTTTTTTTATCTGTATATACATGGTCCATTAATATGTGGTAGGCATGTGGAGCTGAACCATGTATCGTAGTAACTAAATGACTTAAAATGTAACACATGCAACTATATAAAACAAAAAAAAGAGCGGAAAAAGAAAAACACAATAAGTCCCAATACAAAAAAAAAATGTATAAAAAGAGAAATAACACGCACATAATAAATAGGATCATGTAGTAGATCCAGTCATCCACACGTCGCGAAGGACACTGCCAGCGAGGGCTGTTATAGAATCACCGCAAGCCACAGCAACAGTTTCTAAATTATGAACGACAAGAACAGTCCACAGCAGTTGTTGCAAGCGTGTGATTTCAATTGGAGTTGACGTCCTTGGGGGTGGGGATGGTGGATGTTGCTTCCAGACGCAAGCGTCCCGTTACAGAGGTCATCGTAGCCCTCTGATGACTATACCTGGCACCAAGGGGTCACGGGTCTCGAACAGTCCAACGCTGATTGCGTTCCAGCGCCATAGGTGGTGTTGGTCTGATAGACCCTAGGGAAGCGTGGTCTTAAATACCACGATTTGTATTACCAGTTTCCTCGCCAATCCATTCTTCGCTATTGACCTTTTGTTATTATGAAAATATGAGCTAAGACGCGCTTATGACATGGTATACACAAGATAAATTTAAGCAGAACCACTCACCAAGGTATCAATGACATTATGATTAGTATCTTATATGCAATAGTATGGGTTACTATATCCTCTGAAGACAAGTGGTTAAGATGTACAAGCCCACTCAACCACTCGACACTCAGGTCTCTTTGGACAGGTTCCCTGAACTAAGCATACTCACAACCGAGGTTGGTAGGCAGGCTGTGCAGCTTCAGATATGCAGTATAACAGGAAAGTAGGGGACAAAAGCGCCTAGCAGAAACGGAGCAGGAAGGATATTCCAAACAAAATACATTAAAGGGTAACTTTAATAATTATCTTAATGGTGACAAAAGAGGCCACCCATCCAAACGCGTTCGAAATGTTCGAACGTCACAGCGTTCTTTTTCAAGGACGTTCGAAACGCGTTGGATGGGTCTTTTGTCACATTAAAGTGCCCTTTTAATTTATTTTTGATTCTGGGTCCTTCCTGCTCCGTTTCTGCTAGTGCGCTTTTGTCCTCCATACTTTCCTCTTTACTGGATATAGTAGAAAGTCTTCCAATTAGTGAATTAACCAAGCCGCGGGCAAATGAATGATAACAAAGCACATAGGATATACATACATATAAAACAACCGATGATTAGTGGGGGGGAAACAATGATGATGTGTGACAACAAAATAAAATAAATAACTCACATATGCTAACCAAGTCATGCAACAAAAAAAGACATAAAGTAATGATACGCCATATAATTACAACTAAAACATGCCAAACTAGAATTTAGGGAAAAGGCGTGCAAGTGAAGAGACTCAAACTCCTTCAAACTACAGGACATTTTCTTGTAATCTTAGATTTTTTGCCTATTATTGAATAAGCGGCAGCTGATCCCAAAGGGAAAACCCACACCCTGAATGTTTGAAACTTTAGCTATTGATATAATAAATACGGCCGTAGCAAGACTTACTGTTTCCAGCACCACGGCCGCTCACGCAAAAGTCTGGAGCACTGGGACCGGTGTCTGACACGATCGGGCTCTGGTAGGGGCACCATGCTTCTAAATGGGACCCCGCACGAGTGGCCACTGCTTCGAAGACGTTACGTCTGGCTACATCTGTAAGGATGGGCAGTCTGGGGTGGTAGTTAGTTTTTGGGGGTGGCTATAAAAATATGAGTCTCCCTGAACGTCATAGATCTTAGTCGGACCAATTGGGGCTTCGATGTAGGGGCCCAAATCCAATCCTAAAACAAACCAAACCCACCTTTCTGCCTCTGATGTGGGCTCAGGTCCTCCCCTCCCCCCACTATCCTTTCAGAAAATTACCCTCCACACTTCTTGCCGCTCCCCTCCCCCTCCTCCACCCCATTCCCCCTCCTCTCCCCCTCCCTTCCGTCTCCCCCTCCCCCCTGTAAGTTTCCAGATTTCCACTTCCTTCTTGAGGCCACAGGGGCGAACTGCAGGATGGAGGCTTCCAGTCTCCCAGGAGGATCTCATCAGCCAGCAGGAGAAAGGGAGCATCCAATCTGGGTAACCACTGCTGACCCTACAGCTAAACCAGAGGATGTAGGTACACTCCATCACCCCTATTTCTCTCCCCACCCCCATCACCCACTTTCCTTCCATGTTCCCCACTCCCCCCAATCTCTCTCTCTCTCTCTTTCTCCCTTCTCCCTTCTCCCTCATCACGTCTTATGTATTCATGATGATGCCCCCATCCCCCATCATTGAATAGAGGCCCTCACTGGTGTTTAGAGTGAATGACTATAAGAGCTGGCATTGATATCCACACTGAATTAGTGAGTGGCTGTCACTGGCAACTACAGAAATTAAATAAGAGATACTCCTACCCATATTGCATGAAGGACATGTTATACTCATGCGAGTGAAGGAGGGAGCCAGTGCTGTCACCTACAGTTAATGAATGGGTGGACCAGCACTGCCATCCAAAGTGAATAAATGAGAGAACGATCATTTCTATTCATAGTTAATGAAAGAAAGAATACGTTTTGGCATCCATCATGAATGATGAAGTCTGCACTGCCACCTACTGTCAATGAATGAAGGAGCCAGCACTTCTACCCACAGTGTATGAATGCATGCACTAGCACCCACAAATTATAAGAGTCTGCCCTGAAATGTAGCCCCCCTCTGGGGGCTACTAATTAATGTAGGGGCTTAACGGCATTAATGATTTAACTGGATGGGATCACTCTGGTATTGCCCCTCCTCATCATGTAATCTAGGGGACTGTACAGAAGGGATTGCCACTCCCTTTTTATGTCTAGTGATCAGTGATGTTACCATAGGGAGATAGAAGGGTATATATAGTTCCACCCAATGTTCTAGAAGCAGGTTCTTTGGATTTCTGGGAGAGGGTCTCACTGTGAGTCCTTTAAATATGTTTGTGTATAGTTATGTATATTTAAAGTGTCCTGTCCCTGTTTATTATTTTCAGTTAAGGAACGTGCCCTATATAGTTAGCAACCATAGTAATGGCCCAAGATTGTTCTCATGGTGGAAGAGGAGTGATGTGCTTAGTAAAAGTAAGCGTTTTCAGAGTAGTAATTCCGGAGCATAAACAAATCGGCCTCACCGGAAGGTTCATAGGGAACTTCCTATCCAATATGCAGTAAGGGAACACTGACAGAGCAGAGTGTATTCCCAACGGGAGCCCACTTGAGATGGGGCACTATTGACGCTATGCAGGGGATTGCCCATGTAACCAATGCTAAGGGAAACAAGCATAAGTACCTCCCCAGCGTGGGAGTGAGGGCTTCCATGGGACAAAGCACAGAATAACTTTATGATTTGCCACCAGTTGACATGTCTAGTGTGAAGTCTGTCCTTGTATGGCATGCCTTATAAACAGTTGAATAAAGCTCATTTTGTACTATAAAAGTTCCTGGCACCCATCCTTATTGTATCCGGATATCCACGCCCAGCCTGCACCCACCCAGCACCCTGAGCATGTATGAGAGGCTGAGCACAGCCAGGTATATAGTGAATTCGATGTAAGCGCCTTTAGAGCCGGGCAAGGAGGGTTACATACAGTACATACATAAGAGAGTTTGCCAAGACACACACACAATATAAAAAGGATTTGATACTCATTGCCAACCACATTGAATAAGTAAGGGAACAGACTGCATTAGTGCCAAGACACCCATGCGTGAGGATGACTGAGCCTGTCCTGGCACCTACTGTACATTTAATAAAGGCAACGCCATAGTGAATGAACATCACAGATATTTATGTCATTAGAATGAATGAAGGAACTAACAAATTAAATAAACAAATATTAACTAGTGCAGATAACTTTTTTTTTTTTTTTTTTCAAAAGTTTTTATTAGGCATTGTGTGGAATACATTGTATACAGAATAAACAATATTTTGCCTAATACAGGTTTTTCTTGTTTTATAGACAGAAAGAGGGAAAGACTCAACGCTCCCCCGACCTTCAAGTGTGGGTCGGCAGGGTTGGCGTGAGGGTCGAAACAGAGAGAGGGGGGGAGGGGGAGAAGTAGTGATGGAGAGATGAGGAGGGGGGGGGGGCAGGGTCTGGGGAAGGGAGGACCCTTCCTCCTCTGACCATTGTACTGTACTCTTCCACTGCTGCTGTGTTCTACTGTGGGAATGGTCGTCACTAATCTGTCATACGGGACAGCCACGGTTCCCATGTATTGTAAAAGGGCTCCGTTTTCCTTTTTAGAAAAGCCGTGAGCTTTTCCATTAACATAACTTCCTGTATTCTGTTTTTAACAGTTTGCCTAGGGGGGGGAGACACCTTCTTCCACGAGGCCGCCACCGCACATCTAGCCGCCGTGAGAATGAAGGAGATCAATTTACTTGTTGGGCGGTCAATGTTCTCGATTGGCCTGGCCAGCAAGTAGGTCAGCGGATCAATGGGTATTGTGAGGTCTGTGACCTCTGTGATTAAAGTCTGTATGGTTTCCCAGTATTTCTGAATTTCTGGACATGACCACCATATGTGGGCAATGTCACCCTTTTGTCCGCAGCCTCTCCAACATAGGTCTGAAGCCAGAGGGTAGATTTGATTTATTCTAACTGGGGTAAGATACCAGCGAAACAGTATTTTGTAAATATTTTCTTTGATTGTGGTACATATGGAAGTTCCTGAGGCTGATTCCCAAATACTTTCCCAGTCCTCTTGGTCTATAACTATGCCCAATTCTGCTGCCCACTGGAGCATGTAGTCATGAACTGGAGCATCTGTTGCTCGTTCTAGTTCTGAGTATATTTGCGTTATGAGACCTTTTTGATGCGCTGTCTCTATGCACAGTCTTTCGAAGTTCGTGAGAGGGGGAAATTCCAACGTTGGTGATATTGATTGGACGTAGTGCCGAATTTGGAGATATTTGAAGACATTCAGTCCCCGTATTTCGTATTTGCTTTGTAGCCTTTGGTAGCTCAGGAATTCCCCAAAGCTCAGGAAGTCAGCAATCGCCCTTATGTTTTTGGTTGTAAATTGCTCAAATTGCCTGGGCTCACATCCTGGTGCGAATTTGGGATTTTGGATAATTGGTATGAGTTGAGATTTGGTGGTTGTGAGCTTGAATTTCAATTTGCATTTCGTCCAGGTCTCCCATGTGTGCCTCATTGGTCCTAATTGGAATTTGTTTTTCTGCAAATCTTCCCTACTCAGGGACCAAAGGCATGCTGGCAGAGAAGGCGTGCCGGCGTATTGCATTTCTATGTCTAGCCAGCAATATTGGCCGGGTTCCGCGTTCCATACTACTACCTGCCTTAACTGGGTGGCCTGGTAGTACCGCATAATGTCGGGGACCCCCAGGCCCCCTCTCCCCCTTGAAGTAAGTAGGACTGATCTTGCGACTCTTGGTTTTTTCCCCTGCCAGATGAAATGGAGAATTTGTTTCTGGATATTTTTCAATTCTGTGCCAGGGATGTGGATCGGGAGTGTCTGGAAGTGATATAGTAATCTGGGGAGTATGTTCATTTTCACCGAGATCATTCTCCCGATCCATGAAATAGCGGTGGTGAAGATTAGAATGAACTTTTTGTGAAATGGTTGTTAATTGAAGAAGCAGCTTATATTTGGAGGGGGGAAAGCCTCCCCTATTCCCTGAAAATGAAAACGTCCGGCTGCAGTGTATAGTGTGACATTTTAATTGCTCACAGATCACAAAACGAAATCAGTCACAGACCCTGCTCATAGGTCATCTAGAAGGAAAAAGTAGACGTATTTTTTTAATTCCAGAAAAAACAGTCAAGAGCAAAAACCCATGGATGCAAAAGGGTCCTTGGAGGTGGTAATTGGTTTCTATGGTTTATTTAATTACCTATTATTAAATACATATTCAGAATTAGGGTATTTATGTTTTAAAAAAAATAAAAAAAAAAAACAAAAAAAATCCAAGAAATAAATCAGCATCCCATTGAAGACTTCTCTCCTTAGTCAATAACCAGTCTTAATCTTCACAGCCCGACCCAGAGGACTCAATTTTGCCCGTAGAGTTGTCAATCCCAACGGAATACTGCCAGATTTAGCCACCTACCGACTTACTCGTAATAGTATAAGTATAAGGCAGAGAAAAGAAAAAGGGGAAAAGGTGATATCGCTAATGACCAAAAAATGCATATCCAGCTGGCAGAGCGGTGATTCAGATTGAGGGCATGTCCAGTACATAGCAGTTTCAACTCCCCAGGAAGGGAAACCACAGTAAGGGTTAGAAGAACCTAACCTCTCTGTTTTGGGGGGGTTGGGGCGCAGCGTTTTACAGAGGCCCAGCGCTTCCCCGAAGGCTTTAAAATAAAGCCAGGGACCGCAAGAGGCCTCTGTCAAATTGTCCTTGCGTGTTGTTGGTCGATGCTGCCATGGCTAACCAGCGGCAAAGTGATGCGTGGGGTAACGTGACATCGGTGTTGCCAGCCATTTGCAGACCCGATGTGGGCACCCTGAGCCGGGGTGGATGGGGGTGAGTGCCCGAGCCGGGTGGAGAGTGGGCACGGGGTGCAGGTGGAAACGGTTGGTTCACCTTGTTGTAGAGAACCCAAGACAGATGTCCTTATTGTGAATGATGCAATACTTTAAAGGTGCAGAATGAGACGTACCGCAGCCTAGTGAGAGGGTGGGACATCATTGCCAGGTTATGTGGGTTAATGCATGGAGAGCTTGCTGGGTTGTTGGACAGGTGTGGGAACTTAATGGTCAGATATGGGTTCGATGCATTGACGCTTCTTGGTGGTGGAAGGGGTGGGGACATTATGGGCTTGCTTGGTTTTGTGGCAGGTGCTGGGACATTTGGAGCTTGCTTGGTTGGTGGGCAGGGGGGGGACATTAGGGAGCTTGCTTGGTTGTTGGGTCCAGGGGTAGGGGACCTTCTTTGAGCTTGCTTGGTTGTGTTGGCAGGGGTGGAGGACATTATGGAGGCTTGCTGGTGTTGTGGGCAGGTGGTAGGGGACATTAATGGAGCTTGCTTGGTTGGTGGGCAGGGGTGTGGGACCTTAAGAGCTTGCTTGGTTGGTGGGCAGGGGTGGGGACATTATGGAGCTTGCTTGGTTGGTGGGCAGGGGTGGGGACATTATGGAGCTTGCTTCGGGGTTTGGTGGGCATGGGCTTTGGGTCAGGTCTACTTGATTATATTCATGCTGTCCTTGCTTTGATTACTCTTTCACTGCTGGACAGGTGTATGACGAACTCCGATGGATTATTTGACCAGCTACATTTTCACGAATGGTGATTATGATTTGCTACATGTCAATGTATTCGCTAGGAACCCAAATACACCAATTAATTCTAATAGGCTTTTTAATCTTAAAAATCATGTTAATAGCACCACTAACTATTAACTGGATATTAGCTTAGCATACTTGCATCTTGAAGCACTTGCCCGGGCACTCAGAACCCACATTGTTAACAAAGCTCATTTATTTTTATGTTAGGGTGAAATCCAGGCTGCTAGCCTAAAAAATGTTATTTTACTTGTAATTTTGATTTTTCCGATATAAATTTAGGATTTCTGGCTACTAAAGTGAGTGATTTCATACTTAATTTATTTTACTGAGATTAATTACTAATGAACATCGTTAACCACAAAACCGACATCTTATCAGCAAGAACACTTGTAAATGAATTGGAGAAGGCGGGAAAGAATCTATTCTTTCTAGATATTAATCATAACATGGTTGACAAATCACCAAAAATCTACTCGGCCCACAAGAAAATCTACTTCGCCACCTATTACCAAACGTGTGGCTGCTTGGGCCAATATTACTCGCCCGGGGGTTAAATTCCACTCTCCCGGGGCGAGCAAATGATATGTTTGTCGAACACTGATAAAATATAATGATCCTTTTTCCCTTGTATATAGAACACCTGACCGTAGTAACATATTGCTGTACATAGATTGTTTAGTCAGTCCCCGCCCATAGTGGTAACAGCATTACCCGGTTTAAGTAGCACTCCTTAAGTACATCGCGAGTGTAAGGACATAGCGCCCAATAGGCGAAAAAAGGACGGCAGCGTCAGAAGCTAGTGCCGCAAGCGGGGAGACTATAGAACCTGTTAACAAATGCGTTTTTTCATCAGTGTATCAACGTTATGACGATTGCTAGTACAGTACATGCATCGATAAGATGGAAAAAGAGTGCTTACAAATCTATAAGTACATTTTCGCTTAAATACATGCTTCCGTCCCATTGCGTACGTTAATAGGCGGGTAGCCTGTACAACTATTTTTGGTGCCTGAGGCCACGGGATGATAAAGTGACTTGCCGAAGGGTAAAAGGAGTTGACACTGGGAATTGAAACCATGTTCCCCTGATTAAGGCTCAGTGATCATTCATCTACTATAGTGTATTTTGTATTAAATAATTCACAGTATGACTTAGAAAAAGAAGTGAGAGATTTGTTGTTTAATTTTAAAAATCGTTTCCCTTTGTTGTAACATACACCTATCCCCTATCAATACACTTTTTAACCCCACGTGTGGGGATAACAAAATGGAATAACTCGTTTCATTTGGCTACCCTAGTTCCCGCCCCTCTATGCTTCCCCCCCAATCAGCCCTCTCTCCACTTTTCCCCCCCGCCGAGTAGGAAGCATATGAATTCCCCCGAAACCCGATGCACTTCCCCGACCCTTCCGTCCCCCCCATCTGCTCCCCTACTGTCACCTAGCGCGATCTCCGCCGACTACCCCCTGCTTACCCCTCGCCCCTATACCCACCCCCCCCCCTTCCCGCCCTCACACTTCCACCCCTCGCCCTCGCCTCCTTCTTATAGCCTCCTCTTCCGCTTCACAGTAATGAACAGCTTGCTCTACGACCCCTCAACCCTCTTCCGCTGCCCCCCTTCTGCTGCCCTTCGTTCTTTCTTCTGGTGATCCATGTCATTGGGACTCTTGAATACAACTCAGAGAACACATTCATAATCCCACACCCGAGAAGTATGTGCTGTGATGTGCTGCATTCTTTTTGTTAGAATCAGGTCCTCAGAACATTGTTTTTGGTACAAAGAATTCTCAATAAAAAGTGATTATCTTATTGTTACACCCAGCTTGGTTATTGAAGGGTGCGCTAAATCCTAACTGTTCTTCTTTCAAATGAATGCGTTTACTGTACTGCTGGTGCGCCTGCAGGCCCTGAATCATTCTAACAGCGGCGCAGGTTATGGGATTATGGAAAACTGTGGGCCTTTTGCCTTTATCTTATTTGATTTTCAAGTCAGCGGTTAGGAGCGCGCAAGGAATCCATCACAACATTTAAGAGTCCAGGTCGCTCACAACAATAATAATACTTTTAGGTATTTTAAAACCGCAGATGGCACAACGTTTTAATAGTCACGCTATGTTTATTGGAACAAAAAGTGCTGCATTAATGGGCAAATTATGGTTAAAACGATGAGTATTTTGGATGTCTTTTCTTATTATAAGGCGTTGTCCTTCCACCCATGCCCCTGCCTCCATTGCCACCTACCTCTAAATCAGGCCTGTCACAACTCCGGTCTCGAGGCCGCAACAGGAGGTTTTCTGATAATCCCATACTTTAGCCCAGCTGACGCCAAGTTGGATGAGTCTAATGAGCCACTAATTGAGCCATGCTGTGTTGAAGTAGGGATATCAAAAACCGCCTAGTTTGCCGGCCCTGAGGACTGGAGTTGTTGCAGGCCTGCTCTAAATGGAAGATTGTTACATCATGTTTCTGGCTTTCGTATGGCCTGTAAGGGATTTAAAAAAAACAATCCATATATGTATATATATATATATATATGCTATAATATATGTAAACGGTGTTTCTCTCGCCCCTGCCTGGACCCACCCAATCTCACATTGCCCTGTGGTCTAACCGGACCCCATTACACGTTGTGGATATGGTATAGTGGATGCCCTGTTTGGCTTACAGGACTCCTGAGTCTACCCCGCATTGATGGAGTGTGTTGTTGTGTGGAGATGGACCGTCAGAGACGAAGCTGTAGGTAGTGTGCTGCTCACTAACCTAGTTCCAATGCATAGCGGCCTACTCCACTCACCAGGGCCCCTGCGTATGCATGGGGATGATCTCCTGACAAGAACTCATCGGTGGTTTGGTCAACCCCTCGGTGTAATCATTTTACTCTCCCACACAGGGGTTCTCGGATCAGCTCCAGCTTGAATGTGCACCGGTGGGCATAGCTGCCTCCACAATGGTTATTCAAGCCGATCGATCTCGTCTTGCTCCCTTTAGATAGGTATAGATACCCTAGATCGAGGATTCACTTATTCATCCGTCAGAATCATGTCCTGTGCCAGGTCCTGGACACAGCCTCCCATGGAGACTAATATAACATAACTGACACTAATCGTGATAGAGACTTGAACTCCTGATCCCAGCTCTGAAGAGAGTTGAACTCTTCTCTCTCTAGCAGACACGAACCTTCTAAAATCTATACAGCAACCTTTCTAGCAAACTAACTTTTAGACACAGTGCTGTGCCTTATTAAGCTTTCCTGAGGCTGAACACCTATGACTCACTAACCATGGAGTCAGAGCAGTGTACAAGTCCAGCCATCGACAGGTGCACCCCAGGCAGGGTGGAGGGGAAACCTTCCATAATTACTGCTGGTCAGGGCCCACACTTACCAAGGGCCTTATGCCAAAAGAGAGATGTACTGTGCATTTTACATGCCGTCACTATTCTCCCTCTTCCCGCTGGTGATCCCATCGTCCTCGGCTGGGACCTAAATTTGTAACCTCTTTCCCTTCCAGGAAAGCAACTTGTAACGGAAAACAAATAACATCACACAAGATTTCCTCATTATGCAGTAACACATGAATACAGTCCCTCGCCAAGACGCCGGGCGAGAACCCGACCACGACCACAGGACCCCGTGAGCGTTAGTACCCCCCCCAAAAATATGATCTGTGGTCGGGTTTCTCACTCCCTGTTCCCATATCAGGACGGGACATAGTAATGCCTAGGTGACCCTACTCTCGAGGCACATAGGTCACCCTATGTATGTGAACATTTCTCCTATGCTCCACCTCCATCAGGGTGTCTATCCTTCTTTCTTCGCCGCCTTTACCTTACCCTACAATGGCGCTCCCCCATTGAACTAAATACAGCTCTATAGTTTCTGGAGCCACGTTTCCCTATTTGCTCCTCAATTTCGTCCATCAGGGGCTCCGGAACAAGGGATACTCCAACCCAGGGGATTTTTATATTTGCCTATTAATGCCCTCTCGCCCTACTACCTGGTCAGATCAGCATTACCTGGCCTCACCAGGTAACAACCCATGATAAGGGGGCTCATCAGGATCGACTGGATCTGACAGTGTGTCAGACCCATGGCGCTATGTCTCTATACGCTCCAGCTGGAACCACACCTCCTGTAATTCCCTGTCCCTCTGCTCGGGTGTAACATCTCCCTCTCCTCCCGAAATCTACCACGTCCTCCGCCGGATGAGGAACCGAGTACGCGTCCATCCACGCGGAGTACCCTTCAAATAACGGGGCCCACCACCGGGGGTCCTTAATGGGTTATGTCCTGGGTTCCCTTCGTCATCAAATGAAAATACCCCCTGACGAACCTTGTGGATACGCGAGTTGAAACCACCTTGAGACCCCGAGGCCTTTACTGCCGTTTGGGGTGCTGTATCTGCTACCCTCAATTCTCCCCTCCCCGTGTGAATCGATATCGGCCCTCCGTAGCGCCATTGCGCTGTCTTTCCCAGTCCGTCTTCCCCTCTCCCCCTTGTGAATTGTCCACGTACTCCGGCTAGGCGGTGAAACCCGGTGACCGTGTGATGGGGGTAGTGGGTTTAACTATGGCGGGGGTTTGGGCATAGGGACGGAACGGGACCCCACGGGTTACTACACGCCTCCGTGCTGTCCGTAGACGGTCCCAAGGATGATGTCTCACCCTCCTCAGTCCTGAATCGTCCTCCTCCAATTTCTGGGCCTTGTAAGTGATCGGGGCCCTTCCCCCGATCGCCGAATGCGTCGCTGCTTTTTTTCTTTTTCTTCTGGGTTCCGCCGCTCGCCCCACAGAATGACGTCCTCGCCCGGAACCGGAAGCGTCGCCATCCGAAGTCGCGTGGACCCCCATGGTCGGGATCTCTTCCTCTATACGACAGTCCGGTTGCTTCCTCGTCCCCGTCGCCACCGGAAGTGATGCCGTCTCTCTCTCCCTGGCGCTTGGGGGCCTGTGGCGCGGCCCTTCCAGCTCTTCGGCCGTCTGCTGCACCAAGTAGTAATAGTAAGAGGGGAAAAGAAGAAGGGGGAAAATACTCTGCTTGGTTACCCGTCCCGCATGGGTGTAGGGCGTTCTCTCCTCCCGTCTCCGCCGCCAGGTCCTGGGATGGCGGGACTTAACTCCGTCGGTCTCTATCGCGTTGCGGGGACGTCCTGCACTACCCCCGGTTTTCTTCTCAGCCCCTTATTTCCTTATTCACTCCTACTTGTTTACTACCGACCAGCTCACGGAGGTCCTCGTCTGAGTACGACCCCTCAGCCCCGGACTTAGGGGTCTCCGGGCGAGGTGACAGTCTCTTTTCCCTTCCCCAAGCCGAACGCGGGGGTTATTCCGCCGCTCAATCGCCAGTTACCAGCCGACTTGACCGCTCCAGTCCCTTGTCTCCGGGACTCGGCGCGGTTGATCCATAGCGCGCCCGGGGACTCGCGAGCGCCTTGTCACGTCCACCGGGGAGTCAGCAGTGCTTATAGAATGAAGTGGGCATAGGCCACAGGTACAAAGTCCCACAATGAGGCAACGTGCCGCCGTGTTTGACCGTGCCTCGGCAGAGCCAGCATTGTAGGATACCCAACACGTCGGTCTGTATATGGCCGCCCTCACTACTCGCCCAACACCCGCCGACGAGCACTTGAGTAGGGCTTGTGTAGAGACCATTGTGCCCACATGGAGGAGCAGGCCTTCTCTTTACAGGAGCCACTTCCTGTACAGGTCTCTCCTTCTCAGTGGTCCATCCAACTGACTGATGGAAGTTGCTGGATCCGCCACTCCCTGCTGTCGGCTCCTCCCTTCTTTTGACAGAGCTGGAACGCCGCCCCCAGGGTTGCAATAATGGGCGGTCACACAGGGAATATCATATCCCCTTAATTAAGGCCCACCTCTCTCAGTCCCTGGTGGTCGCGGTTGCGTTTTCGCGCCAATTTTCACTCCTCAGAGCTGGATTCCTTTTCCCGCGGCTAGTTCCCCGCCTTCTCCTTGCAGCAGCTTTTTGGCAAGGTACCCTTCTTTTCTTGCAAATCACTCCACGCCCGGAACTAACTTTTTTGTAGTGGCGCCGTCTGTAATGTCAGTCCCTGGGCCCAGTGGGTGCTCCCCACAGGCCATAATTGAAAGTCACTCCCCCTGGTGAAATCAGGAGGGTCCATAAAACTCAACGGTGACTCAGCACAGGGGCTGAATTAGTCACTGTCCATCCCGACGCAGCCTATGCTTTTCGCGCCATGCCCCCCTTTGGGCGGGGCTCTGCTGTTCGCGCCATTCCCGGCCAGCTTTTTTGCAAGTCCTGCACCAGCCACATTTTCTGTAACTGTCCCATGCGTTTTCCCTAGCAAGCGGGAACCGCCATTTTGGTTGGCTTTGAGCCCAAAAAGTCCATCTGTTTGCTCTCCTCACGGGGTTCTCCCCCAATTATAACAATTTCTCACACTCTTCAAGGGTGGCCCCTCGCTTTCCCATACCAAGGAATAAAAACGGGGGCAGCCATAGCCTTCGCTCCGCTCCGAGCAGCCGGGTCAAGGACAACCTCGGCGACCTTTTGCTCTCATTGGGTTCCACGGCCACGGGTGCCCTCCCCATCAGCCTCATGCCAGCCATTTTTTATGTTCCTCCGCACCACGCGGACTCCTCCCCATCCTCTCGTACGCAGTTTTCGTAACATGGGGCTCCAGCTCTGCGGGGCAGCCACCACAACACCCGGTAACAAATAAAGATTAGCTTCAAGATGCACCACCACATGGTGACCCGAACTAGGCTTGACTCAATGTGCACTACCAAGGCTAGGCCACTCTCTCATGTCTGCTGGTCTCCTTCCTCCGCCTCTGTGACTCCCTATGGTGAGTGTGCTGGAATGGGCTAGGTACTCCTGGCTTCTGCCATGCAGTACTTGAAAGGGACGTCTACCTGTCTTGGGTCCGCCTAGCGCAGATCCCTCTCCAGGACTATCCTGACCAAGTTAACAGGCTATCCCTTCTTGGCATCCTACCACTACAATGCCTCAAGGTGACTCGGTCATTATAACCCGGCTTCCAGACCCCTCACTCCCCCCAACCCCTTCAGCCCTGGTTTGTCCCTGCGAACTGACATATCCCGTCAGCCCTCTGCCCCACCCCTAGTTCCGTCCCTAGCAGCACAATAGGCAGCAGACACTACTCCCTTTTTCCCAGTGTGCCTACCTAGAGCCTGTCCTGTTGACGATCTGATCTCAGCAGCCTCGCCTCCAAATGTAAACGGTGGTTTGCCTCTGGCCCGCCTGACCCACCCAATCTCACATTGGCCCCTGTGGTCTAACCGGACCCCATTACAGTGTGGATATTGTCATATGGTGCAACTGTTTGGCTACAGTACTCCTAGTCTCCCGCTATGTGTGTGGGGAGACCCGTCAACAGGCGCTGAGGTAGTGTGTGCTGAGTTCACACCTATTCTCAGTGCAGCGCCTCCACCTCAGACCAGGGCCCCGCGTCCGCATGGGGGATGATCCTGACAAGGAACTCCTCGTGTGTGCAACATCCTGTGTAATCATTGTACTCCTCACACACAGGGGTTTCTCTGATCACTCTCCATCTTTATTGTCACGGTGGGCATGACTGCCCTCCACAATGGGTATATTAGTTCCAGATCACCGTCATCTCGTCCGTGCTCCCTTTAGGATAGGTATATCACCTAGATCGGGATTCACTTATTCCCGCAGGAATCACTGTCCTGTGCCAGTCCCTGGACACAGCCTCCCATGTTTACTATAACACTATGACACTCTGATAGAACTTGAACTCCGCCTCAGCTTCGACAAGAGCTGAACTCTTCCTCCTCTCAGCAGAACCTTCTAGCAACTATACAGCAACCTTCTAGCAACTACTTTAGACACAGTGCTGTGCCTTATGTAAGCTTCTGAGGCTGACACCATCCCTGACATCACTACCATGGAGTCAGAGCATGTGACCAGTCCCAGCCATACACAGGGCACCCCACCAGGTGTGGGTGAACCTCCATCAATTACTGCTGGCAATGCCCACACTTACCAGGCCTTACTGCCAACAAGAGATGACTGTAGGCATTTTACATGACCGCTACATATATATATATGATATTATATATATAAATATATATATACTATATATATATATATATCAAGAAGTAGCTTCAGAGTGTCTGACACTGGAAACTTCCACCTTAAAATCTTTGAGAGATAAGAAGGACATTTACGTTGACATAACACCTCCAATAACACTGACAAACCCCCTCCAAATATGTACGTGTTCCAATCTGACGCAGTTTCATCTCAGCTTTGAGGTTCCAGGGGAAATTAGACTTAGGTGCCCATGCTTATAAGCGTGCATAAAAAAAAAAATCCGCGAGGCATTTAACACCTGTTTTTTGAGTTGTTGCTATCACAGTATCAGAAAACCATCGATTACCTGTGATAGCAAATTCCCAAAACGGACGAGTAGTCGGCATCAGTGAAAGATCGCCTCTACTGAAAAGGGCAACCGGCGATTCCTTTCAGCTGTAAAGAGAGACTGATCCAAGAGAGCCAGCCGCCGCTCACTGCGCAAATTACTTTCACCGAAATGAATGTTTTTTTCATAGAAATTTTATTACTAGTGTAGATGAGCAGGGGGTCTCTCGGAGCAGACCCGCGTGATTTCAGGTCTGGGACCCCCCTGCTTCCCGATGATATGTTAGGGGTGCATATCTCCTATGCTTTAATTCCCAGGGTCACATGACGCGGGACATTTAAAACCAATCTTCAAAAGTGGGGACAATGGTACCAAAAACACTGTCTCAAACTACAGGCCAATCTCACTTCTCCCAATTCTATCCAAATGGAAAAATGTGTCCACTCCCATTAAGCAATTACTCTACCAAGACAAATTTCCCTAGCCAATTCCAATCTGGCTTCGCCCAAAACACTCCACCGTAACTACTACCCCTGGATGGTTTTGGAAGTATGGAACGGGGACAACTCACTGGTGCAGTATTCCTAGATTTTGCAAGGTTTTGACACAGTTGATCATGCTACCTGCTTAACAAACTCCGGAGCTCTGGAAATGGAAGCATCGTTTAAACTGGTTTCAGTCCTACCTATCAGGTAGATCCCAACATGTGTCCATCTCCTCTCTACCTCCAACCCCTGGATATCACCTGTGGTGTCCCGCAAGGCTCTGTTCTGGGCCTCTCTCTTCTCATGTTGTTCATCAATGATCTTCCCACACTTGTCAGGAATGCCTCATAAAACATGTATACAGATGAACATCCTAAATATTAAGCACAAGCCATAGCCTCTCTGACCTTCAACACATACTTCAGTCTGGCTTTTTGAGACTCAACTGGATTTCCAAAACAAACTGTTTTTAAACACTGACAAGACTGTAACAATGGTATTTGGGGACCAAGACTAATTTTTCAAGCTTCCAGCGTACTGAGCTCCAGATTAGAACCAACATAACACAACCCTAACCCCGGTCACAAGTTTTAAATACCCGGGCATATGGTTGACCCCACTTAACTTCGGAGCACATTGGTACCCTGACAATCCAAAAACATATGCCAACTAGGGTACTTTACAGGAACAAATCCCCACGTCTCCTGGTCACAGCGTATCGCACAGCCGATGCTAATGCCAATTATTGACTATGGAGATAGTATATGGCTCGGCACCTCAAACCCACCTTGGCAAACTTGACACCCTCTACAATTCAATTTGTCGTTTTTTTGTTCTCCAATGGCAACTCCTGGCAGTCCTCGGTTATCCAACACAATGCGTTACTCAAATGGAGTTGGATAGTGAAATGTCTTAAAGCGAACACGTTTCCCATAGGAACCTGTTTTAAAACTGAAGTCCGTTCCTGAGGCATTTTTAATGCTAAAATACACAATATTTTTACTCAGGCATAGATCTTCGCACACACATACATTTATAGTGTATAACTGGTATATATATATAATATACATAATTATCATGTAATTTATATAAATCTATATAGTATAAATATTATATTATAGGATATATATATATATTAATACACATAAACAACTTTGCAAAGTGTCGTAAGAGCGTTGGATAAGCTTTTGGCGTTGTAAAAATGAATAAGGTATGCATTGCATAGCTTTGGATAAGCCATACTGACTGTATAACACACATTACTGGGAAATGCTCAAAACTAGATGGTCATCACTCGAGTCTAGGGCCAGATTCACCTTTCTGTCTTGCCTTCAAATTCTTTATGGGCAAGCTACCTGAACAAAGCTCCTCAACCCCTACCACATGCACACTTATCATCTGAGATCAGACTCCAAAAGACTGTTCAGGTCCATAGGCTCAACAAGTAACCGGGACGTTCTTCCTTCTCTTACCGTCCACCCCAAAACTGGAACAAACCTACGAGAACTCTCACATCCACCACCAGTTTAAGTTCTTTCAAATCTAAGGCTGTCACACACTTTTAATCTGGTCTTTAACTGTTTCAATACGCCCATAAATTAATATAATCTTAACTGTGCATGCACGTCTTGTATAAATGTATACCCTTTTTCATTTATCAACTGTATTTGTAGCCATGTATTATTTGTCTTAACTCTGTGCCCAGGACATACTTGAAAAACGAGAGGTAACTCTCAATGTATTACTTCCTGGTAAAATATTTTATAAATAAATAATTTACGTTTACCGTTTAGATCGTATTTTGGGCAGGTTTTTTTTTTTTAGATTATACCGATTGGAATAAAATGTATGAAATTATTTCGCTGTTTGGTTTACTATTTCTGTAGGTGTGGGCCAGGGGGGTCTTTCCCCCGTAGTGGGTTTTATCTACATC
The DNA here is from genome assembly GCA_036426205.1 of Ascaphus truei. Classification (NCBI taxonomy): domain Eukaryota; kingdom Metazoa; phylum Chordata; class Amphibia; order Anura; family Ascaphidae; genus Ascaphus; species Ascaphus truei. Next base: position 9,207,097 of record CM071571.1, read on the forward strand.
GGACATTGGACCCTACTGAAGTCCCTTGCTGCAATCATTGAAATAGTGGA